>UWZB01000033.1:0-10760 GCA_900536885.1 Peniophora sp. CBMAI 1063
CTACCTGCCTGGGGCTACTTCCCGCGCGGATCCGCGTCTTCGTTCTCAACGGGGCGTGGCGGCATCCGCCACTACGTTTTCCACGTGGGGCATAGCGGCATAGGATCCGTGGGCAACGAGCTCGTGTGGCAGATGAACAGTATCGCCGAGCACGAAGTCCAGCTCGGGCAGAGATGATACAGCGGCGGGAGCAGCAGGAATGGAAGCAGGAGCAGGAGAGCTGGAAGCAGCGATCGTACTCGTCGTCGTAACGGAAGCAGTATACTTGGACGGCGTTGTCCTCTGGGCAAGCAACTGGACCATCTTTTTCGAGATATGAGAACTCGAAGAAGGTCCGGGGATGGGAGCAGCGACTGGGCGTGGCTGCCCAGGGTCTGTCAGCTTAGAGGGAACATGATTGCGTCGCTCTGGAGTGAAGTCGGGGGGCTGTAGAGGTGTCGGAGCTGCAGGAGTAGTAGGCGCACGGACTCTTGCAGAAGTTGGCGGTGTCGTGATAGCCGCAGGCGCGTTCTGGCGAGACGAGGACGAGGGCTCGAGTCTTGGTAAAGTTCGAATCAATAACCGGACACTCGCTATGACATCCATTCTTACCTTGCACGCTTTGTATCACGACTGGCTTGGTCAGCGAGGGAAGGAAGTCGGTCGTCCTGAGGTTGCCGTACAACACGTGGCGTTATAGACTGAGGCGTTGGGAGAGACGCTGCTGGGTTCGGTTTCTTGCGCAAAGAGTCCGGAGCTCCTCTGACGTAGTCCTCGCGTTTCTTTGGAGGCATCGCAATGCTAGAGCGTATCGAGGTCTTGCGAGTGTCAAGCGACGTATTCGATAGAACCAGCGTATCATCTCCAGATTGTGTAGTCATGGAACTGTTGCGTGTAGGAGCCCGGGACAAAACACTAGACACCGAGGTCGAGGCCGTCGACGTCGAGGCGGTCGTACTGATGGAGTCTTGCCTATTGTTTCGGCGAGATTTCGATTCCGGAGGGGGAGTGATAGCAAGGGCTGACGAGTAACGTCAGAACGGTGAGATCATGTGCATCGTGAACATACGCACCCAGCTCGACTACCATCGAGTCTCCTTCGTCAAGGGATTCTAAGCGGCGCTTGCGCGATGGCTTACCCTCGAACGAGTCCTCGTCGACTTCCATGCACACAAGTTCTTGCGTCAGGAAGGAACCGCCGACCTGCGCCCAGAGGGCCTCATCTTGCTGAGATAGTGTCAGATGAACTGCCGGGGTGATTCTGCCTCAAGAAGCATACCTGGGATGCCGAGAGCTCTTTGTCCATGCCGATTTAACCAGACTATGGATGCGTAGCAGTTACAGTCGCGCGGACCGGAGGGAGGGGGACAGCAGGCGCGCGTTCAAACGCGTCGCCGTAGTCGAAGTAGCCCTGATTTGGGCAAGGCGTGATATTTGAGGGGCTTGAGGGTATCGCCGGAAGAGGATGCGTGGGTAGGCTGTGGGAGTAGATTTTCTGTGTGCTTCTATCTATGCCATCGTCAGTCGATGCCCTGGGGCGGAATGCTCTTGGTCGCGTCCAGAAGCTCGTTGCCCTTCGGCGGACGCAGGAACAAGACAAGGAACACTGGAACACGATCACGGCTATGTCACGTTGTTCCCAGGACCGCGTTTGATCCCATTCCTCGCACGCGTCTCGCGCCACAGCTCCTAGTCCGTCCGAGCCTCAGGATGTCCTGTATATCTCGCTGCAGAACAGAGTAGACACGGTCACTCGACGCGCCAGGTGAAGACTTCGTCAGCCTCGTCGGGAAACCCCGGGCGCTTGTATCAAGGGCCAACTGTCAACCGACTGCCAGTCTGTGGAATGCACTAGATGGCCGTACCGCGCGTGTACCCGCAACGCCACTATCACTCGGTACATCTGCTATCGATATTTACCTCACAGAGCCCAAAGCGGGGTATGTGAGAACCCACGCCGCGGCGCATTGTTTCGCCGATGCTGCCTTGTGACGACCGTACTAAGGGGAGACTTCACACGCTTTGTACTAGTCGTACTCGGATATCCATTGTATACGACTTCAGCAGACACGTACATTCTGATAGAGGCCAGCAAATCAGAACGTTGTGACTATACATGTACATAGGGATGCATGAACTAGATTGATGTGACATAGAAATAATACGCCGACGGCTGTGAGCTCACGACGTTGCCTCCTAGTGCCGCGCGCGTGGACCGTTGCATCGTCAGCACGTCCGCAATGCTCCTCACAATGACAGCCGCATCGTCAGCACTGGCCTTGATGCGACACAAGTCTGAGAAGGCGACAGCGAAAGCGAATGTCTCGTTGCCCTGCGGACAAGCGGCATAGGCGAACGACGCGCGAAGTGAGGCTAGCTCTGCGGCCGAGTAAAGTGCAAAACTCTCCAGTCGCGGAGCGTCATGCTCAAAGCGACGCGCTAGAGCGTTAATCGATGCCGTACGGTCTTCGGCGCTTCGCGGTTTCCGCGGAGAACTCGAGGAAGCCGACGGCCACTCTTTGCGAATCCGGTCGACGAACTCCCGAAGGCGGTCGAGATCTTGTACCCATAGATCAAGCCTGAGATCACGTTGCATCTTGCGAGCGTACAGCTCTGCGCGGTGAGCAGGCTCGAGTAGGGTATCGTCGCGCGTGAAGTTAAGGCCGGATTGGTCGTACACACCGAGCAATTCGTTCTCCAATGCCTGCCCACGGCTTCGCAGGAGGTCAAGGATAAAGGGGCTTCCCTCAGAGAAGCCCGCATACGCTCCCTTGACCTGTGGCGCCATGCACGCCGGCAGATTCTGGAGCTTCCAAGCCAGGTCATCCGCCCTGAATACGTGGTCCAGGGTGCGAAGACCTGTCTTGTTCGCGTCCAGACAAGTGACGAACCTGGCATAAATGAGTACCTCGACTCCAATGTGCGAAGATGTTCGCTCACATGTGTGCCAATCGCTCCGTGGCAGGGTGACCATATCCTAACCGCCAGATAGCGAGGTCGTGGAAGCGCGCGTATAGGCCTACGCGCCGGTCTCGCATGCCTGACAGCAATGTTTCGAGGAGTTCGGTCCCAAGCGCCGCGCGGTCACCTTGCAAACGTGCAACGAAGTCCTGGACGGTCGTCGCGCTGGAGTCAAAGTTCTTCTCTATGAAGCCGGGCGCCGGCTCAACGATCTGAGGGGCGTTCTTGAAGGGTTCGACGAGTGTCGGCTCCCATGTAATCATGGCCATGTCTATGTTTTGAGTCTTAGATCGCCGCTATCAAGACGAAAAGATGTGTGCATTACTCACCACCGTCGTAATCGCCGCCGCCTAGCCAGCTCGCGAAGGAGCGGGGACCCCGGATAGGCAGTATGATCATATCCACGTAGCTTTCATACGCAGGATGCGTAACGGCTCGTGCCTACAACACAATCAGCGCGAGGAAATATAGAGGATCAGGAGCAACTTACTTTGCGGATGTCCGAGGCGACTGTCGTAGGATAACGGCTGATCTAAGTAACAATGAGCTATGGTCACCGAGTGCAAGTGATCAGATGAACATACCAGAACGTCGCCCGTAACGAGGAAGGGGTCTGAGTCGACAAGAGGATCGCCCAGCTCTTTCGACGAGCGGAAGTGGACCTCATCCTCCGCCAGATAGCCGAACGGATCTATGCAATAGGCGTCAGCCGAAGGTACTCACGTATGAAGGATCAGTCTTACCAGCCACAATATACGCCTCCGCAGAGCGTGGTACCAGAATACGGTACTTGCTCACGTATCCCTCGATCACAGCCTTCAAGATGAATCGCACTTTGCCGTGCAAGTACCCCGACTCCTGAGGCGTGAATCCGGCTTGAATGAGTTCCATGACCGTCTCATGGAGATTGTCAGGCGCGCCGCGACCGCGCTCTCCGGATACAACAACCTTGAATGTTGGGTCTAGTTCAACGACGTCGGATTGGCTCTCCGTCTCGATGACCGTGTCCACGGTCCCTCCGGATGCGGTGTACGAGCGCTCGGCGTCAAGCCTGCCTGCAAGACCCATAGCGCGTGCCGTGCCATCCGGAAGTATACGACGCAGACGTATCGAAGGCACGCTGCCTGCTCGAGCGGCGGCGGCCCAAAGAAGCGGCATCGCGTGCGGACGCGTCCAATCGGTGAATGGTTCTGCCTCCGCGCGCAGACTAGTGCCCATCAGGTCCTCGAACGCTGAAGCAGGAACACCGTTATGCGCGAGGTTCAAGATTGGTTGCATACCAAGATGCCCGGGCGTGAAGACGCGCGAAGGCTGTACGAGGGCGAAGATGCGGTCGGCGCGGCTGAGCTCGTGCAGAATGATCTTCTGTTGGGAGCGGCGGATCCATACGCGAGGCGGTTCGTCTAGAGACCGGTCGGTTGGGTGAAGTAGCCAGAGACCCTTGCTGCCTGCTACACGACCTTGAACAGCGCCGGGTCGATTGGCAAGATGTATACGCCTTGCGATTGCTGAAAGAGCTGCGCCGTTCATGAAGCCGATACCATCGGTCATCTTTTGTTCGGTCGGCACGTTGCTACCAGGTTTGACGCCGTCAGGGACTAGAGCGTACACGTTTCATCAGTATCAGACACATTGACACCTGTGGGAGAACACACACCGACGTCTTCAATGTAGTCGATGTTCTCCTCGTCAAACTCAAGCACAGGGATTGAGGTTGACAGTCCGAGGTCGAACCTCGTAGCCCACTTACTCAACGCCTGGACGAGTCACCTGTTCAGAATAGGAACATCCAAGGTAGGAGAGCATACGCGCCTGTCGGTAGTTAAGTGCCAAAGGGTTGTGCTTCTTGATGAATTCCCAGAAGGGCTGCCGCAGTCCGTCTCCCATATCAGGTATAGGATCCCGCTCGTAGTCCTCATCCGTTTCAACAGCATATACGTGCCCATCCTTCGCGTCGAACGGGATGAAGACACGACCCATCAAGACGAACTTCCTCGCGAACAGCTCGAGCGGCGGCTCGTAGTGCTTGCGCTTTTGCGTGGCGTCCGCCGGCGGAGGTGGTGCGGTCTTGAGTACGAGGAGCCGACGGGATCCCAGCTCGCGCGCAAGCGCGCAAGCGCGTACGAGCGCTTCATCTCTGGCGGCTCGAGTACGAAGGCAGGCGGCGGCATCGAGCCGGGACGATCAAGGCGTACAATGATCTGGATACGCCCGCCGAACCAGTCCTCGGCGCCTTCGAACGACCACGAGAGAAGACCGAGTCCGCCACCATCGATCTCGAGGATCGCAGCCTGCGCGCGATCGAACTCTTCCCTGAGAATCATCAGTACGATCTTCGCGCGCAGCTCGTCGGGGTTCAGATTGGCAGTCTCGACGCCGTCGTAACGCACATTCCCCTCGGTAAAGATACACCGTGGTAGCGAGAGTGTCAGAGAACTCTTTCCGCTACCGGTACGTCCGACAATGCCGACGCGTTCGCCCGACTTCATGTTGAAGTTGAGGCCGTGCAATACCTCGGGTCCGTCGGGAAAGTAGCGCGCGGAAAGGTTCTCATCGTGGAGCTCGCCACTCGAGGGCCAGGACGCGGGAGGTTGACACTCGATGGTGGGCTTCTGCTCCTGTTCGATCTCGAGGTACGCCTGTATGCGCTCGAGGCTGTTGCCCTCGACCTCAAAGTCGTTGTAGACGCGTACGAGCCATAAGATCAGCTGACTGAAAGTAGCTGGCGTAGATCATTTAGTAAAGCTCAATGGTGTGCATTGCAGATGAACTCACTAGCCATAGCAAGCGCGAAACCCGCGTTCGAGGCGCCGATCGTAGAAGCGCCAGGTCCATAGACCATATAGGCGCCAAGCGTCGACGATAGAAGAGCACCGAGAGTATCACTACGCAAGCTAACCCAGCAGCTCAGGTTGCATAGTGTTCTGCCAACGCGGGTGTACTCGTCAATACGCCTGTACGACTCGTGCCGGAAATCCTCCTGTGCACCGTATGCACGGATTGATACTATACATATATTAAGTATGTTATTTTCGACGAGATGAGGTGGTACAACGTACGCAAGCCAGCGATAGCGGCGCTGAAGTGACCGAGAACGGGCGCCTTCTTATTGCTCATCTCCCTCTTCACCGGAAGCTGGTTCTTCATGTACACGTTCCCGACCCAGGCGCCGAGAGCCAGAATGATGAGGCCGGGTAAGAGCATCGCGGGCGCAACGAGTACGACGGCGACGAGCTGAACGATCAGCTGGGCGCTGACACTGACTGCGTTTCCCATCAGCACCCTCGACTATAGACTAAGAACTGAGCTTGACGTACCAAGCCACTTGAACTGAAAGGCGAGTTGGCCATCGATTGCCTTGATATCCTTGGTACAGCGCGTGATGATACGGGAAGAGGGCGTAGAGTCGACCCAGCGTAGGGTAGTGCCGAGGATGGCGTCCATCAGCTAAGCGTGGATATTCCTCGCCGCGCGAAGAACGCCGAACATAAGCGTGGCGTTAGCGCCCATGAACGTGAGAACGGTGCCGAGCACGACGAGAAGGAAGACGCCCAGGAAACTACCGCGGCTAATGAGCTATACTGAGGCGTAGCGAGGGTGGATGGGACTCACAATGTGACGCTTACGGGGCCAGGTACACCGTATGCGTCAGCCCAGCAACCCATCCAGAACGGCTGGAAGCACGTCAGCGGCTAGGTTTGGACAGAGGATTAGACGACGTACCTGAAGGTCTGCTAGTACACGGTACGCGAGCATGCCGATGACGAAGTTAAACCAAAACAGGACCGGATGGTCGCCGCCGAGGGAGGTCCAAAAGAGCATCACTGCGAATGGGTTCAGTAAGCGCTCGGCGATCGGGAGTGGACAAGGCACTCACAAGCGCGCGAGGAAATATGCCCCTTCGCCACTACCTCATCGACGACAAGCGTCCCATCCGCCACATACTCCGTCTCGGGCTCCTCCTCGCCCTCGATATCATCCCTCTCCTCTACCTCCTCGGAGATGACAGCCTCGTCGGCCACGAGCGCGGGATCCTTGGACAATACTTTGGCGTGGAAACCACGCGCCACGATCTCGCCGCCGGCACCAAACGCGACGACGAAGTTCGCGATGGGGCCCACGAGCGCGATGTTCTGCGTCTGCAGTACTCAATTAGCATCTCGGACCGTATGCACAAAGCGTAGAAAGGGGACGTACGACGAGCAGCACAGTCCTTACCCTAACCAAGGCGCCCTTTAAACACTTCCCCACAATCCACCTCGCGGTATGGACATCCAGAACAGCAAGCACATCGTCCAACAGCAACACATCCGCTGAGGAGTAGATCGCGCGTGCCAGCGTTATCCTTGCCTTCTGCCCGCCGCTGAGCGTCTGGCCTTTCTCGTCCACTTCGGTGCGGTCGCTAGCGGGGAAGACCGTGAGGTCGCGCTTGAGGGCGCACTGATAGATCACTGCGAGAGCGCAAGGGGATGTCAGCAATAAGCGGGGAGCCGCTAGACGATATGGATGTTGACCTTTCTTGTACCGCGCCTCGTCGTACTCCGCCCCGAACAGGATGTTATCCCGAATAGTGCCACTCATGACCCAACTCTCCTGCGCAGCGTACGCGACACCGCCAGAGCGGGAAAGGCTAACTTGTGCGCCGGATCTGAGCGGCGCAAAGTGCATCTCGCCGAGAAGCACCATGAGAAGGCTCGTCTTGCCGCATCCGGTCGGGCCAGTGATAATGTTGATCTTCCCGCGCTCGAAGGTAAGCGAGCCGGGGACGCGGAGGGTGAACGCGTTGGGCGAAGGAGATGTGGACCAGGTGAAGGAGGCGTCGCGAATTCCGATGTTTGAGTCGTCCTGCAGTGGAACGGTGGAGGAGACGACATCTTCGGAAGTGAACTGATCGAGAAGTTCGGTCTCGCGAAGGAAATCGGTGATGCGGTCGAGCGAGACCTTGGTCTTGGTGAGAGGCGAGGCGAAGTAGAAGAATGATCCAATTTGTTGGCGGAGGAGCATGAAGACGGACATAGATGGGAAGACGATCGATGCTGGGATGCACATGAGCATGTATCCGAGAGAGGCGGAGTAAAGGAAGAACGCACGCGTGAGTTTTCCGCCCATGACGACTGTAAAAACCACGTAGGTAGCCGTCATCTGCAGGACTGGTATCACTCTGTATATATCCCGTCAGCGTTTCACATCGTGAAGCACAATCGCATTAAGACATAACTCACAACGTAACACTATCATTGCCCAACTCAATCAACCCACTCCACCTCAACCACCTCAACTCATCCTCCCTCTTGCCCTCCAACCTCTCCGCCATCTTCCTCTCCCATCCAAACATCTTCACCATCTTCAACGCTCCTGTCATCTCAGACACGATCTGCACGCGCGCATCGGTCTTTTGCATGAGGGTGCGGTGCACGGTTTGAAGGGCGCGTGTGAGGTGGAAGGGGAGGGGCAGGCTGGCGAGCATCACTGCTAAAGCGACGAAGGCACTGAAGCTTGATTAGCACTGTGAATGAGCCAGTATAGAACAGGCACGTACCTCCACCCGAGGATACCGTACAGAAAGTACAGCGAGATTGCGACAGTCGTAGGCGTGAAGATCACCACCACAAGGAAATCGCGTCCGTTGACGACGTTCTGCAAATCCGAAGTGACGAGGTTATTCAGTTTGCCAGACAGATCGTCATTCTTATTGGTCCCTATTGGTGAAGAAGAGGCCGGCTCGGACTTGACGCGCATACGCAGGGCATTCTCGAAGATCAGTTGAGTGAGCATCGTTTTGGCGCAGACGAGTGTTGCTGTCTGCGATGTGTTAGTTACGACCGTACTGAAGTACGAAGCGAGAACATACGGTCACAAAGTTCGAGTACTGAGTTACGATGGCGCCTGCGAACGGATCGAGGAACATGACGAGACACCAGACCCACGGTCGAACGACGGCGTCATCTCCGTCCGATTCGAGATAGCTGTAGTCTTGTTAGCAACCATCGTGAACAGTTCAGCATCAAGACTTACGCTAGAAGACGGTTGATATCAACGGGTGCGAGCAGCAAGGCGATGGCCCTGAGGACCATCAAGAAAGCTAGCGAGATGTACTCCCAACCTATCCGTTCTGTGTCAATGGGATGGCACACTTTTCTTAGTGAACTCGACTCACGAAACACACCATAAGCGCAAAGAACACATGCCGCCTCTTCGCTCCCGAAAACACGTCCAAGTACTTGAAGTTGCGCTCCACCAAGTGCTTGGCACGGTCGCAGTCGGCTATCCCGGGGATCGGCTGAGAAGCGTAGACAGTCTTGTCAAGGAAGCTGTAGAGAAGGAGCGAAAGGGGAGAGCAAGTCTGTTCGGGGTTCGGCTTTTCAGTCGGGCGCTGTGACAGTCGTTAGCGTTGAGTGCACTACTACGACAGAGATGTTCATACCTCTGGGTCGACAGGAATGTATCGCCGTGGAGTGATAAGCGGGATAACGATGCCTGCTACTCCAAGCAGAGTAATCTTGACCCACAGAAGAGCGCCTTCCGAGTCCACTGGGTTGAGCGTGTATGTCATGAGAGGCCAGACATTGCGATATGCATAGACCGCAAAGCCGGTGAGCAAGATGAGCGTAAGATGCGGTGACGCCATGCGCATGTGAGCGCTCGAGCACGTAAGTTCTGCCAAAGCGAGTGTAGACGCGTAGACCTGGGTGGGGGACGTGAGCTCTGAGAAGGAATAGACATGTTGTTTTAAACGTACATATGCGAGTGTGAGCGCGAGAGCAAGCGCAGCACCACGGTCGCCAGATCCTGATGCATGAGTGTCCGTCTTGCGCGCGAGGTCGAATGCATGGAGCGCCAGTAGGACGAGTACGCAGAGAGTTCGAGCGAACCTGAGTCCGAAGATGGTGATACCTCCAGGCGACGCCGTATGCGCTGGGGTGGACTTGTGAGAGGTGTTGACTGGACCGGTACTCGTTGACAGGCGAGGGCGTAGTGCGCCGTGCAATATTGACAGAAAGAACGCGATCGCAGACAAGCCTGCAACGTAAGTAGCCGCGAGTCGCGCGTCTCGCCACAACCTGTGAATACAAGGTTAGTCGGTGTACAAGTAATGTAGAGCAGATCACGTACGGTTCGGTGTCAAGGATAGCCATAGCTGCGTACGCCACAGCGTTAACCTGTAGCTTCATGTTTCCACAAACCGAAGAACCAGAAGCGAGAAGAGAAGAGAGTTAGTGTATGATGGATGGAGGCCGAGCGTATCAGCGACACCCTTTCGGGCACCCCACGCGCGCCGTATATGTACTCACCAACCAACCAACACCCTCTGCCCAGCTGCGAGAGACAAAGCAACGGCCACAAGTCGAGATACGAACATTGGTCTGCTAAATTGTGAGGTACGCGCGCATGTGCCTCCGCGCCCCGCGCTCCGCGAAGGTACTCACGTATGAAGGGCCAGTCTTACCTGCCACGATATATGCGTCCGCCGAGCGTGGTACCAGAATGCGATACTTGCTCACATATCCCTCAATTCTAGCTTTCAGAATGAAGCGCACTTTGCCATGCAAATGCCTCGACTCGTGCGGTGTGAAATCAGCCTGAATGAGCTCCATGACCGTCTCATGAAGGTTGTCTGGCGCGCCGCGACCGCGCTCCCCGGATACGACAAACTTGGACGTCAGGTCCAGCTCGACGACGTCCGACTGGCTCTCCGTCTCGATGACCGTGTCCACAGTCCCTCCGGATGCTGTGTATGAGCGCTCTGCGTCGAGCCTGCCCGCAAGCCCCATAGCGCGCGCCGTGCCATCAGGGAGTATACGACGCAGACGTATCGAAGG
>UWZB01000033.1:10770-108022 GCA_900536885.1 Peniophora sp. CBMAI 1063
GTCGTACTCCGCCCCGAACAGGATGTTATCCCGAATAGTGCCACTCATGACCCAACTCTCCTGCGCAGCGTACGCGACACCGCCAGAGCGGGAAAGGCTAACTTGTGCGCCGGATCTGAGCGGCGCAAAGTGCATCTCGCCGAGAAGCGCCATGAGAAGGCTCGTCTTGCCGCATCCGGTCGGTCCGGTGATACTGTTGATCTTCCCGCGCTCGAAGGTTAACGAGTCGGGAATGCGGAGGGTAAATGCGTTTGGTGAGGGAGAGGTAGACCAGGTGAAGGACGCGTCGCGGATTCCGATATGTGAGTCGTCCTGCAATGGGACGGTGGAGGAGACGACATCTTCGGAAGTGAACTGGTCGAGAAGTTCGGTCTCGCGGAGGAAGTCAGTGATGCGATCGAGCGAGACCTTGGCTTTGATGAGCGGGGAGGCGAAGTAGAAGAACGATCCGATCTGTTGGCGGAGGAGCATGAAGACGGACATTGAAGGGAAAACGATAGACGCTGAGATGTGTATGAGCATATGTCCCAGGGGAAAAGGCTGGATGAAGGACGTACGCGTGAGCTTTCCGCCCATGACAACTGTGAAGACTACATAGGTAGCCGTCATCTGCAAGACCGGTATCACCCTGTGCAGCCATTCTCAGTATCCATCGTCCGCCACGGTAAAAGAGGCGTCACTCACAGCGTAACACTATCGTTCCCCAACTCAATCAGCCCACTCCACCTCAACCACCTCAACTCATCCTCCCTCTTCCCTTCAAGCCTTTCAGCCATCTTCCTCTCCCATCCAAACATCTTCACCATCTTCAGCGCGCCCGTCATCTCGCTTACGATCTGGACACGCGCGTCGGTCTTTTGCATGAGGGTGCGGTGCACGGTTTGGAGGGCGCGGGTGAGGTGGAAGGGGAGGGGAAGGCTGGCGAGCATTACGGCCAGGCCGACGAAAGCACTGGCAATTGATCAGCACTGCGAACAAACTAGTATACAATGCGCGCGTACCTCCACCCGAGAATCCCATACAAGAAGTACAGCGATATGGCGACCGTCGTGGGCGTGAAGATCACGACCACAAGGAAATCGCGTCCATTAACGACGTTCTGCAGATCCGAAGTGACGAGGTTGTTGAGCTTGCCAGATAGGTCGTCGTTCTTCTTGTCTCCTCCTGTCGAAGAGGAGGCCGGCTCGGACTTGACGCGCATGCGCAGGGCGTGCTCGAAGATCAATTGTGTGAGCATCGCTTCGGCGCGGACGAGTGTCGCTGTCTGTGGTGTGTTAGCCGCAAGCGTAATGAAGGATGACACAGGGACATACGGTCATGAAATTTGAGTACTGGGTTACGACGGCACCCGCAAATGGGCCAAGGAACATCACCAGACACCAGACCCATGGACGAACGACGGCGTCTTCTCCGTTCGATTCAAGGTAACTGTGTCCTAGTCAGCAACCACAGAGAGCAGGTTTAGTATAGAAACTCACGCAAGCAAGCGGTTGATGCCGACAGGCGCAAGAAGTAGAGCAATAGCCCTCAAAACCATCAAGAACACCAGTGAGATGTACTCCCAGCCTATCGCGCCCAATGTCAATGTTGCACTGCGCTCTGGTACACGAACTAAACTCACGGAACACGCGCATAAGCGTAAAGAACACATGCCGCCTCTTCGCACCAGAGAACACGTCCAGATACTTGAAGTTTCTCTCCACCAAGTACTTAGCACGGTCGTAGTCGGCTATCCCGAGGATCGGCTGAGAAGCGTAGACAGTCTTGTCAAGGAAGCTGTATAGCAGGAGAGAAAGGAGAGAACAAGTTTGTTCGGCGTTGGGCTGTTCGGTCGTGCGCTGTGACGGACGTCAGCGTTGAGTGTATTCTTGCAACATAGAGGTTCATACCTCTGGGTCGACAGGAATGTATCGCCGTGGGGTCACCAGCGGGATGACAATGCCTGCCGCTCCAAGTAGGGCGACCTTGACCCAAAGAAGAGCGCCTTCCGAGTCTACCGGGTCGAGCGTGTACGTCATGAGCGGCCAGATGTCCCGGTAGGCGTAGACCGCGAAGCCCGTGAGGAAGATGAGCGTCAGATGCAGTGAAGCCATGCGCATGTAAACGCTCGAGACTACAAGGTTGAGTAAAGCAAGCGCAGACGCGTAGGCCTGAGTGGGGGACGTAAGCTCTGAGTAGGGATAGACATAATCGTTATGAACGTACGTATGTGAGTGTGAGCGCGAGAGCAAGCGCAGCACCACGGTCGCCGGAGCCTAATGCATGGGTGTACGTCTTGCGCGCGAAGTCGAATGCGTGGAGCGCTAGTAGGACGAGTACGCAGAGAGCTTGAGCGAACCTGAGTCCGAAGATGGTGATACCTCCAGGCGACGCCGTATGTGCTGGGGTGGACTTGTGAGAGGTGTCGACGGGACCAGTGCTCGTTGACAGGCGAGAGCGTAGTGCGCCGTGCAAGACTGACAGAAAGAACGCGATCGCAGACAAGCCTGCAACGTAAGTAGGCGCGAGTCGCGCGTCTCGCCACAACCTGCGAATACAAGGTTAGTCGGTGTACAAGGAATGTAGAGCAGATCACGTACGGTTCGGTGTCAAGGATAGCCGTAGCCGCGTACGCCACAGCGTTAACCTGTAGCTTCATGTTTCCACAAACCGAAGAACCAGAAGCGAGAAGAGAAGAGAGTTAGAGTGTGATGAATGGAAGCCGAGCGTATCAGCGACGACCCAACTCGGGCACTCCACGCGCGCCGTATATATACTCACACTATCCGCCAAACACCCTCTGCCCAGCTGCGAGAGAGAGGGCAACAGCCACAAGTCGAGATACGAACATTGGTCTGCTATATTGTGAGGTACGCGCGCATGTGCCTCCGCGCCCCGCGCTCCGCGGGCGCAACACCCTCAACCCTGCGCGCGAAGTCGCACCCTTTGCCCAAAGTGGGTCCAGGCGCATCAGACGCGTGAAAGTGCGCGTATGCTTCTTTAACTCTAGGGAGGATAGGCGAGTTCCGGAATGGGCAAAAGGCTTGCATTGTAGACGCCCCGCGAAACGCGCGCCTTGCGTACTGGCGAACTACAGTCGCCTTCAGCGCTTCAACAGCCGGGATATCAAAGACATTTTCATTGAGCGTGATATCTCTTCACAGGACCGCAAGTAGCTTCGTAGTTCGAACAAGGCGCAACAGCAGGCATAACATCATCTAGCTCGTCGTGGTCGAAGAGCAACAAGCGCGCGCGGCGACGCGTTGAGTGCTTGTTGAGTCCGCTTCGGTTCCGCCGCTAGCCGAGCGATCACCGAGCCATGCTAACGTAAGCAGATTTTCTGCATCTGCGACTTGCACGCGGCTCGCGCTAATATCTGAACCCTGTCCCCTCCCTCCATGGCACCTACCAAAAAGCGCTCGCGCGCAACGTCCGACGACGAGCTTGGCTCTGACGACGCCTTCTCCCTTGCCTCGGTCGCCAACTCCGACTCTGAGATCGACATTTCCTCCGCCTTGACTGGTCGCACAACTAAAAAGCGCAAACTCGGCTCTGGGCCTCTTGCACCTGAATCCGACGGAGACGGTGATGGCGATGATGCTATTGAGGAGCTGATCAGGGAGAGTATTGCGAAGAGGAACACCAAAGAGGGCGCCGAGGTCGTTAAGAATGCCAAGGGTGGGAAGGGGAAGAATAGATTGGCGAAAGGAGAGGTTGGAGGAGGGAGCTTCCAGAGCATGGGTAAGGAATAATTATACTATGTTTTATCGTGATGCTAATACTTTGTAGGGTTATATCCCTGGCTATTGCGACAATTGACCCTCCAAGGCTTCCGTACGCCAACGCCAATCCAACGCCTCTCGATCCCTCTACTCCTCCAATCACCTCCACGCGACCTCGTAGGAATGGCCCGTACCGGATCCGGCAAATCCCTTGCCTTCCTCATCCCATTGATACAACGCTTAGGCGGCCGACACTCGGCTACATTCGGCGCTCGCGCTTTGATTCTGTTGCCAACGCGTGAACTCGCGCTGCAGATCATGAAAGTCGGGAAGGAGCTGGCACGTGGCTGGAGAGAGGGCGAGGGCGGACATGCGGGTGATAGGGAGGGCGACGAAGGCGAGAGCAGCAAGCGGAGTCAGGGTCTGCGATGGGGTCTGGTCGTTGGAGGCGAGAGTCTGGACGAGCAGTTTGAGATGATCTCAAGCAACCCGGATGTGTTCGTAAATTTCATCTCATACTCTATCACCTATTCTGATCTATCTCATAGCATCATCGCCACACCCGGCCGTCTCCTCCACCTGGCAGTCGAAATGAACCTCGACCTCAAATCCGTCCAATACGTCGTCTTCGACGAAGCAGACAGGCTCTTCGAAATGGGTTTCGAAACAGCCCTGACCGAAATTGTTCACCGTCTCCCCGCCGGCCGTCAAACGCTCCTCTTCTCCGCGACACTGCCCAAATCCCTAGTTGAGTTCGCCCGCGCAGGTCTCGAGAACCCGCGTTTAGTGCGGTTGGACGCGGATTCGAAGTTGAGCGCCGATCTCAGGATGGCGTTCTTCTCCATCAAACAAGACGAGAAAGACGCGGCGTTGCTTTCACTCCTACGCGACGTGATCGGCGTACCCCAAGGCATCCCCGGACAGTCTACCTCAAAATCCACCGACTCGGACGACGAAGACGACGATGAAAGCCACAAGAAGAAAAAGGGCAAACGCCGAGCGCACCCGCCCCGCGAACACGCTGCGCTCCCACACCAGACTCTTCTCTTCGCAGCGACGAAACACCACGTCGAGTACCTCACCGCGCTCCTCACGGCCGCGGGCATGTCCGTCGCGCACATCTACGGTTCGCTGGACCAAGTCGCGCGTTCGTCTCAGATGTCCAAGTTCAGGAAAGGACTTGCAGACGTGTTAGTCGTGACGGACGTCGCGGCGCGCGGTATCGATATTCCGGTCCTCGCGAATGTCGTGAACTACGATTTCCCGAGCGGCGCCAGGGTCTTCGTTCATCGTGTCGGTCGTACCGCGCGTGCAGGAAGGGCAGGATGGGCATGGAGCTTCGTCACGGTACCCGAACTTCCACATCTCCTGGACTTGCAACTCTTCCTCGGCCGTCCTTTACGCGCCACACTTCCGCCCGGAGGCGAAACGGACGAGAGCGTGTTCGCGTCCAACCTCATCCTCGGTCCCTTCCCGCGTACACAGCTGGACGAAGACACCGAACACGTCCGCGCGCTGGACGCTTCGTCCACCAACCTCCCCGCACTACGAAGCGTAATGAGAAAGGGTCAAACGATGTACGAGCGCTCGCGCGGCCGCGCCTCGCAAGCCTCCTACAAACGGACCAAAGACATGACGCGCGACCCGCAAAAGTGGGGGTTAGCTGGCAACGGCGTCGGCGGCAGTACGGGCGTGCATCCGGTGTTGTTGGTCAAGGGCAAGAGGAGGGAAGAGTTGAAGAGGGATGTGGAGGTCGAGGAGGCGAAGAAAGGTCTGCTGGCTGCTGTGGGCGCGTTCAGGCCCAGTGAGACGGTGCTTGAGGTGGGCGCTAAGGCCAAGGCGTTGAATGCGGATCTTATGAGGGCGAGGAGAGGGGCGTTGGAGAAAGCCAGAGCTCGCGCGGTTGTGGCGCCCGCTGCCGCAGATGCCAGCTCAGACGAAGACGACGAGGAAGGTGAAGAAGGCGAGACGGCACACGTAGACGGCGGCGACTCAGACGCAGAGATGGCCTCCGAAACCGAGCTCGCGACCGTCTTCGACACCGGCTCCTCCAAATCGCACAAATACCGCGACGCCAACTTCTACATGGGCTACTCCCAAGCATCCGCCCACACCGACAAAGGCTACTCCCTTCGCGACGGCGCCTCATTCGTCGAGCAAGCCGCACACGCCTCATTCGATCTCGCAGGAGACGAAGGCGTCGCATCCCAACGCCGCGCCGCGTTAGCGTGGGACAAAAAGAAGAAGAAATTCGTCGCGGGCGGCGGAGCGGGCGCGGATAACGTTAAGCTTGTGAAGACGGAGAGTGGGGTGAAGTTGCCGGCTAGTTATAGGAGTGGACGGTACGATGAGTGGAGGAAGGCTAGGAAGGTGGGCGTTCCGAGGGTGGGCGAGCAGGAGGGGGAGAATGCGAGGAGTTTCAGTGGAGGGAAGAAGTGGAGGCATAACTTGGAGAAGGAGGGCAGGCCGTTGGATAAGAGGGATATCGACTATGAACGGAGGAGCAGACAGATGGGCAAGAGGAGGGAGGCGCAGGAGGGTGCGGGTGCGGAAGAGGAGCGTGGTGCGAAGGGCAAGGGCAAGCCTTATGGCGCGAAGGGCGCGCAAGGCAAGGGTGGTAAACCCGGTCTTGCGAGACGCGGCGGCAAGCCTGCTGGTCGCGTCAAGAGCGAGCTCAAGTCGGCGGAGCAGATCAGAAGGGATCGCGCGTTGGCAGAGAAGAAGAGGGCGAAGAACGCGCGTGCGCCGAAGAGGGGCGGGAAGGGTGGCAGGGGCAGGCGATAGTTGTACACATCCAGCGAGTGCAAGACCGTGATGTTTTCCATTAGTTCACGACTTTCAAGTCTATCGAGAGTCCTGTTCACATCCATACCCCCATTGCCTGTCGGCACGTTCATCTCAAGGTTAGCGCAAGTCTCGAGATACACATCCTCTTGAGGGATCGGCTACCAGTGGTTGTTTTCACACCATCCCAGATCATGCACTATGGATCACTGCCGTATTGCTGCGCAGAGCTATGTGACGCCGTCTCGAAGGCGGAATTCTCGTTCTCTCGGAGACTGAGGAGAAAGCTCTCCTCGCACGTCTGACGATGGTCTACTTTTCCCACCACCGTGACGGCGTACAGTGGGTTTACCACCAATCATTCGTCGGCCTCGAGCGTGACACGGGCCACGTCAAGTGTTCCTCCGACATTACTATTCGCCAGGAGGTTCGGCGGCGCGACAGGGAACAGAAGGACCTCATTTTTGCAAGGTCGTACCCGAATCCTTTGGGCGCTTTGCATAGGCGCCGCTGTTCGTCAGCGCGGGCCAGCGCGGCAGGACGCGTGGCATCGAGAAGTGAGTTATCAGCGCTTCACGTGGTCTTAGTTCGATGCCCAACTGTTGGACGAGAAAATCCGGTACTTGCTTCTCCCCTCCATGTCGGAAGACGACCTTCGTAAGACGCTCCTTTATCCTTCGGGAACCCGGCTAGACTACGAGGTATGCACTCACTGTGTTGGCCAAGTATGCCGCTAACGCTTAGCACAGAGTACTCTACGCGCAGACATTGCACGAAATACGCCAATACCAGAAGAGCGATTGCACCCGGCCTTGCTGGGAGACAACGGTCTACTACAACAGCCACCGCTACTGTGGCTTGGGTGGGTCATGACGGGGTTGGAGGCGCTCGAACTCATTCATGCGAAAGGAATGGACGACCTCGTCAGCTATCTTGGGGACCGAGACGAGGGCAATGTTGATTACGAGGACACCCTAGAGACCGATGATATATCTGTCGAGATCACCGCACAGGCGGGTCTCGCGAACGGCAATGCACCTTACATCAAGTTTGTGCCAGTTGTGCGCTGCGATGACAGAGTGGGCTATGCGTTGACTGTGGGTGATAACCACGATTGCACGCTTAATCCCCAAGATGCTGCACAACTGGGAGATTATGTCCGAAAGAGATACAGTGAACTACAATGGTATTTGGACCCCGAGCACTGGCGTTGGGAAGACCGAGAGAGTGAGTAAGCTTGCGTGTATCGCTAGTCGGTGTTTTCGGCTGAAATGTCCGCATTGTTCTTAGAAGGTCCTTTGACGCTCCTGGAACCACGGAAAGCAAAGCATGCAACCGAGGCATATCTCGATACCTTAGTGAGCGTCGCGCGGGAAGTATGAATGCCGCGAGCGGCACCCTCCTGAGCCACATGTAACTACGATCTTGTTCGGCAGCGTTATGGGCACCGCTTGTTTGTGCGCTATGATTGGAGCGAATTGTAGTACTACTCCCTGATATTGACACGCATTGCATGTATGAGAAACGACTTCTCATGATACTAACACAATAATACCGGAACGTATCAACCGCTGCAGTCATGATGAATGGAGCTTCTCGCATTCTCGCATCCTGCTAGCTGTCGGCCCAGTTGACAGTCAAGAAAAGGCTCTCAAGGACCGAGGCATCTATCCCCTCTTCACCCTGGCCTTCTGGACGAGCGATCCCGAGCCGCATAGTGTGGATCCTATTCGCAGGGTGACGTGCCCTAGTTTGCAAGCGTTTCACGAGCCGCTTGATCGCAAGTGGCAAGTCCTTGCGGCGGCAACTGTACGGACCGAACCAGAGCTCCTGCAAGTCCGGGAAGCGTAGGCCGCCCTTCGCGTCGGCGGAGAGCAGTTGGGACAGAAGTCGCCATATGGCCATCTCGTGTTCGGAGCTCTCAATCGATACTCTGAGAATGCGAATGCGACGGAAGGCATGCGATAACAAAGCCGGCATTGCTTCGACTTTGTCCAGTTGGAAGATAGATGTATCGGGCATGGATAGCATAGCCATGCTGCCCAATATATCGGCTATGACAGGATCGCCGAAGACGGAGCTCATAGGCAGCTCCCCTGGGCCAATGACCGCGCGCCAAAATTGAATATTAGCTCCTTTCGAGGTGCCGTTATTCACGGGAGCTGCGATGGCGTTGAAGTCTGTGACTTCTCGAAAATAGATAGAGTCTGAGTTGCTTCCCGTCTCGTCGCGATAATCAGACAGCCCAAGATGGGCGCATATGGAAGTGTTTGGCAAGTTGACGATGTCCAGTACTCTCAAGACAAGCGTTCGTAGGACGGAGATCTCCTTCGCGTCCGCCGCTGCGACGCCCCAGTCGGCCGTTAGCTTCGGCGCGAGCTTGACCGCGGCAGAACGCGGGTAGCGCAAGCTATCATGCATGCGGAATAAGGGTGCATGTATGCCTAACTCGTCATGAGTGGCTGCCGCACTGTACAGCGCGACCAGCATCAACTGCTGTAAGCGTGGCAGTTCGGCCACTTCAGACTCTGAGCGAGCATTCGTGTCACCCAAAGCACAATCGCGAAGTTCGAGGACCTCAAGCATCGGAAGATGGCTAACGAGGTTCAACGTCTCTTCGTGGCTCATGCGTAGGTGCAAGAGGCGAAGTTCGCGCACTGCGGGAAACAACGCAGGGACGGGAATCATGCGTTTCCTCAGGGTTTCGCTGGCCAGGGATCCAGCTGAGAAGTACGGCGCAGGGGCCTCCGATTCTGTCCAAAGTTCGGTGGCTTCGAGACACATTGACCTCCACCGTTTGCATACACCGATTATCCTCATGAATCCACAACCCCATTTCGTCGAGACGCGAAATTTTCGTCCTAGGATCTCCCCGCTCGGGCGATCGTCTTGAGCGACGAATGTAACAATCCTGACGAATACATCAGGAGGGAGAGCAGAGATGGGAAGGCAGGCGTTGCGGCTATGGAGTACGGTCTTTGCCAGTGCGAGTATAGCGTCGTGTTCGGACTCGAGCTGCAATAGCAGTTCAGCACGCTGCGCAAGGGTCCCCGTGGAGATGACTGTGTCATATTGCAAGTCCCGAAACCGTTGTTGCTTATGAGCATCCCAGCTCGCAGATGCATACGTAGGTGGAAGAGCAGACATTCGTGAATTACCGGTGGTGGTTAGAGCGAAAGGACTCTGCCGCCGCCAGTACTCGCGGTGCGGGGGGGCAGTGCTCGGATGCTGCCAAGCCACTGCTCGGCTTTCGGGCCGAGAAGGTGCCCTCTGATGCTCGTTGCCTTCGCCCATCACCACACCCTTCCTCCCCCTATGTTGCTTGTTGTGTCTCACTCATAGACAAGTCAAGATGCTCGAAGCGAGTCGAGATTCGACACTGGCATCATGCGAGATATGCGATTGTACCCGACCGAGGAAGCGGCGGTGCGAATATTGTTCGGGCTCGCGGACTGCAGGGCATGTCCAAACATCGAGAGGTGTCAAAGAGCCACTTCAGGTCCGCTGAACGGCTCGCCTGATATTCTGAAATTATATAGAAGGGAGCGGACAAGCGCGCGAGAGTTGAGGGAAGGAAGTGATAAGCGAGGAGGCTATGCCTGTAGCGCCAGTTCTCGCGAGATTTCCATCCATCAGATGCTCTGTAGCGGTGCATACGCGTCGTGCTGCTGGTCCCTACATAGACACGGAGTGATTTCTCCGTACGGCTTGTGAAGTCGGATTCCGTGCCAATCCAATCTCACAATCGATCGAAGAGTTCATATGCTTACTCGTGATCAAGACGAGCATAGCACTGCACCAGTCAGCGGTCACCGCCATCGCGGTATCTTCGAACGGCGCACGGCGTTCTATGGCTTCCTCCTCGAAGCTCTGGTATGAGAGCTCTCAGATTCGGGGCATCAGGCTGTACCATCGGCATCTCCGTGAGTATCGGCGACCTTCATATGAACTCAGCAGAAGGTTCAGGCCCTAGATTAACGACGAAACATACATTTATCTTTAGATGCAGTGGCTTCTAGACACTTTCGGATGTGTATATGAGAGGTTGGCTTCTATTGCACGACCCAGGACCTGCCTCCATAAGCCCCATCGACATGCTACTCGATCTACCCTCCGGACCGCTTTCAGTGGATAACGTTGAAGACGCAGTCTCGCACCTCGTCACCGCTGCCGGGTATGTGGCATCTTAGAGATTGCAGGTGCTGGAATTGACCAATGACTTCATTTGTAGTGACGCGCCCGATGCGAGCAGCCTGACCCCAGTGTTTGTCTTATGCCGCTACATCTTCAGGTGCACCGCGGGCTCATGTCAGCTTTTACAGGACGCTACGCTCAGGTTCACGCTTACATGCGCTGATTATTGGTATCAGCCGATATGAACGACACCCTCTACGCGGAGCCGCCTCAGACGCGGATGCCATGCATGCTTGTCTCCGTGACAAGTTCAACGTGCCGGAACACCAGATCACGATTCTACGAGACGAAGAAGCCACACGAGACGCCATCATCCAAGAGCTTACGGCGATGCGCACTCGGCGGACCATCGACAAGAATGATCCTATTCTCTTCTATTTTGCGGGATACGGTACCTCCCTGTGGCCGCCAAACGTGTCCGGGTGGTTTATCTCACGGGAGAATTCAGACGAGAAGATGCGGGCGATAGTCCCGTACGACAGTCTGTTCATTGATAGGGCCAAATGTGTCCCGCCCATTCTCGACAGAACCCTTGCCACGCTTCTCTTCAATGTTATGGAGGATAAGGGGGATAACATTGTGAGAAGAGGCATGTTATCGCGACCCATCGAAGCTTATGCATGTGTACAGGCAGTTATCGTCGATTGCTGCTACTCGGCCAATTCCGAGACGCGTGGGGTAACTTCCTTGCGACTCCAGCGTGGCTTAGAGACGGAGGAGTTTGATCCCATCAATGGGATGCTTGACAAGGATATTCTGGGCGATCGTGGCGCGCTCAGAGTCGCACCTGGCTTCATCACAGAAGACCATCGTTCTAAGCCACATGTGTTCCTGTCTGCATACAGCACGGAGGAAGACGCGTATGAGGATGTTACGGGAGGCGAAGGGGAATTGTCAGTCGAAGGAGAGTTTACCCGGGCCTTACTGGACGTCTTGCACAACCTAGTGACGGACAAAGTCACATACGTGCAGATTGCACAACGCATCGAGAGCGTGGCGAGGTACGCCCCTACCAGCGCAAGAAGAAGTATACTGATATCACGATCTAGGCTCAGACCTCTGTGCGAAGGGGTTGACACTGATCGGCACCTTTTTAGTATACGTGGACGCGAACACGGGAGAGTCGCATTTCAGATCGGCGTTGACGAGGACAGATACACCTTGAGTGGTGGTACCGTTCAAGGCGTCGCGGATGACACCGAGTTCGCCGTATACCCATCGCCAGATTACATGGCTGGCGACACACCCTTGGCGCTGATGATCACCGCGAACACCGCCAAACCCTTCGGCGCAGACGTACTCTGCGCGCCATCCTCGCCGACCTCGAGTCTAGCGATTGGAGAAACTTCATCGTACTTCGCAGTCATGACACGCATGGGCAAACTCGCGGAACTCCGTCTCCATATCGGTCTCTTGGAGGATCTCGTACCTGTCATGAAGGCTGTTGCGAAGGACAGGCTTCGTGACGACTCGAGCGGTCCAGGTATCCTCCTGGTCGACGAGACGGAGGCAAGCCTCAGCGCTCGGGCTACACAAGATGGCCGTATCGAGTACTTTATTCGAGACCCGCTGGTACAACCGCACAGCCTCGAAACGCTGTCTGTGACCACGCTCTCTACCCCCCAATGTATCCACCCCGTCCTCATGGCGGCGTCCAGATTCTTCTGGCATTTGCATCGTTCACCAACTTCAGGCCAACAACTCGAGGACCGTGCGATCTCGCTTGAGATGCATCGTGTCGTGCAATCCCAACCAGGATGGAGGCCATCCTACGATAGATCTGGACAGGATCTGATACGGTCCGGTGTTATCAACGTCATTCCGGACGGTAGGACGATGTACGGGTTCACGGTGCGAAACCGCTCAGACAGACCACTCTATGTGTGGTTATTTTACTTCGACTGTAGTAACCTATCCATTCGTGAGTAGATGCTACTTTGGCATCGCATTTCCGGCTGACGTTAGCGTAGTCGAATACTACGGATCGCGCTCTAAGCGGGCAATCGTTCCAGGGGATCAGATACTTTTAGGGGATGGTTCCACTAATCAAGGAGGACTACCATTTGCATTCTATCTCCCCTCTGGTCAAGAGTTCGACGTCGGCCTCGTCAAAATATTTGTCACCACAGAGTACGTCGACCTGTCGTGGATATCGCAAGACTCTCCATCCGAGCGGTCTGACGCACACTGCCCGAACATTCAAGTAGCGGCACGACGAGACGCCACCGGTGACATGGACGCACGTTGGAGTACAGCTCTGATCACGATACTGCAACGTCCAATCTAGCTACGTCAGTGAAGCGAATCATACCTGGCTTATCAGTGGCATATATGCAAGACTCCCTGCCCACCCGTTTATGCCGACCCAGATGTACCAGTGCTGAAAAGAGGAATTGTATTACGAATCATAGGATAGCGTCTCGAAGCCGTTATGGGATTTGTATCTTCCATTCTTCCCACCCTTCCGGCTGAACCAGTCCCATGTCGGATGCTTGTACTCCCTCCAGTTCATCTCAGGCTTGAGTTCCGGAAACTCACGCTCCAAAGTCTCTGCGAGTGCGCGAACGATGACCTGAATTATGTCCCCGTGAGCATTGGCTGCTACTTAATCGTATCGTAATGCAAGTCACGAGACCGTTGTTGCTTGTGCGCATCCTAGCTCGCAGATGCGCATGTGGACGGAGACATGCATTGATTGGTGATGGTGGTTGGAGCGGAAGAGCTTGCCCCGCTGATACTCGCTGTGCGGGAAGTGCTCCAGTGCTAGGCGGCTGATCGGCTTTCGGGCCGCAAAAGGCGCCCTCCGCACGCTTCCGCACGTTGCCTTCGCCCATCGCCACGGTCCACGGGGCCTTTCCTATCGAACCATGAATCTGTACTCCTCTATTGCTTGTCATGTCCCGCTCATTGCCAAATCAAGCTGCGTGGAGCGAACTGAGGTCTTGCGCTGGACTCGACCCGAGAAACCGTGCGAATGTTGTCAGACTCGTGGGCATGGCAGCTGGCTAGACATCCAACTCAGGTCCGCTCATTAGCTCGACCGATAATTTGAACTCGTGTGGGAGGCAGCGGTAAGGCGTGCGAGGGCCGAGGGAAGAAAATGATGAGCGAGGAGGCTATGCCTGTAGCGCCAGTTCTCGCGAGGTTTCCCTCGCTCAATATCCATCAGATGCTCTGCAGCGGTGCATACACGTCTTATTGCCGATCCCTGCATAGATACGGAGCGTATATCTCCGGGCTGCTTGTGAATTTGGATTCAGTGCCAATTCAATTCCCAAATCAAAGAGTTCATATGCTTACTCGTGATCAGGACGAGCATAGCATGGCTCCATTCAGCGGTCATCGCCACTGTGGTATCTTCGAACAGCACGCGGCGCCTATGGCTCACGTCTTGAATCTCTAGTATGAGGGCTCTCAGAGTCAGGGCATCAGGCTGTACTATCGGCATCTCCGTGAGTATCGGCGACCTCTATGTGAACTCAGCAGAAGGTTCGGGTCCTAGATTAACGACGAAGCATGCATTTATCTTTAGATGCAGTGGCTTCTAGACACTTGCGTATGTGTATAAGAGAGGTTGTCTTCTATCGCGCAACCCAGGACCTGCCTTCATAACATGTTACTTGAACTACCCTCCGGACCGCTTTCGGTGGATAACGTTGAAGATGCAGTCTTGCACCTCGCCGCTGCCTGGTATGTAGCATCTCAGAGATTGCAGGTGCTGAAGCTGATCAATGACTCCATATGTAGTGATGCCCCCTATGCGAGCAGCCAGTCCCCAGTGTTCGTCTTATGCTGCTGCATCTTCAGGTGTACACCGGGCTCATATCAACTTGTACAGGACGTTACGCCCAGGTTCACGCTTACATGCGTTTATTATCGGTATCAGCCGGTATGAACGTCACCCTCTACGCGGAGCCGCCTCAGACGCGGATGCCATGCATGCTTGTCTCCGTGACAAGTTCAACGTGCCAGACCACCAGATCACGGATCTCCGCGACGAAGAGGCCACGCGAGACGCCATCATCCAAGAGCTTACAGCGATGCGCACCCGACGTACCATCGATAGGAACGACCCTATAGTCATCTATTTCGCTGGATATGGCACTTCGCTGTCTCCGCCAAAGGCATTCGGTTGGATTCTTTCATGGGACAACCCGCACGAGAAGATGCGGGCAATTGTCCCGTACGATAGTCTCTTCAATGATAGGGCCAAATGTGTCCCACCCATCCTCGATAGAACTCTTGCTGTGCTCCTCTCGAATCTCATGGAGGAGAAAGGGAATAACATTGTGAGAAAGAGACATGCTATCTCGACGTACCGAAGCTCATGTGTGCGCGCAGACCGTTATCGTCGATTGCTGCTACTCGGCCGACTCCGAGACGCGTGGGGCGAGTCCCTTACGCCTCCAGCGAGGCTTAGACACGGAGGAGTTCGATGCTGTCACTGGAATGCTCGACAAGAATATACTGGGTCATCGGTTCATGGTCCGTGGCGCGCTCAGAGTTGCTGCTGGCTTCATCATAGACGACCATCTTCCTAAGCCACATGTGTTTCTGTCTGCATACAGTGCAGAGGAAGACGCGTATGAGGTTGTAACTAGAGGCGAAGGGGAATTGTCAGTCGAAGGAGAGTTTACCCGGGCCCTGCTGGACGTCTTGCACAACCTGGTGACAGACAAAGTTACATACGAGCAGATCGCACAACGTATCAAGAGCGTGTCGAAGTACGCCCCTACCAACTCGAGAAGACATATACTGACATCACGATCCAGATTGAGGCCTCTGTGCGAAGGGGTTGACACTGATCGGACCCTTTTCAGTTCACACGGATATGGATACGGGAAAGTCGCCTTTCAGATCGGCATTGACGGGGACAGATACACCTTGAGTGGTGGTACCGTTCAAGGCGTCGCGGACGACACCGAGTTCGCCGTATACCCATCGCCAGATTACATGGCTGGCGACACACCCTTGGCGCGAATGATCACCATGAAGACCGCCAGACCCTTCGGCGCAGACGTACTCTACGCGCCATCTTCGCCGACCTCGAGTCTAGCGATTGGCGAAACTTCATCGTACTTCGCAGTCATGACACGCATGGGCAAACTCGCGGAACTCCGTCTCCATATCGGTCTCTCGGAAGATCTCGTGCCTGTCATGAGGGCTGTTGCGAAGGACAGGATTCGTGACGACTCGAGCGGTCCAGGTATCCTCCTGGTCGACGAGACGGAGGCAAGCCTCAGCGCTCGGGCTACACGAGATGGCCGTATCGAGTACCTCATCCGAGACTCGTTGATCAGAGAACACGGTATTGAAAAGCTGAACGCGACGACGTTACCTACCCACGAAGATATCCACCCCGTCCTCGTGGCTGCGTCCAGGTTCTTCTGGCACCTGCGTCGTTCACCAACTTCGAGCGAGCGACTTGAGGACGGTCCCATCTCGATTGAGATATACAGCGTCGTCAACCAATCTCTTGCGTCATTCTGGACGACATCCTACGGTAGATCTGGAGAGGACACAGTGCAATCCGGTATTGCCAATGTCGTTGCAGACGGTAGAACGCCGTATGGAATAACAGTGAAAAACACCTCGCACAAACCGCTCTACCTGTGGTTGTTCTACTTCGACTGTAGCACCTTATCAATCAGTGAGTAGATACATCGATCCTCATGTTCTGGCTGACGTTGATGCAGCTGAATACTACGGATCGAACGCCAAACGGCCTATCTACCCAGGGGGTCAACTACTCATAGGAGATGGCCCTAATGAGGACTATCAAGGAGGGTTGCCGTTTGTCTTTTGGGTACCCCCTGGCCAGGAGTTGGACGTCGGCCTCATCAAAACCTTCGTGACTACGGAAGATGTCGACCTCTCATGGATCGCGCAAGCCTCTCCATTCGAGGATTCGGGCGCACACTGCTCGAACGTTCAGGTACGGGCACGGCGAAGCACCGCTAACGACGAGGTCGCACAGTGGAGTACAGCTCTGATCACCGTGGTGCAACGCCCCGGGCCATCCTGGGATAGTGAGTAGCGGCTCCTGTCTGTACTATCAGCTTCACGTTTGCAAGGTTTCCTTTCCACATGTTTATCTTGACTGGAACGAATCATTGCGGATTATCGAGACTGTATCACCGATTACAGAGTGTAATATTGTAACCATTATGGAGCTTGTTTCCTCCTTTCTTCCCAGCCTTCCATACCATGCTGGCTGAACCAATCCCATGTGGGATGCTTGTACTCTCTCCAGTTCATCTCAGGCTTGAGTTCCGGAAACTCGCGCTCTAAAGTCTCTGCGAGTGCGCGAAAGACGACCTGAATTATGTCTCCGTGAGCATTAGATGCTACAATCCCCGCAAGCAGCATACCTCATATCCGGCGGCATTCAGATGCAAACCGTCCGACAACACCTGGTCAAGTTTTGCCTCTTCCTTCCCAACCGCTTCCCATAGTGCAGTCCAAGCATCTACGACCGGTACACCCTTCTCCTTGCCCACTTCCTTGACCGCCTCAGCGTACTGCTTCGTGACATCGAAAGATCGATCGAGCTCTTTCGGCGGATCCCTCGATGCAAGGTCGGCACCGCGTTGATGTGTGTTCACCGGAGGCGCGGTTATCAGCACAATGGCGGAGCCAGACGGGACGCGCTCGATGAGCGTGTGAAGGTTGGACCGGAAGCGGTCGAGGGGGACGTGCTGCGGCGACGGCTTGAGACAGGCATCGTTCGCGCCGAACCATATCGTCGCAAGGCGGACGGGTGCGGTCACTGCAGAGGAACTCGTGGGGAAGATCTGTGCATAGGATGGTTCAGAGTTAGTAAGTTCAAGTTCTCTCTCATCGTACGAGGCGTACCGTATCCGCAATGGGCAAAGCCCACTCAGTGTTGTATCCTGAGAAACCGCGATTGAGAACGTCAGATCGACGCGCGTAAGCATCTGTAGCCAGAAAAGCACGACGCGAAAGCAAGTTGAAGCTCGGAAGTCAATAGATTAGACTTGAAAGCGCGTACGTGCGAGTCGTGCACCGAAGCCGTTGTGCTCCCAAGCGCCTTGCGTAATGGAGTCGCCAAAGAGAACGACTGTCTCGTATATCGCAGCCATGTGCGGTTATGACCAAAGGTGTTCTGGCGCTGGTGATGGTCGTGCAGGGCAAGATGTGAGATGTCAGTTGGGCGTGCAGAGCGTTGTGGCGGCATCGTTCGGCGCTACGGCCCGAAGGCCTAGGCCGTTCATCTCCGAGAGTTGAACAGGCACTCCTGTGGCTCATCGGTACTCTGTATACATCGGACAATGTCTGGTTTTCGTGGTTCGGGCAAAACATAGGGTTTCCAACTTGTCAAGAAGTCATATGAAGGTCAAAATTGAGAGGATGATGCCAAAAAAGATCGGAGGGGAAAACAAGCAAACGAAACCTCCAAGCTCCAAGAGAGTCCATTCATGTATATACAGAATAAATCAGTCCTTTCCATCCTGAACCAGCAGAGCGCACTCAGTCGAGCTCTGCAAGACTGGCCCTCAACGCCTTGATCCTCTCTTCCACCGCATCAAGCGCCGCGCCGAGCTCCTTGATCTGCGCCTTCATATCCTCTCCGCTTGTCGGAGCGGCAGGCGGCGCTGTACTTGCGCTACTCGTCCCGCGCCGTGCCGCAAGTTCTTCCAAGAAGCTCTGCACAGCCGACTGAACCCACTCCTCCTCGACAGGACGTCCATGCGTCGGCCGCGTCCGTGGAGCGTCATACCCAAACATCTCCTTCCTCGACTCGCCGTACAACGTTCTCCTCGCCTCCCTCTCCGCGTCGATCTTGCGGTTGTTCGCGATCGTCCAGAAGTTGGAGAGTAGTAGCGCGATAATGACGAACCACAGGATCGCCGTACTGGGCGTCTGATCCCATGCGTCGCCGAGAAGATCGAGGGCACCGGATGTCGAGCGCTTCGCGACGCCCAATGCACCCTCGAATGTGTCGTAAGCCCACTGCATCCCCCTCGCGTTCCGTTCCCGCTCCCGCTGCTTCTCGTTGTACTTCTCCTGCACCTGCGCAGAAGCGCTGATGGCGGTACCATTGAGAGGCAGAGCATCCTTCGTAGGCGGTTCGGACGGATCGGGTGCAGAGACGACGTCTTCGAGGCCGGCGGGGAGGAACTCCTGTTTATGCGCGTTGATGTAGGCGCGCATCGCCTTATCGAGGTCGGCATGGTACGTCTTCTGGCCGTCGATGCAGCTGCGCTCGATGATGCCCTTGATGAAACTGCGCCCGGTCCACTCGACTTGGGTCGTCACGACGATACGCGAGGTGACAGCCGAAGCCCACATGATGCATGTTCGAGTTTTGACGGAAAACACGTTTCCGCTCGGCACGTCTGGCGTGCGCGTAGTCGTTAGCGTCGTCACGTAGTCGTCCCAGTCGGTGTGAACCTGAGTGTGAGCAGGCGTAAGTCAGGCATGGTAAGCGGGAGCTCAGAGGCTAGAACGCACCGTCTCGTCGTGGATCTCGCATTTTGTGCTCTTGGGACCGATCGAGCCGTTGAGAGGCTTGATGTAACTCATGTTCCTCGACAGGCTCTTGTTCTCTCCCGGCGCCCAGTCACTGACTTGGATATCTGCGGGTAGAGATTAACAATGCACGCCACGCATAACCCCGAGATGACGCACCCTCAAGCTTTTGTTCATTGCGCTGGAAGTCCTTCATGAACCCGCTCGCGAACATGAGGTTGTATATCCTCTCCGGCGTGCCTGGCAACACACTCTCGAGCGCGGTCTCAGTGTAGTGTTTGCCTTCTTTTCCGCACGCGCATTGCGTGGGCTTGTGGGCCTGCACGGTAGCCACCGCGCCCGGCGTGCCGACTGGCGGAGGTGAGCCTGACGTCAGGATGAGGTCGTGGCCTTCGCCTGAGGTTGCCATTGAGTCAAAAGAGTAGATGGTGGGTAGAGTTGGGCGACGCGTACCTGTTGGAGGAGCGTCAGGGTCGGGACGTTCGAGTTTGCGGATGTTGTCTATCACGTCGTAGACGGTGTCGCGTGCGAGGAAGCTCGCGAAGGCGTACTGCACAATATAAGTATTTCTATTCCAGTGCAATAAGTGAACACGCGACGGACCTTTGCTGTGCGTGTACTGACGAGGAGGGCGTTCGGGATAACAAACGCCGTCATGCGTTTCTCCACTGACACGATTTCGGCTATGGGAATGATCACGTCTGTCACCCAACTACACGCGCGCATCATCGGCATCAATAGAGCCCATTGACGTTTAGAGCAATGCACGCACCCAAAGATGTTGGCATGAAAGCAAATGTGATGCTCGCTGATATACAGCCGTCCTTGTATCAGGATATCCCTTTGCAACGCACATCCATAATCTTCGATGAGATAGTCTCCTTCCGGTACACTGGGGAACAGCTCATGGAAGTCGTAATTCCGCTTGTTGCTCGCCACCGCAAAGCCAGTGACCGGTATATCAGCGCCGAGTTCGGCTAGCAATGCGGCATCCTCGCTCTCGCTATCCGCTCCGCCGGCAGAAGACGATGCGTCGGAGACGGCAGAAGAGAAGCCGCCATCACCGATGTCGGACGCGTTACTGACGCTCCCAGCGCGGCTCCGCGGGATCGTCAGTGCCGGGTCGCCGTAAAGCGCAGGCGAGCGATGCTGCGGTTTGCGACTGGGTGGCGAAGGCGGTGGGTCGCCATTCTTCCCGCCGTCTTTCCAAGTATCCTTCCTAGCCGGGCTCCACGTATCTGGTAGTGGCACGCCCGTCAAGCCAGGATTAGCCATGGCCAGTCCCGAAGAGGCAATTGCGCCTGCAAGTCCTCCAGAAGGGCCTGTCTGCTTTCGGCGCGGCGAAGTCGACTTGGCGGGCGCTTCCCCTTGATTGAATGATGGGCGCTTGAAGAGGTTGCGCGACCGTCGGGAAGACATGGACACGGCGTCGGCATCGCGGCCATTGCGCGTCGGCACCAGCAACGCAGGGTCTACTGGGCCATTGTACGTCGCTGCACGCGCATGGCGCTCGGCAGGACTCGTGGGTGTAGCGTCGTTGTCGTCCATCGAAGATTTGGGTGATTTGGCCGGCGACTTTGGAGATTTGGGCGACGTGGCGGTGGGCGAAGTCGTGGAATTGGCGCTGCCAGGCGCAGTCGATGGTCGTGCAGACGTAGAGCCGTTTGAGGAATTTCCGATGCTGGCTGGGGATGTGGCCCACGTCGAGGGCGAGTCTAAAGAGCGTGTTTAGGGGCTGAAACACCTATGATGCCCATCTGACGCGCACGCACCGCTAAACGGGGCTTTCACTCGCCCAGGCGTGGGCGTCCGCAGATCCTCGCCTCCCTCCCCGAAATCATCCAGCGGCGACGGGCGCTTGCGCGCGACGCCAAACTCGGCTTCGTTGACAGAGCCTGACGACGAATCTGAGTCGTCGTCATTGTGGGGTTTGTTCTTCCCGTTCGCCTCGGGCATTACAGACGCGGATATGCTTGAAGGGGACGGGGGGACGACCGTGACATGTGGGCCAGAGATGCTGCTGCTGGCCGGGGAGGGGGAGCGCGCGGCGGTGACCTGCACGCGCGGCGGCAACGGCGGTGGCGGTGGCGCGCGTTCGGACGACGGCGTCGATGCCTGGGACGATGTTCCTGACGGAAGGGTCACGGCGCGGTCGCGCGAGGCCCGTGGCGTACCGCCTGGCGAGCTGCCCGCTTCGGAGGACTGCCTGCGCGAGCCGAGCTTGCTGAAGAACTTGGACATGGCCTGCACAGTCCAACTTTGCGAACTCTCGAACTTCTGCTTCCAGTCTTCGCTTGTTGATTATTGCTATCGCTGCCTCGTGTTTGCCTAGACCAATAACAGATAGTTCTGATGCTGCGAGAAACTCGGATTGGACTCGGAGAAGTCGTTCGCACCCACGAACGCCCACATCAAGTGCATCGCGCGAAGATCGGGGAGATCCCTCGTCGCTGTGGACGACCGTCTCGACGAACCCTCATCAGACCGCTTTGCCGACTGCCATCGGCACAAAACTATTCACGGGACCTCCACAGAACAAAGACATCCGGTCACGATCAGGCTCCAGCTGCTTTCACCAGATGCTCGCTTCACTATTCGCGTCTGGCCACCGTACCGACTGCAAGATCTACTAGAGGCCATGCTAGCTACGCCCACTTTTCGAATGCTGCCAGCAGACTGCACGCCCACTCGTGCCCAAAGATCACCTTTGACAAGGCGTGGTCACTTCCGCACATCTTGAGCACGGACATTAACACTCCCGCAATGGCCGCATCAACGTGCCATGGGCCATCTCCTCCGATGAACACATCTTGCCCTCCAGCCGCCTTCGCATCCCGCGCCATCCCATCAAGCGCTTCGTCGAACGCCTTGTAGGACCCTTCGACCGTGCTATCCATCATAGCCATGATGTCCTCTAGACTTGTTCCACCGAACAAGGCCTCGCGCGTCGAGCGGTAGTGCGCCCTATCCGCAGCGTCGACACAACCTCTTTCGAACGAGGGTCGACACAGTCCCGCAAAGGCTGCACGCATGAGAGGATCTACGGCCCTCTCGATGTAAGCGAGCTGTAGAGCCGCCGTGCCGGCCGGGATGAGTGGATGTGTGGCGGGATAGGCGGAGTCGAGGTACTGCGCGATGGCGAAGGAGTCGGCTATGACTTTTTTCCTGGGTGATGACGATGACGAGTTGATGATTGGGGGGAGCGTGTAAGCGATTGGGCCAGGTTGTGTAGGTACCAGGCCAAGGGACTCCAGCTTCGGCGCGATCTCTGCGAACTTGAGCCACTCGGTTTTGTAGGAGAGGCCTTTGATGTTTAGAGCCAGGCTACGATCTCCGGTCATATCCCGTACGGGACGATGTAGACAATAGAGTACGCTTACCGTGTCCTACAATGTCATGAGCGGAATTAATATCCTAAGAGCGAGCCAAAAGCTTGGATGATCACTCACTTCAAACTACAAACACTTTGAGCAAATGTGATCGAGGGTAAGACTATCAAACGCACGTATTCGGGCTCCAGTTTCGTTCGGAGTCCGTCAGGCCCTCAGAGCCTTGACGCGACAAGTCGTAGAATGTGATGCTGGTCATGGGAGGTTGTGTGATCGAGGAGTTGCAGCTGTAGCTTTCAAGGCGCGCGAAGTGTTGCCACTCCTATCGTGCGTTCGCATGCATCCGGGCCTATATATGCCGGCGTCTTCTGGCGGGGCGCTCCGCTCAGCGCCTCATGGGTAATGCATCGAGTGATCCAGGTGAGATAGTAAGGGAAGTCACTGTCAGGACGGGTACGCGCCCGTTTTGCGTCTACCGCACCGGTCGAGCGAACTCAGATGCCATGTGATCGCGTTTGCGCGCGCACACCTGCGCACGCAAGACGCGCTGCACGACTTGCTCTTGGCCACCGTCATCCACGCAGGTTGATCACAAACTCTTTGAGAAAGACTTTGTCGAGTGCTACATATCACAAAGCACAGACTTCACATCCACTTCTGAAACTTCACGAGAAACTGGCTCGCCCATTCATGCTCTAGGATAACCTTTGACAGCGCGTGCTCTTCCCCGCACATCTTCAGCGTGAACATCAACGCCGCGGCGACGGCTGTATCTGCGAACCAAGGCCCCTCTTCACCGACGAAGTGGTCACCCCCTCCCGCCTCCTTCGCATACCGCTCGATGTCGTCCAATCCCTTGCGGAAAGCCTCACATGTCTTCTCCAGCCCTTTATCTCCCATCTTCATGATCTCCTCCAACGGTTTTCCTCCATACCAAGCCTCGCGCGTCCTGCGATAATGGGCCGCATCTGCATCGTCGAGGCAGCCTTTGGTGTACACCGGCCGCATGAGCACCGGAACGGCTTCGTACAGAAGCTGCGTCACGACCTTGTCGACGAATGCGCGTTGTAGCGCCGCGGTACCTGGAGGAATGAGCATCGGGGTGTCCGGGTACGTCTTGTCCAGATACTGAGCAATGGCGAAAGAGTCGTTGATGACTTGTCCAGTGGAGGTATCCATGATTGTGGGCAGCGTATAAGGCATCGGGCCAGGCTGAGAAGGCTTGAGGCCGAGAGGCTTCATCTTGGCTTCCACTCCCGAGAGTCTGACCCATTCGGTACGGTACGGGAGGCGCTTGATGTTCAGAGCGTAGCTATGACACGTGAGCATGAGCGCATCACTGCGCAACCCCAAGCATAGAGTACTTACCGCGTTCTAGAGACCGTGATCCGGTTAATCAGTCTGAGCTCGCAAGTGAGCGAGGACGTACTTCAACCTGTATGATCGACGATAAGGGCGTTTATTCATCACGCTGCGGTGGCTCGTACGCACGTATTTCCGCTCCAACTCTGTTCAGAGTCGGACATATTCTGTGGTCCTTTGCGTGGAAAGTCGTAAAGGATAATGGAGTTTGACTCGGACATTGCGATGGCTTGAGAAGATCATTCAAAGAAGGGACTATCCCTTATATGCTTCTCCGTTATGTACTGCCACTACTATCACCCGCTGTTGACATCATAAGTGGTGCCCACGTGAGGACGTGTCTGGCTCCCAGATAGATACACGGGTGGGTCCGGATTAGCAGCCGTCTAAGAAGCATCTGGCACGTCATATCCATGACAGGTTTGTCTGCCTGGGAAGTTCACAGAAGAAAAGGAGATAAATAGCAGTGTGTCATCTATGTGGCATATAGTCTGCCCTCCAAGAGCTCACATGTAACGGGCACAGTGTTCCTATCAGCATTTGACCGGATAGTGTCATGCAGGTCTAGCCGAGTTTTGGTTGGTGTCTACCCAGAAAGCCACATGATCGCGTTTCGCGGCGGCATACCCGCGGGACGTCCGCCGCTGACCGAACTTCGTCTGCACCACCATCTGCTTCTGCGAACGACGACATACTTCTCAATTCATTTCCTTGTGCAGTCTGTAGTGATCTTCGACGCCATCTGTGATCTGACACTATAATACGAACAACATATTTTGCTACCGCCGCAGCGATACAAGACCCCTCAAGCCCACTTGTCAAACGCTGCCAGTAGTTTATTGGCCCACTCGTGCTCCAGAATTGCCTTCGAGAATGGATGCTCCCTCCCACAAGCCTTGAGGGTGAACGTCAGAGCCGCGGCCACGGCTGTATCCGCGAACCATGGACCCTGCCCGCTGAGAAAGACGCCTTCCCCACCCGCCTGTTCCGCGTACTTTGCCATCTCGCTAAGCCCATCGCTGTATGCCTTGCACCCACTCTCCATTCCTTCGTCGCCCATTTTGATGATGTCCTCCAACGGTTTCCCCCCGAACCATGCCTCCCGCGTCTTGCGGTAGTGCGCACGATCGGCTTCGTCAAAGCATCCCGCCTCGTAAACCGGTCCCACAAGGCTTGCGAAGGCAGCGAGCACAATCGACCTCACGACCTTGTCAACGAACGCGCTCTGCAAGGCACCCGTGCCGGCAGGGATGAGGGTCGGCGTATCCGGATACGTCTCATCCAGATACTTCGTGATGGCAAAGGAGTCTGTGATGACCCGTTGGGTAGAGGGATCCACGATGGTGGGCACCGTATACGCAAGAAGGCCGTCGTGAGAGGGTTCGAGACCGAGAGACTTGATCTTCGACTCTACGTCTGCAAACTTGACCCACTCGGTGCAAAACGGGATGCCTTTGATGTTGAGTGCAAAGCTGTTCAACGAACGACGAAGGCATTATTCAACGAGTCTACGGAAGGGATCCTTGCGCGAAGCTCCTACCGTGTTCTATGAGATGGCGGCTTGTTGTCGGTCCTGTGGGTAAAGGAGAGAGACGTGCGTGCGTACCTCAGTCTATAGTGTCTACAGTCAGTTATCCTGAAGGCTTGCTCAGCTAGACTACGCACGTATTGCCGCTCCAACTTTGTTCAGAGTCAGATGTTGCCCCCGGACGTGCGAGATCGTAAAGGATGATGGGCTTGGACATGGCTGCGTTCAAGTTGGTGTTGCAGAAGAAGAATAAGAGTGTGCTGACTGCACGCTAGGTATTTGCATGCACATTTTATAAGCTCACAGTATCTGAGTCATTGTTCACATAGCGTGAATGATAGTCCGTAGAAACTCGCATGCATGATGTCAGGTGGGAGAAGGTGACCAGTGCGAGTCAGAGAGTATTTACATATACGCCTTGGAGTCACATCTTCCGCTGGTATTCCGTCTATGCTCGGTCTCAACACGCCGTACGGCCTGATATTCGTCGCTTTGGAAGTTTCAGACGACTGCCATGCGTTTCAGATGCGAGCTCAAAGGGTTAACGTGAGATGCTATTGGAGACGACGGTAACCATTGTTAGAGACCATGTGATACCTCTCTCTCTGTACCTCCGTACTCACGTTTCATGCGAGAGAGCGACTCTCCGTGCACGAAGTCGCGTAAATGGCAGGCGCGCGCCAATCCGAGCAAGCCACATGACCGCGAGTATCGGGGCTTGCCGCAGTGATGGGAACAAGGGCAGCCGAGACCGGGATACAGCTGAGACGACCACCACGAGCGTTGGTATACCACGCAAGCGATCTACTACTTGCAATACACTTTTCGTGTGCATGCACGGCCACTCTTACGCTCTCTGTGATTGCTCGAGCTCAAGTCAACTCCTGCGCTCGCTGCGTCCGCTCGGTCTGACGGAAGATTAACGTCGAATCGCAGTATAATTACGACGCATCTAGTGTACAACAGTTCTAAGTGTGGTAATGACTAGCTCGTGGTGGATGCTCTGGAGTACAAGATGACGTGGGTACGAGAAGCAGGCAATACAAGCGCAGGCCGGGTACAGGTAGGATTAGAGATGTGCTAATAGAAATAATAGGTACGGAAGGGTTCGAATGCAAATATGCGAGTGGGACGGGACTGGACGTGATGCGGGGATTGGAGGCTTATACGTGAACCGGGAACAACGAGAGAGCGAAGCCGACGCTGAGGATGAGGCCAACGCCATACCGCGACATCGCCGTAAATGTGGACTCGCGCTTGGGTGCGGCGGCAACACGGGCATCATCGCGAGCAAGAGACTCCTCGATGGCGTGGAACAAGCTCTTCTTCGCGTTCAGGGCAAATGCGGGGAGGTCGTACACCCGTCCCTCGCCCTTCGAGCCGCGGTCGAAGACCTCGATGGAGTACCACCCGCGGTAGCCGGTCTGGAGCACAGCCTCGACGATGTCCGTGCAGGGAAGGTACCCCTCTCCCATAACGGGACGGAAGCGGCGGCTCCAGTATCCTTGCGGCGTAAGCCCGTCAATGATGCGGTTCGGGATCGGCGGTGACGGGCGGTACGCGTCTGAAACCTGGAAGATGAAGATCTTCTCCTTGGGAACGGATGCGAGCACGGCCAGGCTGGCGCGCCATGAAGCCTCGAGTTCGGCGGCGGGCTTGTCGACAAGACCCGACTCCCGACGAGGGTCCGCCCACTCGCCGCCTGCAATCTGGAAGGTGTCGAGGCAGAGACCGAAGTTGGGGCGGTTGACCTCCTGCACGATCTTCCAGACCTGCTGCCATGCCGGCGCGTGCACGGACCAGCACCAGTTTTCGTATGCGATGCGGAGGCCGAGCGTTGCGAAGAAGTCCGACAACTCCTGCAAGTCGGGTACCATGCGCTCCGGGATAGTGTCGTATGAGGTCGTAGATCCAATCTGCGTGTGACGTAGGTAAGTATACGTTCTGCGAAAGGATATGACAGGCGCTAACCTGAAGCAGGTCGGTACCGAGAACCTTCATGATACGCGCCCAACCGCGGATCCGGTGCCATGCGTCGGCGCGCTCAGGGCTCCCGAGCGGCCAGCCCTCGAAGGTGAGGAACGGTTGCAGGATGATGATCTGGAGGCCGCGCTCGTCGGCCATGCGGCGGACTTCTTCTGCGACAACGCACAGCGTGTCGTAGTCGTCCTCCGCCACAGGCTTGCCCATGAACTGGTTCGCGAATGGCCAAACGTCGCGCATAGAGATCTCGACGGCGTGGAAGCCCGCCGCGCGGATTGCATCGAACCTGACCGGCAGGGTGTGCGACTCGTCGTACCCAATGGAGCACGACGCGTAGCCGAGCTTGATGTCCTTGAGCGTGCTCTTGTCAATGGTCGTCATTGTGTTGATAATGTTTACAGAAGGGAACTGTGGGTGAATGTGGTAGAGTAGGTGAAAGCAACGAAGAAAGCGAAGTGAGTGTGAATGCGCTGCACGAGGAGCGATCTGGTCGAGTCGGGACTGATGTCGTGGACTGAGACAAGGAAAACAGGACTGGAGATGTTGGGGTATATAAAGCGCTCAGCCGAAGGCTCGCAGTCTGCGCGGTGAACTCTCGTGAAGCGCCGGCACGCGCTGCGGTATGCCCAAAACAATGCCAGCATTCACTTTCTTCAAGCCATCAGACAGCACATCTGCACTGCCGTCGTGTGGCCGCCTCCCATCGTTTCGTCAGCACAGTGTGTATCAACCAAGCTCCGGCCGGTATCTATGAGCTTCCATGGCCAGAAGAGAAGACCCCACCATGAACTGCGAGGAAGAACAATGGCCTGCGCTCCTCTTACTTCCATGTTTATCAGACTTGTCGTGGAGCATTGCGTCAACGCAAAACTTCCCACGATGCCGAGAACAAAGCGATGTGCCACCCTGGACCTATAGGCGCAGGCGACTGCCTTTTGCACCGCATCTCAGCACATAGGTCATCACGTCGCCGCGTTTCGTTCTCCAGACCGGAGTTCATCTCTGTCTACAACAGCGTGCTTCTATCTCGTCTCGCATCTATCAGTGGGGCACCCCCGCACAGCGCTCCGGATGTATCTTGAACATCCAGTTCTCAACGCGCGTCAACATGCGTTTACCCCCATCCTTCGACGGAGGATTGAATGTTCTCACAGCATCACGTTTGAGTTGATGTTGATGACCCTGTGTCAAGAGGCCCTCTCGCAGAGTCGCAGCTGGTCCGCATCCCGGTCAGCCCGTCGTGACAGGTCTTTCTCGCTGCGACCTGCATACGAGGAAGATCCCTGCGCCACAGGACGATGCGTTACCATGTCCATCTTTTACCCGGCGCAATCTGCTCTCGGTCTATTGGTATGCTGAGATCAGCCGATGCCACACGAGGCGGTGAGCTCCCTCATTGTATACTCTCTGTATACTGAGAAGCCAGGCGCCCATAAGAATTGACTTATCAATCATGAGGGATGGTGGCGTATGTATGCATCGTGTTAGCATCTGCCGTTTCCTCCATTGATGGGTCGCCGTCGATCCCCGAGGGGTGCCAATCATGATCGAGCCTCGCTATTGGGCGCGGGCAGCATACCCGCCCAATGCATAGATATTGCCGTTGCACCCGAGGCTCTATATACGGGATATGCGAAAACTCTCTCGGAAGGTAAAGGTGTCTACTTATACGCACAAGGAAGGAAGCACGTTCCTTGGGTCCGTGTCTTTTGCCTGACTGCGCTCATGAGTGCGCGGAAAGCTTGTATGTAGGCCCCTTGTCAATGAACAACGAGCATACTCATGCTCATAGTTGCGAACAGCAAACCTTTATCATCTGACCAAATGAAAAGCCACCCGGAATCAATGTCGAATGGACGCCCGCCCATCAGCGATGGTTGTAACGCCGGATTGAGAAGATAGACGCCGCTGTATATTTTGGGCGTCTCAGGTTGTGATGTTTGCCACTGCCTCTGAGATGAGGCATTTAGAGCCATGCTATGCAAATGTACCCATTTTTAGCGCTTGTAGCCATAGTCGTTCAACCTGTATCCAATACTTTCGAGCTTGCCCAGTGCTAACTCGTGAGGATGAAAGCGCGGGATTAGGCTTCATGAGATTGAATGAGAAGAGTGTTCCCAGCCTGTTCGAACCTGCATTTCTTGCACTCGGCGCAGTACGCCGATCGCTTCTTGTGCCCCGGGCCTGCATTCGAGGTTACGACCTGCGTTATAAACTCACGTGGCCGTGTTCCGCCGGCCAATCTTGCCGCGCCGCTTGTCCTCTTCGTGCGCTCATGTTCTCCGACGTTTGCTCTGTGAAAGAAACGAAGCAGCTTGAAGAACTTCCTTCGTCCGAAGGTACAGACGTATCTGTGCGCCATCATCGTCCCGTTCAGTTGCCCCGGCGTTGATTGTGCGGCCTGGACCACGTAGTTCTATTTCAGCCAACAGTCGCTTCCGCATCATCCCACCGTCGCGCCAACCTCGAGGCTGTCATGAAAGGTCCCCATGCTCACGCGCACTGAGTGATCCTTGCCTCCTGCCTCCATCTTCTCCAACATGCCACGCGAGAATAGCTTCAGCGACGAGGGCCGCTCGCTTACTCCCAGTTTCTCGGATCGTGAGGACGAGGAAGAAGAGCACGGCATTGTGCGGTCGCCGGTGTCGCCGCAACGGCCGACTGTTGATACAACCTCCCATGCTCATCCTGCTGCGCATACCTCAGCTGAACGCACTCGCACGACGTCTAATGTGGCACGGTCGCCGAATAGCGAGGACAAGTCGCGACACCACTTCCTCCACCTCCACCGTCCGACGCATGTCTCTATCAAGCAACAGTACGGGACGCCAAAGGAGCGCTTTCGCGCGGCGGCGCACAAAGTCATGGCTATGCGTCGCGCATCATTCCACATGGTGGGCAACGCCATTGGTGCAGAGCCGGGTGTGGACGTCCGCCGCGATACGGCTGCACAGCTCTACGGCGGTGTGCGCGCTCGGTGCATGATCGAGGTCATGGACTATTCCCCATTGCGCACAACCAGCGTAACCATGGGCAACGCGGAGCTAGCGCGATGGGCGGAGGACGATACGAAGAGTAGGCGCCCGGCGTGGGCGAAGGTCCGATGGATAAACATCGCGGGGATCAGCTACGACGTGATTACTGCGCTTGCGTTGAAATACGGTCAGTGAGGCCGATATTCGCCAAGCATCAACAATTAATTAACTGATTGTATCCCTATAGACATGCACCCTCTTGCTCTAGAGGACTTGCTGCATCAGCGTGCTCAAGCAAGGTCCAAAGCGGATTATTATGCTCAGCACATGTTCCTTCGCGTGTTGACGCACACGCTCGGAGATAATTCTGACAACGAAGTCTCGCCCGTCTCGAACGCGAGCAGCAAGACACCGACATGGTCTTCCGGGACCACACTCACCAATCTGCCGCGCTCAGCCTCGCCTGAACCCATGGACGGCGAGAAGTCAAGCAGCGTACGAGAGGAGGAACGTCCGGAATACGACGGTTCTGTGGATCCTTACGCCGATGCGGAGGCCGGCGAATCGCCGTCTGCCCGCCGTAACTCTTCCATCTCTTCATTCAACTCCCGCACACGCAAAGTCGCTGCCAACGCCGCAACACTTGCACAGCTGAAGGCAGCGGACCGCGTCGATGTACGACTGGCGCCACTGAGCATCTTCATGTACCCCGATGGGACAATCATCACCTTCCATCCCGGCGCGGACTTGAGCTTCACAGCGCCTATCACTGCCCGTGTGCGACAACGTGATACCTCGCTTCGGAGGACTGGCGACTCCTCGTTGCTGGTCCAGAGTTTACTCGATCTTGTCGTTGATCGTACCCTCGAGGTCACGGAGGAGTATCACAGGAGGATACAACGCCTGGAGCGCGTCGTGCTCATCAAGCCCAAGGTGTCGACCGTGCGCGCGCTTCACGTTCTATCAGGCGACCTCATTCTGCATAAACGCACCATGGGGCCTATCAAGACGCTCGTCTACGGCTTGAGACGATACGATGCGGATCGGTGTGCTGCGGTTATGTCACTCGGACCCGGCGAGAAGTTCTCGTATATGACACCCAAGGCGAATGTCTACCTGGCGGACGTACATGACCACATGGAGTACGCTCTCGCGAGCTTGGACATGTACGCCGCTATGACGGAGAACCTCATCGGCTATACTTTCAACGTATGTGGGATTCCAGTCAGAGATGGGTTAGGCCGAGGTGCTGATATGATTGTATAGATGGCTAGTTATGACATGAACAATGTCATGCGCTCGTTGACGCTCGTGACCGTCATCTTCTTCCCATTAACTTTGCTCACTGGCTACTTCGTATGTACTCATGGATCTACCGCCCTTGAACGCTCTAGCTGACGGAGCTTCATCCAGGGCATGAACTTCCAATTCATGTGGAGTATTGGACACGGGCATAGCGACATCCTGTTCTGGGAAATTGCCCTTCCCGTGCTCGCTATTTGTATTCCGCTCTTCCTTTGGGGCGATATCATGCGCGTCGCGCATTATCTCAAGAAGCGTTGGCTTGCGCGTAGAATTAAGAAGGTATGTCATGGTCTTGCACGAGTTAGGCGTGGGTGCTGACATGAATTTCAGAATGTGACTCGGGACGGAAAATGGCGCAAGATGGCTTGAATGCGTCCTCTCCCATCATATATATATATGCACCTGACCATCGTCTCGTTCGATATCTGAAGGTCCCAACCCACCCACTACGTGCTCTGTTAAACGCTCACATCATGTCTCCTTATGTAACTGTGCTCCTGCTCCTACGATATATCCGCGCTCCTTGTGCTGTGCTCAGAGGATGATGATCTGCGAGCGTACTTCTGCCTTCGATTTGTGCATTTACGCATTACATCACAGAGTCACACACGTCGGTGGCGACATGAACCCGAGCAGCGCTCATAGCGTCGATGTATTGTAATCGATGGACGCGTGAATAACGAATATAGATACGAGTTTCACAGTTTCCGGATGCTTCTGCCGGTGGAAGTCGACAAGGAACGTTTACCCACGTGAGATCATCAGCGCTTAACGAGAAGCCACGTTCAAGAACTTCCAACAGACGACCACCACAGCCCCGCACCGATTGGCGGATTCTGAACGCACGCAGCAGGCGTCTTCATACTCTTCCGTTTCCGCTGTCAAGCATGTCAAGCTCGATGTCCTTACGCTGGCTCTCTCTTACCTCTGCGCAGTGAAGACTGGGCTGCGAGCGTGAATGCTAAGTGGAATGGTGGACGGTACGAAGGCAAGCCGTCCTTGAAGGGGTCACTAGATGAAGGATCTCTCTATCGACATGGCGGGGCTTACCGGACGCCTTCCGGCGAGCACTCTATCCTGATATTGACGTTCAGGTGTGGTATAGACTGACACGACGCACAACACGTGTCAGATAACAATTCAGTCGCAATTGCGTACATTCCATCCTATGTTCATGGAACGTAGTCCTTCCATTAATGTCAACCCGGGCCTTGTAACCCCTTCCCGCCCTGCCACGGACCCTCGCCATGGTATATTATCCTTGTTCTCCTTTGCGGGAGGTCCAAGTTATCCCTTCCGATCCCTTCGCATAACTGGACGTGTCTTACAGTGACGGCCATAACCCTCAGGCTCATTTGAGTATGCTCAGTCCTCCAGAGCGCGTCGACAAGAAGGATGAACACGGCACCACACAACCGTCATCGCCCCCGATAATCGAGGTGACTCCTGGTGAGTTCAAGTTTCGTTGACCGACATGATACGGACTCAAGAACGGCAGTACAAACACCCTTTGCGTCTCACGAGCCACGAGAAGCTTTACGACTCCAGACAGATATCCCTTTTCCTCCTCATCACCCCGCGCCTACTAGTCCTCAAACGCACCTGAGGGCGGAACAGTGGGGCCACTCTCCCTCATCCACCTCGACTACTCCTACGTCTCCGCTCAAATCCAGCACAGACAGCCGTTTTCGAAAACACAGCAATGTATCCCACTCTCGCGACGTCGTTCAGCCTGAACCGGGTGTGGACTTGAACCTCGAGGCATCTCGACGACTGTACGGCGGTGTTCGTACCAACTGCGAGATCGAGGTTATAGATTATTCGTCGAAGATTCATAACGCTACAGGCGTCATGGATAACACGGCCTTTGCAGCTTGGGTGGCGGGCGAAGGACAGAAGTCACGGTCGGAAGGGAGGAATGTGCGATGGATCAACGTGGCCGGTATTGACTTCGAGGTACTATTTACCATTGCCAAGATGCATGGTCAGTCTCTCCACATTTCTATCTTGCCTTGATTTGTGACTCACTCAAAGATAGCCATGCACCCGATCGCAGTCAAGAGCTTGTTTCGACAGCATGATCGTGCACGTTCCAAGTCTGATTATTATCATGAACATCTCCACCTGCGTGTGCTGGCCCATATCCTAGTCAGGAGCTCCCAGGACAGCGCAGACGATCAAGGCAACGACGGTGACGAATCCCCTCTGTCCTCTTTGCGCGACGTGTCGCCAATCGAAGGAGTTTCCTCTACCCCGATACACCGTGCACGTACCTTGCGGGACCATTTGTCCATCGATGGAACTCACCCTACCTCTGCTACGACCGGCTCCCAGTCCGACATCGGTATGGACAGTATTCGGGATGTAGAAGCAGGTCGAAGCAACCCTTCGAGAGTCAGCTCGAATCCGCCGACATATCCTACCGATGCGAATGCGGCAAAACTTTGGCAGCAGGGGGATGATCTGGTTGACGTTGATCTGAAGCTACTCGACGTCTTCATGTATCAGGACGGAACGATCATCACCTTCGCCCCTGGCCCCGATTTAAGCTTCACCACACCCATCTCTCGTCGCTTATGCCAAGCCGGTAGTCTCCTGCGACAGACAGCGGACGCTTCACTGCTGCTGCAAAGCCTTCTCGATCTGGTGGCCGACCGCACTCTCGAGGTGGCGGACGAGTATCGTGTCAGAATCCAAGACCTAAAGCGTGCGGTGCTCAAAGCCCCCGAAGTTCCAACAGTGCGCGCGCTTCATGTCCTGTCCGCAGAAATCATCTTTCGCAAACGCACGATGGGACCGATCAAGACACTCGTGTCCGTACTCAAGGATTCGGATGCGAAACGATCCGCAGTCGCCATGGGCCGCCGGAAGAGTGGCCAGTCGGTCTCCCCGTACATCACTCCCGAAGCAAAAGTCTACCTCGCCGACGTTCAGGAGCACATGGAGTACGCGCTTGCGAATTTGGACATGTACGCGGATATAACCAAGAATCTCATGGAGTACACATTCGACGTATGTACTTATTCATGACGGCTCTGGTATCTCGAAGGAAATGCTCACTACCTCACACAGATGGCTAGCTATGAGATGAACAAGGCTATGCGATCTCTCAATCTGGTCACGGTTATATTCTTCCCGCTCACTCTGCTCACGGGTTATTTCGTACGTTCATTGGCAACTAGATGTCCTGTGATTGTCCTTCAGCCATAACTAATGGTTCTTTGTGATATAGGGCATGAACTTCACCAGCATGTGGAGTGTTCAAGAGCACAGTGATCTTCTCTTTTGGAAGATCGCGCTTCCAGTCCTCATCGTTTGCCTCCCGCTGTTTCTCTGGCAAGACCTGATGCGCGGCGTACGCCACTTGAAAAGGCTCTGGATTGCTCGGACGCTCAGAGTACGTTGCAACCCTTTCCTACCCGCAGATCGAGGCTTGAACGATAAATCGCAGAACATCGCTAAGGACTTGAAGAAACCCGGCGCAAGAAGTTCTGTGCGCGCCGCATCGTGATAGAGACGTCCTTGAGGCGGCAGGATTATACACAACTGCGATTCAAATACGCGAGCGTTGCTCCTCTCCGTGCACTCATCAATGTTTCCCGCCCTTTAGAGCTGTACAATAGCTTCAAAACACGAGACGTTCCTGCAGGCGACTTGCTCTTGACTAGCTTCACCCCGTGCCGCGACATCGGCTATTCGAATAGTCCTCCCCGCTGTCCTATATTGTCCCACACGCACTATGTACTGTACCAAAAATACAACTGCTCTGGCTTTCTGTACCATCCGTGACTGTCCTGATCTGCCGTATATTCGTGGTTTTCGCACACGACTTGCACCATCAGTTGAGCGCTCTAGTCTGACGTCACGCGTCGATGTCAAAGTAAACCCGAGTAGTCGAATCCGAATGGTCGATGTGTTGCAATCTATGAACGTGAACTCGCGAACAGCGCACAGACGCCTTCGACAGCTTCTACAGCAGACCACGACCACCGGGACTACGCTCATCATGTCTCCCGCACCACGTTGGTTGACCGCCTTGAAGAAGGCCACAGATGAACATGCCAAGTCTACCCGTACGCCATACAGTCCCAATTCACGGACTTAATCTAATGTTTGTCCGCCAGTATTTCAGCTTGCGACTGTCGACGCGCAGAATCGTCCGCATGTACGATCTATGATCAATCGTGACTTCATGGAGGTCGAAGGCAAACCCGGCTTGCCGCTCTTGATCTCGTCCACCGACGCGCGCACGCCCAAGACGCGCGAGCTCGCCGCCCACTCGTTCGTCGAGCTCTGCTGGTGGATCGACGCATCTGGCGACCAGTTCCGCATCGCTGGCCGCATGCGCATTGTGCCATCTCCCGAACTTGGTTCATCGCTTCCCTCGTCCACGCCCGCGCCGCCGGACTGTCCCGCGCTCGCGGCTTACGATGCGGCGGGGGCTGATTGGCAGGCAAAGCGGCGGGAGCAGTTCGAAGCCGTTTCCGAACATATGCGCGCGAGCTGGTGCCGCCCGCCGCCGGGAGAAGCGTTGCCGGGAGGATACCCCGCTATGGACGAGTGGCCGACTACGGTGAAGAAGTTGTCCGAGGCGAAGACAGACGAGGAAAAGAAGCTGTCGGAGGAGGCGTTCAGAAACTATGCCCTTGTCATTTTGGAGCCAAGTGAAGTTGATTGGGTGCAGATGGCCATCCGGCCGAACAGGCGAACGCGCTTTAGGCGCTTCGGGGAGGAATGGAAGGAGGAGATCATTGTGCCCTGAGAAGGACACCTAGGCTTGATTCATTGGAGGCTCGTCTGATGTATAATGTACAGTATGGATACAACACTTGTAGAACATCGCTGGCTACGGTCAAACCTTGACCTTCTTCGCTTCTCCGTCCTCTTCCTCCAGTTCCGCCTCGCGCGCGCGCTTCTCTCCAACGGCCACCTTCTCCGGCGCCTCTTGATATTCATCTTCCTCTTCGTCCTCCTCATCGTCATCCTGAGTACACTGTGAATGAACTAGTCATACGCGTGATATAAGACACGAACCTGTTCACCGTTACCGCCGAGCAGGAGCGCCGTCAAGCTGCTCCCCCGCTGTAGAAACGCGTCAGGAAGACCTTTCTCCATCTGGGGAACCGGCAACGTACCTGGCCCTCTTCTTCGCCCTCTTCATCGCCCTCGTCTTCTACGTCATCCTCGAAACCGCCGGTCTCCTCGTCTTTCTCTTCCTGTGTGCTGAGCATGAGCGCCAATACTATACATTTGGCGCCGGTGAATGAACTCGCATCGAGATCATACTCGTCACTCTCCTCCCCTTCGTCATGCTCGTACTCTCGGACCACTTCGGGTGCAGGGTCAGCTGGCTTGGACATGGTTGCGGGATGGGAGCCAGTAGTTCAATGACCGAATTGAACCTGTTGAACGTGCGATGACGACCCGTATAGGGACGTATGGGTCCCAGGGGATTATATTCGCAGGATCAATGACGCGAGGCTGACACCCATCCCTGTCCTCCGACGCTTGTGCCAAGCTTGGACCCAACTTCGTATATTGACAGAGAACGGAGGTTCTATGGCCGAGACAACATAGCCACCCAGCGCGTCCCGGAGACACGCGTTAGCTGAAACGACCGAATTAGCCGTGCATTTTCGGGCTACTATGGCGCTCGGGCTTTCCTTCTGTCATCTCGAGCAGTGCAAAAGACCGCCGGCTATCTCAATGTCGGACGTTGTATGCAGCATCGCGTCACTAGTGAAACTCATTGAACTAGGTTTCGTATGAGAAATGGCATGAGCGGCGGTGCTCCTATAGCACTCGATAAGTATGATCAGGATCGCACGAATGGCCAGCGTCAACCCAAGTGCGAATATGCCTCGTCTATACTACCGTGACCAGACTAGCGGCGCGCTGAACTCTATCAGCACATCGGAGCAGCTCGAAGACATTGCGCAAGGCTTCTGGGACATTATCACGTACCGCACATTTCCCCTTCTGCTGGAAAGCATGTTATTTGGTGAGTATGATCGTCCATTGTGTATGGTCACCCGTCTGATGCGACCTTCTTGCAGCGCTCTATACGGCCCTAATGATCTTCTACTGTCTGCGGTTCTACAGGTTCGCGTTGGCGTCTAAGTCAGGTATCTTACGATCTTGCCTAACCCGGACTCGTTTCTAGACGCGACACTCAGCGTGTGTGGGCACTCTTCGCAATATCTGCCGGCTTATATATACTCTCGACTCTAGCGTGGGCTCTCGATGTATCAACGCTCTGGCTCGATGCTTATCAGCTCTTTTCGGGTCGCCTATTGCAGACAGCATCCGATGCGTCAGTAGATCGGACCATCGGCAGACTTACTGGTATCTTCAAGGCGCATGATGCATGTGAGATCATCATCGTGAGTCTAGAGATCGTCTATGTGTCGAGTTCACTTCTTAATAGGAGACTCAGATATCTCTCAGTGACATCGTGTCCTCGTGGAGGGCATACGTTATCTACAATAAACCGATGTGGCTCAAGATCGTCTCTGTCGTGGTTGTCTCCTTCTCTACTGGTGCGTATGATCATGTCAAAGGTGCTCGTGGGACTAGCCTGAACTAACCAGCTTGGCAGGGCTATACATTGTCAACGAGACCATGATTCACGCTCGCTTCTCGAGCAGTTCCGCGATGACCGTGACACGCACGTTCTGGGTGCCATATTGGGACATCGACGGGGGAAGGTTGGCAATCGCTGTCCAGGCCTTGACCATGTCCGCAACTGCATCCGCCCAGGTGCTCGCAACGGGACTCATAGCCCGTAAAGCGTGGTATGCATTCGCCTGCGCCGGGGGGATTTCCATAGCATTGATACAGAATGTGCCTACAGGATACATCGACGACAGCTGAAGGAGCTCGTACCAGATCGGCACGACTCGCCCAGACATCAGCGTCTACTGGCCGTTCTGCACATCATCACCGAGACTGGCGTCGTGTATGCATGCCTGCGCGTGCTCTACGTCCTCGCAAACTTTGGAACGCACAGCGCGATACTCGGGCAGTCCGCGTACTATTGGGTGAATGCCTTCATGAGCCAGATATCGGTATGCTTCGTGGACACAATGAACCGCGGGACCAGCGCTGATGGTGCTCACACAGGGAATGTACCCTACCCTCATCGTCTTTATGGTCTCAGTACAGCAGTCATTCCTTGAGCGCAGTATCCTGAACGCATCGTCGGAACTCGGTCGCATCTCCATGCGTCTTGCACTCGGTTCAATCGATGCTGGATTTCCTCGTACCGGTTCTGAGTGGTCCACAGACACTGAGCAGTCTCTATCCGGATCCGAAGGTTTATCGCTTTCGGAGTCAAAAATGGAGGGCATCCCTCGAACACCAGCACGTACTTAGAGTCTGTCTGCCATCAGTGCGCTCGGTCGAGATTTTATTGCTATATACGGTCTGGAAAGCTATACATCACGCGCAATAGATCAGTGACTTCGGGCCGGTGCACCGGAAGATTTCCCGCGCTGACGGCGGCGGCCTTTGGCCACCATCCTGACTTGTCCGCTACGGTGACTCTCTCCCTGCGCCCGATGTGAGAACGGAAATGCGTCGTCTCAATTGAGAGAAGACGCAACATGCGGTGCTCCATTGCGCCTCGCTGGCACCGGGGATAATGGCGGTGTGACCGCTCCTTTCGTCAAGCGCCCGTCCTGCACCCACTTTCGTGTCAGTCTGGTTATCATGCAATGGCTAAACGAACCAAGTCCAGGTAGACCGTTAGTAATTGCGCCCATCGATGCTGACTCGGTGAACCATGCGAAGGCGTGTGGCGAGTTGCTCGTCTTCCGCAATGAGCTGTGCAAGAAGACGTGGGCGGCACATTGGGTGTTGTATTGTATGCCCGTGGGGGAAGTGTTCGACTGAACAGGCCAAGACGACGTACGTCGCGCTCACATGTCACGCCTGGCGCATACTGACCGCTTCCGGTAGGACTTCGAATGCTGGACATGTGGTGTTTGGTTGGGCAGTGGACGTACGATCGTTTCGTGGACGCCAAGGCTATCCCGGAGTTCAAAGGTGCATGGTCGATGAGCTCGCGACATCTTGGAGAAGTAGGATCTGCCACAGGGATTGGAATGGTTAGGACTCAAGGACTTTCGTGTTATGGGAATTGTACGGTCAGTGATATATGTTCTTCCGTAACCCCGTCTTCATAAGGCTATAGTATGCATCGTCCCTCGCAACTAGCATCTTCGCAGAATGATAGCAGCATCCACACGCATGTGCCATGGAACCACATGCGGGCGTGCGGGGCCGGGAGACACAGCTATCTAGCTGTATATCGCAGATAGATGGACGATACGCGCAGGGAACGCTAGTAGGCGTAGACAGGTAGATGTGATTGCGCGCGATACGAGGCAATAGGAAGCGTGTGGGCCTCTGCTTCTTCGACTTCTTTGCATGGAGGGCGACGCGCTATGCACATCGACAACGCCGGCTTACCCTAGGCCTCATGTTTGATTCCCTGCTGCTCGTCTTTCCAGGCGGGTGCATGGGTCGCTATACCATCGATTCCGAAGTTCCTCCTTTGGGCTCCGCTCAAGGTCCGAGCGGACAACTCCTCGAGCAGGTTCACATCGGTATTCTATCAAATTGTGACCCGACGGACCACGACCGGCTGTGTTCGCTTCCTGATCGATGTGAAGTATATAAGCACTTCTTACTGTCCAGCGAGCTCTATGAGCCATACCGATGACCATTTTGTCTCGACGTGGTGATCTCAACGACTCTTTTGATCCTACCTTCGTGACAGAGCAGCGCGAAGAGGTCGTGCAAGATGTCTGGAACATCGCAACATACCGGATGTTCCCTCTTCTACTAGAAAGCATGCTTTATGGTGCGTACACGCTTAGCTGATAAGTGTAGTCTGAGGACTGAACAGCACAATTCTAGCGTTGTATGTCGCGCTCATGATCTTCTACTGTCTGCGATTCTACATGTATGAGTTCTCTCAGTTATGCTCATTATCGATCGTCACTAAGCGATGTTCACCAGGAAACACACCCAACGTGTCTGGTGGATCCTCGTCATATCCTTTGTCCTATTCGTGCTCTCAACGGTGACGTGGGCTCTTGACGTGTCCGTGCTTTGGCTGGAGATGTATCGGCTCCTTCCGAGCCGGTTATCGTCAACTGTTCCAGAGATCTCGGCCGGCTTGGCTATCGAGAAGCTGGACGGTGGTATCAAGACCGCACACGACGCCTGCGAAGTGATCACTGTGAGATCATCAACCTTCCTCAGCGCTACCTCGGCCTGATACGTAGCGAATTCAGATCTTCATGAGCGACATTGTAGCTCTTTGGAGAGCCTACCTAATATATGGGAAACCACGCTGGCTCAAGGTCGTCTCTATCATCGCAATCACTCTATCTACTGGTGCGTCGTAGTGTCAACATCGAAACGCTTGGTATTGACTGTGCTGACGCAACGTTGTAGCTCTATACATACTAAACGAGATGATGATCTTTGGCAGATACGGCGGTGAAAGCGACAGTCCATCTCCTGCATTCTGGATACGATACTGGGAGATTGACGGAGGAAAGTTGGCCTTGATCGTGCAGGCCACAACTTTGTCAACGACAGCTTGTGCCCAGCTACTCGCAACTATTCTGCTTGCATGGAAGGCGTGGTAGGCTGATTATACGCTTATAGGTAAGAAGACTACTAAAAGTCATGCCACTTAATCTCAGGATACATCGGCGGCAGCTGAACGACCTGCTTCCGAACCGGCGAAGCTCATCTAAGCATCAGCGACCAGGGGCAATACTATATGTCATAATTGAGACAGGTGCTGCTTATACGTTTCTTCGCGTGCTATACGTATATGCAAATTACGTTGGGGCAATCGAAACCGGCAACGAATCAGCATTGATTGCATTCTACTGGGCGACAGCCATAATGTGCCAGATATCGGTACGCGTTGCATGTAGCTACATCTCGAATACACACGTGATACTGACATAGTCATGTAGGGGATGTATCCTACCCTCATCATATTTCTTGTGTCCTTGCGGGAGTCATTGGTTGAGCGCAGTGTCGCGAGCCAGTCCGCCCATGCCATCACCTCGATACGTTTTGCCCCTTCAGGTGCCGACGACAGCCACGAAGACGCATCGCATAATCGGATCCTTGATACATTCGTTGAAGTGGATGAAGTGGATAAGAAACCGGGAGGTTTGCAGGGGATACTGGAGTGAGTGCGGGGTTGAACCCAGTTGGCGTGGAATTCGAACCGCCGGAAGTTTGTGCCAAAGGGATGTATCTGGCACGATCTGCTTAATTTATATATCACGGTCTTCCAGGCGTCATGGTCCCGGCGGTCAGAGTTGCGGAAGCAAGGACAGCTTAATTCAAAATCGGATCGGAATAGAGCAGCGGCTAACCAGCCTGAGAATTGGCCTCCGACGCCATCGCATAGAATAGTACGTTGGCGATGTCGACCGATAGATGTGTCGTCTGCGTAGTCAGGTTGAGCATCAGGCCAAGGCCTCATTTGGATGTCGCGAGGAAGACAGCGGTCGTGTACTCTTGCAGGTGGTGGTCGCTGGCGAGAGCTGAACGTGAGCTTGTAGCCGCGGAGCCTCGGGCCGGGAGTACCGAAAGCTTTCCCGCGTTGACGGCGGCCAGGTTGCTTCCAGCCACAACTCTGACTTGCATGCGATGGCAAGCAGCTCCCTCTCCTCCGTAGTCTCCAGCCTCGTCCGGGCACAAATGGGTGCCGCTGTCTCTGAGAGTGTAGACGACACAGACTTGGACCGGCATGTTGCGGAGTTGATTATGAAGGAGGCGAAGGAGAAGGTGGAGAAGTACAAGGCTGAGGACGGGATTCGCGCGTTCTTGCCTGGCTACTCCTAGTGCGTATATAATATTTGTATCGTTAAGTGAATTTATCTGACAGTCTGTGGTAGTGAAGATAGCAAGGGTCCGCGTACGAACAAGCGCTTCCTTTCGAACATCATCCGTAATACCGATGACCACAACCGCACAATACTCCGGGCTCAGGCGGAGAGCGCCGCCGAGATACGTGCCGAGAAGGAGGCACGCGAACGGGCAGAGCGACGTGCACGAGCTGAGGAGGCTGTGGCTGCAGAACGTGCCCGACGCGATACTGGCTCTTCATCATCTCGTCGTCGGGACGACCGCAAACGGCGGGAGAGAAGTTGGGAGCGAAGAGGCCATGAATATGACGAGGAAGATGATGACTATGAGCGGCGACGGAGAAGGAGAAGTAGGAGAGACGAGGAGGACGAGGATATGGACGAAGAACGTGACCGTCGGCATCGGCGCCGCGAGCGCTCGACGGAGCGCCCGTCGCGGCGACATGAAGATGATCGCCGCCGCCGGCCCGCGGGTGACAGGGAAGAGCGTGATGCCGATGATCGCCGCCGGCACCGTAGCCAACGCTCTTCCCGCCACAACGAAGACAGAGATCACCACCGCAGTCATCGTAGCAGACGTTCGTCTCGGAAAGACGATGACGACGGGCAGCGGACTCGCAGACGTTCTCGCTCGCCGGACAATGCCGAAGAAGACCTACCTCCACGCAAGAGGCGGCATCGTTCGCGTACGCCGAACTCTGAACGGCAGCATGGCAGCGCACGCGACGATGGTTCGTCTGGACAACGTGCCTCCCGTTCCCCTGACCGTGATGCACCGCGTTCTGAGACCCTGTCCGAATCTGGGTCGCATGAGAGATCTGTCGACCGCCCCGACTCCGACTCACGGAGAAGAGAGAAGGGCAAGGCAAAAGCCGAACCTGAGCCTCAAGAACCGTCTTCGCCTCCACCGCCAGGACCGCCATCACCACCTCCCGGACCACCTTCACCGCAGCCTGCCGCGAGGCCCTCGAAGAAGTCGTCTTCTCTGCTTCCACCCATGCCGCCTCGACCACCCCGACCGCGCTTCTCGCCACCTCCATCGCCCAAACGGCAGAAGTCCTCGAAGAAGGATCGTCCGCCTGAGCCTCCTGCACCTGCACCTCCGCTCCCACCAATGGTGCCCTCGAAGATGGACAAGTACTTCGAAGACTCTTACGACCCGCGTCTCGACGTCGCCCCGCTATCCAGTACGCCGAAGGTCCCTGCCACTGGTCTCGTACAAGGCTCTGAGTTTGACGGCTGGGAAGCTATGCTCGAAGTCATCAGGGAGCGGCGCGAGCGAAAGGCACTCGGTCTGGACAAGATTGACAAGAAGAGTCGGAAGAGCGGGACAAGTAGCCCTGCGCCCGAGACTTGGGGCGGAGGCGTCAGCGCGCTGGATATCGCGTACAAGAAGCGAGGCTCGACGAGGGAGTGGGATCTGTGCAAGGAGACGCCCACGTAGATTATTGGCTTATTTGGAAGGAGATCGTGAAATGTTCATTGCTATCGTTGTTGTGTACTCATCGCTCGCATTGCTATAGTGTCCCAACACATGTTTATCCATTGTTATACAAGGTTCCGAACGCTCTTCATTCACTCCCACTTTGAGAAGACCTGTAAGTACTTCCCCGCCCACGGATGCTCCAATATGACCTTCGAGAGCTCATGCTGCTTTCCCATGAGCTTGACCACGCTAATCAACACCGCCGCGATACTCGTATCCGCATGATTCGGCGTCTCCCCTCCACTGATCAGCACCCCAGCGTCCGGCCCGTTCGCAGCGACATGCCCCGCAATCACATCCAAATGCTTCCTAAATTCCGCACACGCCTCGCCGACCTTCTCTCCCTGCGGCGCGATATCCTCGAGCTTGGTCCCGTTGAACCATTCCTCCCTCGTCCGCCGGAAATGGTCGCTGTCGGCCTGCGCGATACAGCACTGCTCGAAGATGGGATAGCATATGATCGGGAAACAAGCGCCGACGAGCGGCCTGAACACGTTATCGAGATACGCTTGCTGCAACGCGGCGGTTCCAGCCGGAACGAGCTTCGGCGTGTCGGGGTACTTGGCATCCAAGTACTGTGCGATGGCGAAGGACTCGGTTTGGATGTGCCCGGCGTTGTTTGGGTCGACGATGGTGGGGACGGAGTAGGCGATGGAGGCTATGCCTTTGGCGCCAATGCTGGAGGGGTGCGGGCCTAGACCGAGCTCTTTCATCTTGGGCGCGACCTGAGAGAAGCAGAGCCATTCGGTTTTGTAAGGGAGGCCTTTGATGTTTAGGGCGTAGCTAATATGGATATGTTAGGTTATGCGTTGCTGGAAGAGGCGTGAAGGAGGAAGCATACCGTGTTCTGCGCAGGGGTGGTGAGCTCGGCAGATAGATGAGGACGTTCAAGAGGAGACATACTTCAAGGTGTTGAGACTCCAGCTCTGCTCGCCGTCCGTCATATTCTCGGCGCCGTTGCGTGGCATATCATAGTAGATGATCGGTTCAGGCATGATAGTAGTGTATGTAGTGTGTGAATGCTAATTGAGCTGGATGCAGACACCGCACAACCTCCCACTCCTCTTTATGCCCAGGATCGTCGTGACCCGCGGGCGGCCTACGGCCTCCCGCGCCTCACAGTCTATCACACCTCGGTCGACGCGTTCAGGGGTGCCTTCCCGAACAACATGGTCTGCATTCAGCGAAGGCTGGGTCGGACAGCGTTTTACGCTTTGCCACGGCGCTCATCAGCGATAGAAGCTCTTCGGTGTTGTCCCTCCTCGTCATGCGCCTTCAGGGTCGGCGCCTTCTTTGACATTTCCCTGCCGAGTGTGATATACAGTCAGCCGTTGGCTGCTGCTGACTGATACTCTTTTGTTAGAGGTGTATACAGTCCTTGGCGACCCTTGTCGTGGGTGGCACTCGATGTGATGCTCACGCTGTAGCAGACTGTTCTAACTTCTGACCGACCCAGCTATTCTTCGTCTTCGCGGCGACTTACCATACAAATGCGCGGAGAGGGTACCGAACCGACATCTTACACGTCAAGATACAGCACTTCGAGATTATCGTATATCAAGACGACCAATCGTACAAGAGATGTTACAGCCCCGTCTTCCATGCATTCGGAGAAGACCCGTCAAGACTCTTCGTCTATCGTCACAGGGTTCTCTTTCGACGTACCGTCGCCCTTGCTCGACGTGCGCGCATGCTTTGCCTTGGGCTCCGCCTGCGACTCGGGCTTACCCTTCGACGCGGGCTTGTCCGCCGAGCGTAGGCTACGCTTGCGCTTCTGCCCCACATCCGCGCTCTCGCCGTCTTCTGCCGCGGCTTGTTCTTCACCCTCGCCGTTCTCCTAAGAATGATGTTCAGCGTGAATGTGCACATGCAGAGATCATGACCCTACCGTCTCTCTCATGTCCGCATCTGCCGCGGCCTCGCCGGTCTCCTCCTTCTCATCCGCTACAGGCTGCACTTCCTCAGTCTCGCCCGACGCCGCATCCCCCTTCGGCTCATCTTCTCCATCGGCTTTCTGCTCTGCAGGATCGGCGCCGTCATCGCCATTGGCGGGAAGTTCGCCGTCTTGTTGCTTCTTCACCTTGACAGGGTCGTGACCCCAGTTCTTCAGGCTGTACGCCGTGTTATGAGTGATGCATGTAGACGCGCGAAGCATGTGGGAGTACCTAATGGTGCTCTTTGTCTTCTCAAGCTCCTCTGTCGTCTTGGTATCCTTCAGATGATCTTCCTGCTTCAGATGACGCGAGTTGTATCTGCCAACGCCTGTTCAGCGTCGGCGGTCAAGTCAGTTGTTCGGCCGTACTCACGCGACAACCTTGTGCATATGTTCGAGGTCCTCCTACACTCTACTCAGCAACGAGCAGATTTAGAGCATGAGGAATGGGCATACGCACAGCAGAGTACTTCTCCGGGTCTTTGTCCGGGTTCCCGCGCAAGATCTTGACGATGTGTTCTCCGCTATCATGCCCGACTCCAGTGCCTGCCTTCTTGCTCTGCGGATCCGCAAGCCAAGCTTCGAGCTCATCCGCACTCATATTCACCTGCTCATGGAAGAGCTCGATGACCTCTGCGTCTGACCTCGTCATTTTGTTTGAACACGAGTTGAGTTGAAAAGCGGGAGCGTCGTCCAGTGAGAGCCGATGATGGTGGCGCAGACAAAAGTGCGCGTTTATGGCTCTTGGGCGCTCTTATACGGGCGCTCCTCCATGACAGGAAGAATGCTCGAGATCGTCGCACGCCGCACGCCGCATCAGCGCATCCCGCCAGACGGGCGCGACGCGTCGGTCGACGCGTCTGGAAAGATGACGTCACGCGTTTCCGCCTCGTGTGCGCTTTCCGCGCATGTACCTCTGGATGGAGAGCGTCGGTCCGGTTTGAGCGAGTAACTTATTTGAATATATCAATCAGGCAGTCCGAAGACGAGCGAAGAGGCCGTGAGAGGGCTGGCCGATCGGTGCGATGAGCTTGTAGTGTACGCGGTTGGATTGGGTGGCGGAGAGCTCGGGAGACGCATCATCTGGCCATGGACAGGAGGCTCTTAGTTGGGCTGCGAGGTCACGTCGACGTGGTCGAAGACCCAGCGGGTGGCGCCCGACTAGGGCCTGAGGAACGTGGTGTAGAACGCTTGCGCTCGCTGCACTTCTTGAGTCTCGAGAGACCAGACGACGGCGGCAGACGCAGCCGCCCTGCACAATTCTGATAGGCGAGCAGACGTGGGTGAGCGGGCTTCTTCAAATGCACTTCAGGTCAAGGTATTGCTTAGGGTATCGAGATCGATGCCTGACGTGCCGAGCGTTTCGCAGAGATTCGGGTGGCATGAATAAAAGAGATGATACCCGAGCGCAGGTCGACCACAGGTGACGGTAGTCTGCCACACGGGCAGTCAGGAAAAGTTTTCTTAACATTTATTCACAGCCACAGGTCTGGACGGCGACGCCGCGCTATGCTAGGTACGTTACAGGTGCCCGGAGGCGGAATGAGGGACCGGGCCGGTGATGCCGCGGGAGCAATGCTCCCATCAAACTCGGAGAATGCCGCGGATTCATTGAATCTGCGGCAAATGCTGGCGACGCGTTGGTGTCGCTTACCTATTATACCCTACTGCCTGGGGTATCAGCGAGAGACCAGTTGCCAGACACATGCAAAGCGCGTCGGCATCGTAAATTTGGGGAGTGTTCTGCGACGAGCGGTCATGGGCGCCCACTGGCAGTACCGCTGCGAGCTGGATGCACTGTGCCAGTGCTCAGCATTAGGAGCTTGTCGGGTCCCGGTGACAGGAATCAGAGCTTGATGTATGGTGCCGATGGATCAATCTACTTGGCGGGCTGTCAACAAGGGCTATGAGCGATGTAGCAGAATAAAGCGTACGAGAACGACCCGCGATGCGTCGACTAGCCCTTCGCGACAGCATCGCACATGTCGAGGCGCCAATTTAAGCTGTACCAACGGTCAACAAAAGAAGCTAAGCTGAAGAACGGCAGCGGACCTGTCCAAAACATCGCGATTGCCTGTGCTGATGACGGTTGGGGGGAGAAGCGCGAGCGCGCGTCGTGGACGTCCGACGCGATCACGCGAGATGGCCATCCTCGCACGGGCATCTCGCCCAGATACCTCTCCTACCCGCTCGTTGCGCTCACCGACCACCCATGCACCCTCAAGCGTTTTCTGTTACTCGCGAACTCGCCACCTCGCTTATGCGCTCGGTGGCTTGGAAGGATTACCAATTGCCCTTACCTCTGTGCGGCGCCATCCTGACCGCATGGTCGTGGCCCGTCACCGTAGTCGAGCGTAGTTGCTCCTAGCCAGCAGTGTTCACACAGTGCTCACTGGGTATGTACCGGCCGGCATGAGATTTCTGTCTGGCGCCGCCGCTCGGCGCGTTGGTCAACGCAGAATGACGTCCCGCGTGCTGCTGCGCCCGTCCCGTCGTAAAAATCAAGAATCAAGAATTGCTTGTTTTAGTGGCATAGAGTATGGAGTTCCCGGATCCAAGCTGACGCCAAACAAGCTCGACTACTGTCAGCTGAGCGAGTAAGAGCAACGGAAGAAGGGCGCTTAAACTGAGCGGGCAACTGTGCTGGGAACGACTTTCCCGCACAGACGCGATCACATGGGTTCATGGATTATTTGGTAAACACACGATCCATACTCGCAGACTACGTAGCCATTGGCCAAAGTCAAGACACGAGGGAACGTATACCAGTATTACATGGTGTTTCCGGATTCCCAAAGTACAAGGCCATTAATATTAAATCAGGGTGAGAAGTACACCGGCGCGGTAGTAATCTGAGTGAACAGATTGGTGAACGAGGCGACGCGGAGTGATCTGAGAGCGTACCGTTGTATAACTTGCCTGGCTCCCCATTATAACGCCCCTCCCACCCCGTATACATCGACTCGTCCGGCTCCCTGAGCTCATCCCATTGCGGCATCCACTCGCGCTCGCTATTGATGACCTGAACTGTGCCAAGTTTCTGCTGCTGTGACGGCTCAAGCGTGCCGCTGTGACCTACAGGCGTGAACTTCCACGAGATTGACGCGTCGTCTATGTTAGCGCGGTCCAGCCATACGTCGTCCTCGTGTTCATTGAGCTCATCTTCGTCCCATCCGTCCACCTCGTAGTCCCAACGTGGGCATGTCTCCGTAGAGGCCTTTCCGGATAGAGACAGGGTGACATGCCCTAGAGAAGCCTTGAGGCCCAGAGTGGGACCAAGATGCTGTAGGCAGCGTATGGAGGCGGATTTCTCCTCGAATCCATCATTCAGCGGGCTAGCGCGTTGGGCGATGAGTGTGTCGATAGACGGACAAAGGACGCCAAGCACAAAGAGCAACGACTTTGGGGCGTCAGGGATGTTCGAAGCGGCGACCCTCCAATTCTTGACCGAGTTTGCAATACTAGTCTGGTCGATCGAGCCATCAGCCAGGCTGGTCTTGTCTGGTCCGAAGGAGCGTTTATTGATGGACGTCGACAAGGTCTTCTGCAACTCGTTCTGGTTGTTCGATAACACGTCAGACTTCGAGTTGACTTGGAAAGCGTACGGCATTCTCACCTTCAGTTCGTCAAGTGTGAGAGCACGCTTGTCGGTGGCATACGCCCAAGAATGCATGATGGGGGATGTGGGGTTCGGTTGCAGGCATTCACTTCGGAGTGAACCTTATATAGCTTCGCGAGGCATATCCCGAGTGGCATCTGCTTGGTGAGAGACATGACATGAAAGGGAACTGTGCTTTCATGCCATGACAAAAGCGTTAAAGGGGTTCCGGGCCCTGAAATTTGAAGTCAGTGGTCCCTTTCAGGCCATAGAACGTATTGAGATCGCTTTTGGCCGCAAACATGGGGGATTGAGACGAACTTGAAGGCGATCAACCATGGAACTCATGAAACACCTCAGAGTATCTAGAGTCGTATCCGGAGTTATGTCGGAAAGAGCTAGTGCTGTTGCTTGCAGCAGGAACCAGGTCAGTGCATTGAAGACGCTGCTCAGACAAGCACGGCGACATACTATGGGATGAATATGCGCACATGCAGATGCAAAGCGCGACAAAGGTACGAGTGGTGAGCGAAACACGCTCGCTATGAGGCGCACGTCCGCCGAGTACGGCTCGGGGCGAATATAATTATACAGGGCTAGCTGCGACTAGAGTACGCTAAAGCGGTCATGACGAGGAGGACAAACATTGCGACAGTATGCATACCACAGAGAGAAAGCAATGAGGGTGAGTGAGAGCGGACGTCCGAAAGTGCGACGGGGAGAGCATAAACATGTGGGAGGAGGTCCGAGGGGTTTGCAAGTCCGAGATGGTCGTGGTCCGAGATCTAATAGGATCTAGCAAATGGGTTTATATTGCGATGGGAAGATAATCGTGACGGTAGAGGCAGGATGACGATAGGGGAGCAAAGGGCAGGAAGAACGGCGGAGTAAAGGCTAGGACAGTCCGGCGAGGACGAAGCTAGCGACGCTTCTTATTGAGGTTCTGTGGAGCAAAGTCAGTCAAGGAGTATAGAGATACATCTAAAGCTACATACTTTCTCGATGTTGCGCTCGATCATGCGCTTCTGGACGTAATGTGTTGCCCGTACAATGTCATTCCACATGAACAGGGGTACGACGACCGCCTAGAGGGGGGTATGAGCGCGCCTCTAAAGGACGAGAGTCTGAATCCACTGACCATGATGGGGATAGCGATCTTCCAGAACAGTAGGTCGCTGTTCTGCTGCACGCTCCACATGCTCTCGAAGTTCATTCCGAAGTAACCCGTCAACAGTGTAAGCGGGTAAAAGATGACCGTTGCGAGCGTCAATGTCCGCATCACGTTGTTCATCTCGTAGCTCGCCATGTTGAATGTGTACCCAATCAGGTTCTCCGCCATGGCAGCGTACATGTCCAACGACGCGAGCGCGTACTCCATGTGGTCATGGACGTCGGCGAGGTAAATGTTCGACTTATGGGACATGTAACCGACGACGGGCTCGGTTGAACCCCCTTCGACCAGTGCTGCGCAGCGGTCGACATCGTATCGCCTCAAGCCGTAAACGAGCGTCTTGATCGGTCCAAGGGTACGCTTGTGCAGAATGAGGTCCTCGGAAAGAATGTGAACTGTGCGATGTGCGTCAGAGTTAACTTATCGGCAAGGCTACTGCAGTTCGGATACGTACGGTCACGAACAGTCTTGACTTGCGGCTTGATCAACACCGCCCTCTCAAGCTTATTGATCTTCGCATGATATTCCTCCACCACCTCCAGCGCCCCGTCCACAATCAGATCCAGCAGGCTCTGCACCAGCAAGCTTGGGTCTGCCGTTCTCCTGAGACTGGTATCTCTCTGCCTGATGCGCTCCATAATCGGCCTCGTGAACTCTGTTGAGTTGGACTCGGGGTGGAAGGAGATGACCGTGCCGTCCCGGAAGAGGAACATGCACATGGGCCGAATACGAACGGGCACGCGTTCTCCGCGTTTGAGTTCTTCGAGGGTCAGGGCTGCGACATGCGAGCGGCGTTTGCGAGCCAGCAAGGTTCGCTGTGGGTGAGGGCGTCCAGACTCGAGGTCCGTTGTGCGTCCCGGGTCGTCAATGTTGAAGGACTCGTCGTCGCCGAGCGCGATACCGAGTTTATCATCGAGAGGTAGTGGTGAATATGAGCGGGGCATGCCGGTCATAGTTGGTGCATTCGAAGACCAGCCGCTTCCGGAGGCCATAGGTGTGAAAGCGTCTTGGATGTTCGCATCATCGCGGGAAGACTCTGAGCCTAAAGTGTGGCAGAGTACGCGGATGAAGAGGTGTTGAGGGTAGTAGTCCGCTTTGGACCGGGCATGGCGACCGGCATGGAGTATATCCTCAAGAGACAGAGGGTGCATGTCTATATGCCATCAGAATGATTATGGAAGGTCAAAGGCGGGTAAGACACGTACCATACTTGAGCGCCAGCGCGCTGATCACGTCCCAACTAATTCCCGCCACATTAATCCACCTGACTTTAACCCAGGGCTCCCTAGCGCTTGCCTCCGGGCTGTCCAGCAGCCTCACAAGTTCGCCATTCGTCATCCTCCCAAAGCTCGCCCTCAACGGCGAATAGTCCACGATATCAATGACGCATTTCTGCCAGATATGGCCATATTGCTGGTTGGCGCTGCTCCTCCGCGGGTCGATACCAGGTTCGGCGCCGACGCCTGCCGGACCAGAGGACAACATGTACGAAGTTCGGTGCATGGCCATCACTTTGTGTACTGCAGCCCTGAAATGCGCCTTTGGGCTCTCGTATTTCTTACTCGAGCTGACCATCGGAGAACCGGGGATTGGCGGCATCCCAGTGTGTGAATGCGGACCATGGAAATGTAGACGGTTTCTGAGACTGCCGGCGGAGGGAGGGGATTTGAACTGTGGTGCGTGGGGCTCGGTGACAGCTGTATGGATGGGTGCGATCGTTGGCCGTTGAAGCGCGGCGGCTGTCACCGTCGGCGGAGGCGGTGGCGCGTCGTGCTCTTCCTCGAGCGACATCCTGTTCTCGTCCAAATCGGGTGTCAACGAGCGCCCGTCGTCACTGAAGCTGTTCATGCGCGGCATCCTGCAGCGCCGAACCAGAGAATAATTCAAAGAATGTAGAAGTTGGCGGTAGGTTCGAGAGAAGCGAACACCTCAACAGCGCCCGTCATAGATTTAATCTTTCCAAGCGAAACGTGCGCCGGTGGAGCGGCTGCCGGACACCCCGTTACCACGCTAGGTTGCTGTAGTGAAAGGTACCCTTTGATCCTATGTAGACGAGGGATAGCGACGAGTTGGGCGGGGTAAAGCTATGAGCACAATGACGATGGCTGCTCAAGAAGATCTACGTGACGGAGAAGTCCAAGCCAAGCCCAAGCGAATCCAAGACAACTCGAAGGAGAAACAAAGAGAAACTGCTAAACGCGATCATATGGCTTTCTTGTCCGACGCGCGTCTACTTACGTCTGCAACTCGAGTGCTCGAGATCAACGGGCAATAATGTGAGTCTTCTGATGCGTTCGATAACGGTACAATGCTCGTGATAGAGACGGTATTTTATTTGCTGCGCCAACAGGCGCCAACTCCATCCGCCGTCTCCGCGACGTCTCAGGCCCTCCAGCCATCAACCCTCGGAACGTCTTGGTCCTTTGCAAAGAGTCCCTTTTCCTCAGGCGTCCCTCTAGCACCCACAGTCCTTGTTAAGACATATCCGTGGCTCTCCCTTGTACTTGATGATCCGTCCTCGACTAAGTGATGGCCTTCTAGCTTCCTGATGGACTCGGCGTACTCTAGTTGAAGAGTGTCGCGGGTAAGAACGACAGGCTCTAACCCATCATCAGGACCAAAACCAGGGTTGCTAATGGAAAGAAGCCGGTGAGGCTCAATGGCGGGCGCGGCTTCACCAATACTGCGCATCGTAGTGAGCATTGGCAACTTTCATGGCCGAAGGGGCGACGCACGGGACGGCATGAGCACAGACACCGAGAAGTAACATGAGTGCAGATTGACAATGGCTCTTCAACATTGCAGTGCTGTGCCGTGCTCAAAGTTCGCCGCGCAATATAGGTGAGCGACAGAAACATCCGGTGTTCACCCGCCGACGCACGATCGATCGAGTCTTCCGGCGTATGCAGAAGGAGACAAACGGAGCAGCCATACAGTAAGATACACAGGTGATGGATACACGAGGCGATTCAGGACTACATTAAGGATCGTATGGAATACAGTCGTGAAGAGAAGGAAACAAATCTGGCGGTGCTAGAGGTCGAAGCTGAAGTACTTACCGAACTGAGGCGTGATTATAGTGAGATTATGTAATGACGCGAGAGCAATATAAACTCCGTGGACACGAAGCAAGGCAGAACACAGGCAGAAGCCCTAAGAACCCTCTACTTGCGCAAATGATTGAGGCTCTGCCCCGTTCGCATTGGGTGTGGCTGCGGAACGTATGCCGGATATACTGCCGATCTCCGACGCGTTTTGAATGCTTCGCTCAATGAACGACTCTCGCACAAACACGACAAGAACAACGAGAGTAGGGTACATTCCCTGATTGGAGCCGTTAGCGACGCGTGCACGTTCGATATGGCTTGCAGTACATACCGACATCTGACTCATGAAGGCATTTGACCAATTGTACGCGGCCTCTCCCAGCAGCCTGACGCTATGCGTCCCAAAGTTCGCGAGCACGAAGAAAACTCGAAGGCAAGTGTATGCGATCCCTGTCTCGATGATAATGCACAACACGGCCAAGGGCCGCTGATGTCTGTATGAGCCTTGCCGAGTAGGAAGTAGCTCTCGAAGCTGCTTTCGATGGGTCCTGTAGACAGGGTTGCCTCAGATAATTGATGTCGAGCGTAGAGAAGATGGGACGTACCAAGCCTTGTGAGCAATGAGCATGGTGGCAAATAGCTGAGCACATGCGGTTGCCGATAGGGTGACCACCTGGATTGCGACGACCAATCGTTCTCCGTGGGCATCCTGATATGGCTGAGACGAGAAGATATCGTAGATCATGACCTCGTTCACGATGTATAGAGCTGCGAAGCAAACGATTAAGCCAGTATCTATCGCCGATGTGTAGTCACACGCACCAGTGGAGACAATGACGACTGCGATAGACATGGTTTTGAGCCATCTCGGTTTTCCGTATATAATGTATGCTCTCCACAAAGAGACAATGTCACTAAGCAAAACCTAATTGTGCTTTTATGACCGACCGCCATGAATATGAGAGGGCGACTTACGACGATTACCTCACAAGTATCGTGCGCAATCTTGGTAATGCCATTCAGCCGCGCGAGGGCCTCGTCTGGGGAAACCTTCGAATTCCTTGACGATAGCCGATCCGGAAGGAAGCAATACATGTCTGACCACAGCGTCGATATGTCGAGGGTCCATGTTACCGTAGAGAGTATGTACAAGATCACGGAGATGGCGAAGATGAACCAGACACGCTGTGCGCCTCTCCTAAAGGCGATATAAGCACCACACGCTGCAACTTGTTCCTCCCAGGACACGCACTTTCCATAGAATCGTAGACAGTAAAAGATCATGAGCGCCGTGTAGAATGCTATCAAGAGAGTCGCGTCAGTTGAGTGTTCATCTGGGTTTCGTTTACTGTACGCACCGAACAACATGCTTTCTAGGACCAAGGGAAACACGCGAAATGTGGCGACGTCCCAAACCTCATGTGCAATCTCTGCTAGCTGATCTGCTGTACAGGTCGAGTTCGAGGATACAATATTGGTGCCAGGATAGCGCCGAGAAAACATGGCGGATGATTGCGCACCGCTTGGGAGTCTACGGTGTCTTTCTTCAACAAAAACTGCACTTCGATGCACTTATAACGCGTCTTCCCTGGTACACGTACAGCACCGCAATATACCAGTCTTCATTCGGGTTTCCAGCTTACCGACGGGTCGTAGCGCGACCAGACGCGGACTAACATCTTGCGTGGAGACGCAGCAGCGTCCTACACTCGGATGACCGACGATCGGACCAGTGTAGCACTGCGGAAGTCGGTGATAAGTGTCGTGACATCGTGAGTGCGAGGACGAGGTGGGAAGTTCACGTCATTGTAGTCCTTCATTGAGATGGATTGCGATGCTCGCCATGCTGCAGCACGTTCAGTTGCCGCAGAGCGTGAGCGTGGTTAAAGCGAAACGGACCTTGGTCGGAGTGAGCGCACAACGCGTAGCGAGCCGCTCGTCATCACCATATCCTCAGCAACCCAGAATCAGCCACGCAGATCCCCCAACCCTGCTAGTGGAAGTGGTCCAGGACTTGCTTCCTGTGCAGAACGCGCCCATCTTCATTGGTAAGGCTGACTCATCTATCCCCGTACTCTTTCAGGCGCACGAGCATCTTGATGGCGAGTCCGCTGTGCTACAGATTGCGAAGACCATGCTGAGTCCTGCGTGGAGTCGCAGTCCAAGAATGATGGAGCGTGCAGCCGTTTGAGCAGTGACGGGACCATGTTCACAAGAAGATCTAAGTTGAGCAACTTGGCCGCGTGGTATCTTCAGAGGAGGATGTATTAGTACAACAAGCGGCTTGACGATATATAATCTGCATGATGGTGAGATTCAAGTGAATGCGACGCGCCGTCGGCAGAGACGCGCTGGCCGCCGGTGCATCGGCCCGAAGCCCGCAACTCGAACATCGCACTAAAGTCTCTTGTTGGTGACCGCCACTGCCCACCCGCTCTCCATCTTGTACGCCCCCCTTCCGAGATCCCTCTAGCCAGAACGGAAAAAGGTTTCCGTCTACCGCCTCTTCTCTAGCATGAAGACTCCTGCGGCACTTCTACTGATTGGTCGACGTCATCAACGCCGTGTCTCTTCTTACGCGAGAGTGATTATGGAATTGTATAAAGTATAATATAATTGAATGCTGCCAGGATAGCGCATACTCATGATCTCTATCTCTTCACGCTCTTGTCCACTTGACCGTTTTAGATAGTGCATACAATACTATGTGATCCTATCGGCCCATATTGGCGACCATACACTCACTCCCTTCAAACTGGCGCCTGAACATTATTCTCCCGTTCTGCATCTCTATCAGAGCCCGTATCTTCAACCCGGGCATGGACAGGGGTATTGTCGGAAGGCGAAGTCTCGGAGTCGTGATGAGTGGCAAACCTCATAGATAACTTGACGAGCTCCGGGTCATTGACGCTGCGTTCGAGTAACGACGTTCGCAGCGAGATCACAACGACGATGAGGGTGGGGTAGATTCCCTTCGAGTTTCTCTCAGCGCGACATGGACATGGCTTATAGAATAAGATAGACTTACAGCGATTTGGCACATCCAATACTGCGCCCAGTAGAATCCAGTATCGCTGAACTGACTCTCAATGGCCAGATTGAAGATCCCCCAGAGACAGGCATACACGACACCTGTTTCAATCACAATATAGAGCACGGCCAGCAAACGTCCATGATACGGCGAGCCTTTTCGATCAGGAAGGAGTGTCACGACTTCTCGGCGATGGATCCTGCTGCGATGTGAGCAAGAGGACCATAAGCGGCTTTCATCAGATTTACCATGCCTTGCGCGCGATGAGTATTGTAGCAAACACCTGCGCGGATCCAGATATTGCTCCGGCTATCCCAGGTCCCGCTGTTCCTAAGATACCATCGTTCACTTCATAGAGGCGCATCAATGACATAGGCGGATTCTTCAGGTACGACGCCGCGCAGTGCGCAAGCTGTTGAAGAATCCACATGGCTATTGCACGTTCAATGACTGAAACACTTGCGGGCATGACAGGATTCAGACGACTCACCATCGGCTCCTACCACTAGGATGATGCAAACGACCTTGAGCCACATAGGCCTCCCATAAATGACGTAGGCTCTCCAGAGAGAGATGATATCGCACAGGAGAAACTAGAATAATGCTCAGTACTGCGTTTCGATATGGATGATGCTGTTAAGCGCGTGGATCATGATACTCACGACGAATACCTGGAACGTATCGCGCACCATTGATGTGGTACCAGTGACGTCCTTGAGGGCTTCTCCTATCGTCGATTCTGATGCAGACACCGAAAGGCGACTTGGTAGCAACTGATCGGTCTCTTGCCACAAAATGACGACGTCCAAAGCCCAGATCAACGTGCATCCAATATACGAGCTCGCGGATACGGCAAAGACGGGCCAGACCCGATCCTCGGGATTTTGTCTGTACAGAGAGGTGAGCCATACGCAATAGAGGTCAAAACGCGATGGGGACGCGCCGATAATGAATGGTGCAGTGGAAGGCCACCAGTACAGTATACGCAGCTTGATTGCATCAAGGGTCGGCAAATGCTCTTCGTTGGAAAGTCCGCCCATGACGTACCCCATACCACGCTCTCTCCGATCGTAGGAAACATCCGATAGGTTGCGACGTTCCACAAATCATCTGCGAGCTCTGCAAGACGATCTACGGTGACGTTCGACGAAGTCATCTCTGCATTATCAGCGCATCAGATTGGGACTGAAGGTGATTTCCAGAGGAGACACGCACATCTTGGTGGACCGATGCCAGCTTTCTCTCCCGCTCCGAGAAGGGTCATATAGCCGGGGAAAGATGGAAGCCAACCCAAACTGGTTTCCGTCCGGGTCCCTACCTGAGGGTACATCCAGCCCGCCAGTCCGGCGGTGCACCTGCCAAACACTGATTGAATAAGCAAAGCCCTGGATGGGTACAATTCGGCTACCCTTGCGCGTATTCTCCATAGATGATGCCATAGAGCGTGTAATTTACAAGGTTTCACAAAGCCTTCTGAGACCACTCGAGACTCAGGAACCTTACCATAAGATTCGCGGAACTGCGGCGCCGTCGACATCTCTACTCTCGCGTTGAGTCTTCAAGCGACGAGGCACGGGATGCGGAGAAAGCGCTGCTTGATGCAGAATGAGTCGCCCTAACCACCTCTGCAACTTGTAAGAGCATGAAACGCTAAGAGAGCTATGCGTGAGTCGCACTTCTTCATAGAGGCCTCGAGTCCAGAGTCTTTCCGTGAGTAGGCCGAGTGCCATTCTTGTTCTCATGAATCAGCCATCACATCTTCAGGCCAGCGCAAGGTGGGAAGAAACGTGTTGTCCTTAGCAATGATAGTCCATGACATCCACATACGACGTGCGGTCTGGTACTGCTGGATATCGACTGTCATGGTAGCAAGAGGCAAGTAGAGCGCCGCAGCCGATGGCGAGCGGAGCCGAAGGTCGACGCGATCACGTCTGTGTCAGCGCGCTCAACGCGCCTCGGTCTCGCCGCGCCGACGGAATCAGCAATTGGTTGACCAAGAACCCCTACGCGCATCGGGGGCGCGGTGTATGCGTGGGCACCGCACCACTTGCCTCCGGCCACGACGACATGTCCGACTCCAAGGGTCCCAAAACGAACAAGATATTGTTCGAGCCCGCGCCGGGCACCGTCGTGAAGCCTATATGGAAGTACGACGAGGAGCAGAAGGCGAAGATTGAGGCTCTGCGCGAGGTACGTCTTCTATTCTGCGTGGTGAAGACTCGCACTGACTGTGGTTCGTGCGATCAGTACGCGCAAGGTCTGCGTCTGCCTGACTCTGACCCTTATGCGGAATGGGAGGCCCGATGGCTGGACCGTCCTGAGACTATTCCGCGGTATATACGTGCGGCGAAGTGGAAGCTTGAGGATGGCAAGAAGCGCATAAAGAAGACTCTTGAATGGAGGCGCGAGTACAAGCCAGAGCTTATCCCGCCAGATGAAGTCAAGATCGAAGCAGAGACGGGCAAAATGTGCGTAGGCCCCTCTTTGATTATACAGGTCGCCCAGTAGGCTCATGACCTGATTGTCACACAGTATCTTGACTGGATATGACGTAGGTATGTTGACTGTCCGGAAGGCCTTATCTGAACGCGATTCTGAACGAATTTCGTAGGTATGACTTGCTTCACGTCACCGGGTTGCGAAGTGCCACAGCTAACTCAACGAAGATGGAAGGCCAATTATCTACATGCGACCCGGCCGAGAAAACACCCAAACGTCTCCACGGCAACTACGACATTTGGTCTGGGTACTGTACGTGCTACATCGCCTTCTCTACCTCAAGTGCACGCTAAAATCGGCGTAGAGAGCGTGCCACGGACATGATGCCGCCTGGCCAGGAATCACTAATGATTATCGTTGACTACAAGAGCACAAGCTTACGCACGAACCCATCCGTCTCTGTTGCAAGCAAGGTCCTTGTCATCTTGCAACAGCATTACTGCGAGAGGCTAGGCCGTGCCATTGTCACAAACCTTCCTACCCTTTTGAAGTGCGTGGGGGGACCCTATTCATCTCACTTGCTTCCGAGATTGACTTTGTCCCGTCAGGTTCTTCTACACTGGTATCCAGCCTTTCCTTGACCCCGTTACCCGCGACAAGATGCGCTTCAACCCTGATCTCTTCGAACTGGTGCCCAAATCGCAACTTGACGCCGATTTGGGTGGCGACTACAACTTCGAATATGACTTCGAGAGCTATTGGGCTCAGATGGTCGAGTGCGCTCACGTGCCGCCCTATGATATACATGACTCTAATGATGATTATGCAGGCATTGTAACATCGCGCCCGACGGCACACGGTTGAAGAAGGATGCCGCCCCTGAAGCACCAGCGCCTGAGGCAGCCGAGGCTCCCGCTAGTACTGAAAAGACTGCTGCACCTGCCGCCAATGGTGACAATGTACCTCACACTGGGTGCGCTCTTTTCTGGTCATCATGCCGATTGAAGCTGATGTCTCGATAGGGCCACCATGTCCGACTTCATGTCCACCGCGGACGCGGCGCCAGGTGGCGCTGAGGACCCAGATGGACTTCCAGTCACCGAGCCCAAAGCCATCGCGGTCATTGCTTGACGGGCCGCACTCCCGTTCCTTTGTCTTGATATACGTCCTGTATACATTCACACTAATATCTTTGTATGTATTCGCAGGCCTGGTAGAGCTGTTGTACACTGCCACCGTCTTATAGATTCAGCAGGAGTAGCCGAGATCTTGCCTTATCTACGGACCTCCGTGGTGAAGACGCTGCTCCGAAGAGCGCGCATCTGATTCTCCGGCCATATCAGCGTTTCGCGTCGTCTGAGCTATACGATGGACTCCATGAACTAGGACCGGATGTGCTCATTCCTATTTGGAACCCGATCACACATGCTTAACAACGCGTGCTTGATGAAACCTGCCGTATCACCGAGTACGCCTGGTCCAGAGGCATATAACACTGAGCTGCCTTCGTACCAGGTTTGACATTGTTTCCTCGAATCATGTCATCATCCTCAGTCTTCGTCGAGGTCACTGAACTTCTTGCTGCTGACCTAGACTACATCATCGTCGGTTCGTTAACAACAACCCCATACCCTTAACAGTCGCTCATAATCCAACAGGAGGTGGAACGGCTGGACTTCCTCTTGCCGTGCGTCTTGCCGAGACGCCCGATGTACGCGTCGGAGTTCTCGAAGCCGGCGCACACATCACGAGCGACCCGATGCTCGACCAGCTCCGTATGTCGACCTCCCCTTGACGTTGTCATTTTGAGCTCATCATATACACAGGCTTCATCGGCACCCATACTAGCAACCCAAAGTATGATTGGTGTGACAAGACCGAACCCATGCCCTCACTAGATGGGCGCGTAATGGAGGCGCCTCGTGGCAAGATGCTCGGCGGTTCCACAGGCATCAACTTCATGGCGTGGGACCGCGGCTCTCGCGCAGACTACGACGCCTGGACGCGCTTCGGTGGTGAAGGCTGGTCCTTTGACGGGTTGCTGCCATACTTCAAAAAGACCGAGGATACGAGATCAGTCAAAGAGAATCCAAACTCTATGATCGCTGCTTCGACCCAGGTTGCCGGCGGCGGCTTCGAGGAGAGTACAGGGATAAATGGACCGGTCAAAGTCAGCTACAACGAAACGGATACAGACGTGCAGGGCGTGTTCGTGAAAACATGGAACGGGATGGGCGTGCCGACGAGCGCGAATCATGTACGTAAGATAGCTACAATCAATGTTTACAACGCGCTCATTGATACATTGTGAAGTTCGCAGGGGAGAAGCACGGCGTGATCAATCACATTCGTGCTGTTGATCTTCAAGAGGGAAAGCGCATGACGTCCGCGTCAGCATATCTTCCTCTGGCGAATCTCGACAACGTCAAGGTGTTGCTTGGAGCCCAGGTTCGCTGCCCCGGCTGCCCCATGGGATCAGACCATAACAAACAGCCTGCTCTAGGTCTCGAAGGTAGTCTTCGATCATGGCACAAACTCCATCAGCGATGCGCCTTTCTCAGCGTCAGGAGTTGAGTTCGTCCTTGCGGGGAAGGTCTACACTGTGCACGCTAAGAAGGAGATCATCTTGTGTGCGGGTACTCTCCGTACTCCCCCTCTCCTCGAGCTCTCCGGCATTGGCAACGCTCAGCGTCTCAGGGCACTGGGTATTGATCCCCTCATTGACCTGCCGGGAGTTGGGGAGAACTTGCAGGACCAGATGTTTGTGCCTGTACAGTATCGCCTGAAGCCGCATGTCAAAACGAAAGGTTAGCGCCCTCGTATGAGTCCGCCTTGGAAGCTCTCTGACCTCACCCACCCAGATCTTTTGCGCGATAGTAATTCTGAGTTCTACAAACGTGAGGAGGCGCGATAGTGAGCGAGACGCGTTGCATCCTATCGTCAATATCTGAATATCGTGACAGTGCTGCAACCAAGCGTGGTTGGTTCATGACCGGCGACATGGCCACCGCCTTCCTTCCGCTCGCGGAGACGGCAGATACCACGACACACAATAGTATAGTGTCCAAGATCGAGGAGCTCATTCGAGATGAGAAGACGATGCCATTACATCGCGCGCAGTACGCCGCGCAGCTCGAGATGCTGAAGGCGCAGAGCACGCCGTTATTCGAGTTCTTGCAATTCGCGGCTGGATTTGTCGACCCTCAGCCTGGACAAGCGTACACGGTGTTAGTCTCAGGACTTCTGGTACGTCCTCGATGGAGCCATGCTCGCCGTGACCGTTCGTTGATCATGTGTAGACTCCCTTTTCGCGCGGGCATGTGCACATCAAGTCTAGTGAAGCCTCTCTCCCCCCTCAGATCCAACCAAACTACTTTTCGAATGAGCTTGGTGGGTTGATCCGACAACGTCTGACTGTCCATAGTGATTGACCATGATGATGCAACAGATATGGATCTCTCACTGATCGCATTCGACAAGTATGCAGAGTTCGCGGAAGCGGTTCCATTCAAGGATATAGTGCTTGAACGCCAGTTGCCACCTATGCCTCGCGAGAATCTGGAAGGCTACGTGAAGATGGCGTGTCTGGTGAGTGGTACAGCGCGTCAGGATATGCTACCGATCTCTCACGTACCTTCCACAGTCAAGCGGTCATCTCATCGGCACTGCTGCTATGGCACCTAGAGAGATCGGTGGCGGTAAGCAGCTTGGTACTCTCCGCAAGGCGCTCTCTGACGGGTTCGATCATAGTCGTCGGGGGGGACCTCAAGGTGCACGGCACGAAGAACCTACGCGTGGTCGACGCGAGTGTGTTCCCAGTTGCTGTCGCTGGCCACACACAAGCAACGGTGTACGCGTTAGCTGAGAAGGTAATGCATGCGACATTCTGGGGCTATTCGGATAGCCACTGATCCAGCATAGGCTGCGGACATCATCAAGAGCGGTGCACAAGCTCCCCCGCACGGCCCGACGCAGGATTGACGAAGGGAAGTTTTCCGTTTGACCAGGTCATGTACGGAGCGTGCAATTGCGCCTAGCGAATACAGTAGTGTACAGATAACATGCAGGTGTCCGTGAAATGGCCCGAAAGCGATCCGAAAGAGAGGCGAGAATGGATAGGAAACCGAGCAGTGAGATGCATATACGGAGCTAGTCGTCATCTTCGAGGCCGAGGTCTTCGTGCACCTGTCGTATGGTCGTTTGCTTATGACCAGCCAGCTGCGCTTACAGTAAGCATTGTGTTCATGCGCCAGACACTATTTTGCGCATACCTTTCCGATCAGAATCTGGATATGAGCAAAAAGGTTTAGAGGCGGAGTGTAGATGAAAGAACGCGTAACTCACCTGCGTCGCGTCCTTGGCTTCATTATAGCGGTGCAGAAGTTTGATATGCTTAGACACAATCTTATCTGGGTCTACATCGTCCCTGAAAACCGTGTCAATGGGGCGGAGCTGGGAGAAAAAGCGAAACGACGACGCGCACCCGAGCGTCTTTTGCAACTCTTCGACCTCTTTCTGCAACACAGCGACGCGTTCTTCTTGCTTCTACATGTAGTTAGCACACGCAGTCAAATTAATGTAGCACTGACTACCTTCGCTGAGGTATGAGCGTGCATCCTTCTGCCAGTGTGGTGTTTCGGGATAAAGAGCGCGACGCGTCTCGGACGCGGCGGACGCGTCGCGTTTCGATCGCGTCTCGGGTCGGCCCGGCCCGGCCCGGCCCGGACAAGCCCATCTGGAAGGCGATACAGGCGGGCGAGGTCGCCGCTGACGACGATGTTCGCAGAAGCGGCAACCCATCTTGTTCGACTACCGCTTACTCTGTGTGTTTCCCACTCTTCGAGTATATCTGATGCTCCGTTTGAATGTTCCGACGGGTACGTCTTGACGCGCGTGTACGCGTCAAGCCGATTGCGCGCCCAAGCGTGTCCACCATGAGAATGTACTCCAGCACGGCTGCGGAGCTTGCACTCGTACCACCACCATGCCCTGGAGGCTTACTTAGGTCTACCTGACGAACGAAATTGCTATGCCCTCCTTATTCTGGCGCCAGTTCGGCGCGCTATTCGTTAAGAACTGGATTGTCCTCCGAAGCCATCTATTGGTGCGCGCTCTATTCTTGAACATCACAAGACATACTGACATTTCTTGCAGCTCAATATTCTGCGATGTCTGGTCCTTCCTATTGCTTACGGAATCTTCCTGGCCGTCGCACAAGTGTTCCTCGTCAAGCCCAGCAACTTCGGGATTGGCAACCCCATTTCCGTCTTCAACCTCTCCGGTCAATTCGACCCTGATTTCACGCTTTATTGGGCCGATGCGACGACTGGAGAAACGAACACCTTTGCCTCCCCATCAGAGATCATGTCTCGTGTGACCTCTGGTTTCTCTCGCGAGCAACTTGGTGCGGTGAAGCAAGCACCTTCAGCCGACGTCATCCCCAGCCTTTGCCCTCAGAATTTCAATCTGTTTAGCGAATGTTGGGCCGGTGTCGTCTTCAACTCGCTACCTGCAGAGGTTGGGGCACCGGTGAACTACACTATACGCGCGGACGGCGGGCTATTTCATATAGATGTCGTCAGTCACAACAGCGACTATGAGAAGCGCATTCTGCCGCTTCAATGGGCTATAGACTCGGTGAGCTTCCCGTCACCGATCAAAAATCTTGTTCTCATTCTTTCTACAAGGCCATCATAGAACTACGATCAGGGCAGACAGTGCCCACACCGGAAGAGTGGCCGTTTACGCAGGAGACGAATGAGGAACAGAGTACTCACACGCGCCTGAGTATGTGTTCATCATAATGCAACACTGTCGTGCTCATAATCGTCCCAGGTTATATTCGCGGCCTACGGACATTGCTTGTACTTGCTCTCTTCATTGACTTCGTCGGGATCGTCTATCAGCTTCCAGGATCATTCATGGGAGAACGAGCGTTGGGCTTGACTGCGCACCTGAAAGTGATGGGACTGCTCGACAGCGCACGTATCTTGTGAGCTCCCCTTCTCTTCGTGCTGATCAAACCTCTGCTCACTGGCCACCTTATGTACTAGTTCATGGCTCGTCAGCATCACACTGGCGTACCTTCCGGCTTGGACCATTGTCAGCATCATCTGGCACTTTCAGATCTTTAGCGGCACGAACGGCGGTCTCGTATTCGTCGTGCACCTCATTATGGGTCTCAGTCTTGCCAGCTGGTCTCTATTCGTCGGCGCGCCATTTGGAAACAGCCCGCAGCTAGCGGCGGTGGTCTCTACTTTTCTGTCTATCGTGTTCGCCATTTTTGCGCTTGTACTTGGGGCTGTGGGAGACGGAACTTCGTTCATCTTCACGCTGGTATTTCCGCCCGCGTACTATATCTTTGCTCTCAGATCCATGGCCGGCTTCGAGGTACATCAGATACCAACAAGCGTGGTCGATCCGGATCCAGATAGCGGAATGCGCCTTCTGCCCAATATCGTCGCGGGCATCGTGAGTACTCCGCTACAATCAAATGCATGCAAAACTGACAGGTGCTACAGATCGACATCTTTCTCTGGCCTTATCTCGCTGTTCTCCTTGAGAGGAGACTCTACGACGCGCGAAATCCTCCTTCTGAACGGCAGTCTCGTTGGAGATTCGGGAGGCGTCACTCCAGTACCATGAATATCGAAGCCACTCCTGTCATACCTGATCCGAATACTGCCATCTCCGTGCGCAACCTCAGGAAGACCTTCTCGCCTCCGTTCTTTCGGAAGAGCAGAGGTGACGTTGTCGCTGTGGACGACTTGAGCTTTGAGGTACCAAAACATGGCATCTTCGTCCTGCTAGGCTCCAATGGGTATGTACGCCAACATAACGGGTCACATGCATCAACTAATCTCGTCCGCAGTGCTGGGAAGTCCACGACACTGTCCATTCTCGCAGGGCTCCTGGGACGCACCTCAGGTACTGTCACATTCCAAGATGGAGCATCACAACCTCCCCGTGGTGCTCTTGGTATTGTGCCTCAGAAGAACGTCCTCTTCCCTGAACTTACGTGTCTGCAAACTCTGCGGGTATGGCAGGCGGTGAAGCACTCTGAGGCCGGGTTGAGCGGCAAAGAGGATCTAGAGCAGCTGCTCCTTGATTGCGATCTAATCGGCAAGGCGGGGTCGAATGCGAATACGCTGTCGGGTGGTCAGAAGAGGAAGCTGCAGCTCGCAATAGGTCTAGTGGGTGGCTCGAAGAGTGAGTGACTCTCAATCATGAAAGGCTCGTATGCTGACGTGTTGCAGTCGTGTTTGTGGACGAGTGCACATCCGGCGTTGACCCACTTTCCCGTCGGGCACTCTGGCGGACTTTGACTAATGTTCGCCATGAGCGAACCGTGATATTTACCACCCATGTATGTTGTCTTTCCTCGTCAGATACTCATACGCTGATCACGCATGAAGTTCCTCGACGAAGCCGACCTTCTCGCTGACGAGATTGCTATCTTGGCTGCTCCAGGGAAGCTGGTGGCCGCCGGTTCACCCGTGTCGCTCAAGTCCTCCCTTGGTGAAGGTTACACCGCCATCGTCAGTTTCGAGTCGAAGAGCGTGTTCGACCAATCCAGTGCAGAGGTTCTCGGACGCCTCCGGGTGGTCGCCCCGGAGACCCGGATGTCGACCTCGCCGCCACATCGCGCTTTCTACCACTTGCGCTCGAAAGAGACTGGAGAAGTTGAGCGTGCCTTGCAAGTGCTTGAAGAGCATGGTCAGGACCTTGGTATCGCTCGCTACGATATTCAAGGCACCAGTATCGAGGACATTTTCCTCAACCTCATGCACGACCCGGAGAAGACTTTGGAGGACGAGAAAGTGGATCCAGTCGTAGAGGAAGCTTCCACGGTGACGCCAACACAGAAGAGCGACGGCGCGGCGTCACCTGCGCTGGATCACGTCGGCGTGAACCTCAGTTCCACGTTGCATCTCTCGAACGGGCGCAAGCTATCGCCACTTCGTCAAGCTACCACCATCTTCCACAAGCGCTACCTGGTCTTCCGCCGAAGTTGGCTCACGCCCATTCTCATGCTTATCGTCGCGATTGCCGGTGCTTGCGTACCTCTGTTCTTTATGGCGAATCGACCGCAATCCTGTACAACACGTTTCGTCAATTCCACTAGCCTATCCCTCTATCTGCCGACTTCGCCTATCAGCTTCTTGTCCTTCCTCGATTCTGCAAACGCCATTCGTCAGTACCCACCTGGCCTCATCCGTGAGCTGGGTAACAGCACTGCGCTCATCGCGGGTCAAAACTACAGTTCCCTTAATGCATTTACGAGCGGCATCCGCGCGAACTATCGGAACCTCACGCGCGGTGGCATATCCTTGCCTGACACCAATCAGGCGCTGGTGGCTTGGGAGGCGTCACCACCGGGCATCACTGGGCCCATCATGCTCAACCTGGCATCGAATCTTTTGTTCAATAGGGTCTTGAACTCGGGTCCTAGTGCGCCTACACTCATACAAGCGTACTATGAGGCTTTCCCGGCGGTTGATACTGAGACTCTCGTGGCGCTCAAGTGGGTGGGTTTTTTCGGAGCTGCGATGGTACGCCATCCATTAAGCGCGCGTCAACTCACTCTCACACTCACTTCAGGCAGTATATCCCGCTTTCTTCTCGCTGTACGTTAGCCGAGAGCGTCGCTCGTCTGTGCAGGCCATGCAGTTCTCCAACGGGTTATCAAACCCCGTTGGGTTGTGGCTTGGGCATGCCATGTTCGACTCGATCTTCGTGGTCATTGTGGCGACGATCATCACCATTATCTTTGCTGCGGCTTCCAATCAGTTCCATGGGCTCGGATTTGTCGTGAGTACGCTGAGTTCTCTACGACAATGCGAATCTAACCATCAAATAGTGGATCATCTTGACGCTGTACGGTGTGGCAGGTGCCCTCTTCGCCTACGTTGTCAGCCTCATCACGTCTTCGCCGTTGGCTGCCTTCGCCATCGCCGCTGGGTATCAAATCATCATGTTCACTGTACGCTTCTGCAGTTCTCCCGTTGATCTCAGGCTCACTCTGGATTTGCCAGGCATACATAGCAGCGTACCTTCTGACCTTGACATACGCGAAGACATCCGAGGCGGCGTCCATCATCACGATCATACGTATGCTGCGGTCCATGTCCGTCCACCGATGCCCACTGAATCGCCACCACTAGACTTCACATTGTCCATCGTGGCACCTGTCGCCAGTATTGTGCGTGCAATCATTAACCCACCTCTGTGCATTACTAAGAGAGTTACAGTTACGAACAGCCTTCGTATCCGTCAACCTTTTTTCACTCGCATGTACCGGAGATCAGTCTGTCACTGCGTCAGAGCTTGGTGTCATCACGCGATTCGGCGGTCCCATCCTCTACCTCATCGTATACGCGATCGCACTCTTCATCATCCTTGTCTGGACAGACTCCGGTTCAGTACTGCATCGAGCCGGTTTACGCTCGACACGGCGCCAACACGAACCGACGACGATCCAAACTGATGGCGACGCCCATGAGGTGGAGAAGGAGGACCATGATAGTCTCGATGGGCGGGATGCTCTATGTGTGGACAGCATCACCAAGACGTTCGGGAGCGGACGACAGGCCAAGACAGTCGTGGACGATGTCAGCCTTGGTGTATCAGAAGATACTATATTCGCCTTACTAGGTCCCAACGGCGCCGGCAAGACAACTACATTCAACATCATCCGTACGTCTGAAAGTATCTGATACAGAACGCGCCTTGGTTGACCTCATGTTTCCAGGCGGAGAAGTCATACCTGAGCGAGGCGATGTGCTTATCAACGGGGTCTCTGTCATCCGACACCCGCGTTCGGCAAGACTCGCGCTCGGGGTTTGCCCGCAGTTCACGGCGATAGACACTCAACTCACTGTTCGCGAGCATCTACTCGTGTATGCGCGCCTCAAAGGTCTCGGCCGGCTTGCAGGACACGACGTTGAAGCTCTCATGGAAGCGACTGCGCTCGCTCAGTACGCAGATCGACTGGCCAGTCAGCTATCTGGTGGAAATCAACGGAAACTGGCTCTTGCCATCGCCCTGATTGGTGAGTGTCTAATGCGAATGCAGACGCCGATGATGCTGACCGGCCCCCGATAGGTAACCCTTCAGTTGTCCTAATCGATGAATTCTCTACGGGTATCGACGCGAAGATGAAGCGTGACATGTGGATCACCCTCAGACGAGTGGCAGTTGGCAAAGCTATTGTCATTACAACTCGTGAGACATCATCATCGCCTATATGCGCAAATATTCACACTTTCTGTAGACTCGATGGAAGAAGCAGCAGCTCTAGCCGGTAGAGTTGGTATCATCGCCAAACGCTTATTGGGTGAGTTCAAGGCTTGCTTGACCATCTTTCCGCCGAATTAACCCGTCTTCTACACAGTGTCCGGCACGACCGACGCCCTCGTTGACCGTTTTGCGGCGTACGAAGTTCATCTCTCCGCTCGCACGCGCGAAGACCTGGATCGCGCTCGCGGCCTTATCGCCCGAATACCTGGAGCACGAATGGCCGACGACGTTGCGACGCGACTAGAGGTCCCAATCACGAGCGATCTGTCGCTATCTCAACTCTTCCACATCTTAGCCACCCAGAGCGAGTTCTCTGATTACAGCGTAGAGCGCGCGTCGCTCGAAAGCGTGTTCCTGAAGGTCATCCGGGACAACAATGTCAAGGAGAGCGAAGAAGAGGCGTCTCGGCGACAAAGTGGATTCATAAGCGTATTACGATCTTGCTTTTCACGGACATGACTGTATCATAGACCTTGTTCTGTACATATAGACGCACACGAGATTGCTACGTATCTTCTATGACTTTTGGTCAAGTCAGACAGCTGAATAATCGTGGGATGATTCTCCGGCAAGTTCCGTGTATTCGATGGATTCCACATTGTTGGCTTCACTCAGACTTGCACCAGTCCACGACGTCGACAGAATAATATCGGGCTATCCGCTCCAGGCTAAGAGGGCGCTTATACATGGCGAGCAGTCGACAAACTACATAACCCTATCTACAGCCAATGCTTGTCCAAACACTGCTGCTACCTCGTCCATCTCGCTTCCTTGCAAGTCTGTGGGTAGCCCAGACACAGGGTCGACCCATTGCCCCGCAGAATTCCTTCTCCATGGATGATAACTTCCTGCAAGTTTCACAGACACTTCTGTCCATTCTCCTCTTGAATCGAAAGCGGATACAATGACGCCGCGGCTCGTGAGAACTTCCGCGGTATTGGGGAAGAGGGTCTCCGTGAAGCACTTGCGTATGTGCTCTACGCGCGAGCCTTTGTAAAGATCGATGGTACGCTGACATAGTCTGCAGTAATGGAGGATTCGTCCCGAGATGGCGGGGCCCGCGCCGCTGTGCTCCAGAATGTGTTTATGGAGCCATTCCCCCGCGTCTGCTTCATTTCGGAAGTCTGCCCGCATACCGCAGTCCTTCCACTTGCAGGTCAGGTTCATATAGTCCTGAGTACGAAAATGTACATCTGGGTGCATTTCCTGAAGGTGCTGGAGGGTATGAGTCGCCGGTGCGGTCATATCTAATCTTCGGGAGCAGCGTGTTTTCCCCCAGTCGCAGGATACATCTCGAGGATTGATAGACCATGTGATAGGTGGCGAGAGCCAGAAAGCTAGCTGTGCGAAGTCGGCAGGGTTGAGTTGCATGGGCTCGAGCGGTGCATTGCCGTTGGGAGGTCTGGAGAAAGCCATGGCGAGCGCGTTAGGCGATGTTGCGTGGGGTATTATGCGGGGGACGGGGAGGAGTGGCTACCTAGCAGGTCGAGCGACTATCGTGTTTTATACCCATTGCATGTAAACCACATTTCAGCGCCCAAACCACACGAATCAAGGCGCAGCTTGCCTCCGCGTACATAATGCGCGAGCTCTATTGTTGTGCACGCCTAAATTCGTTTGCATAGGGTGTGGCTAACGTACTGACGAGGCGCAAACCACAATGGTCATTCAGGGCGCGACACATTTGTGACCACTCGTGGCTGCGTCCCCTCGATGAGCTTGATTGGCTTTGACGATAACTGGTAATTATACAAACGTAGACGCACTGGCATGGATACAAGGCTGGGTTATGAGTACACCAATAGATCCACAGCCTTCATCAGTCAGTGCTCGACCATTCTGGTCCATGACTCCTCGTCGTAGTGCTAATAGCCGCAGTGACGTATATAATAGGGTATCAGGAGTGCTTAGTGCACCAGCACGATGCTACCCGATGTGTCACAACGCATTGAGAGCAACGATACATGTGCTGGACTTGTTCTGACCCTAACCCCGAGCCTTTCTCACGCACTCTCAACGCGCGCAGGTTTAGAAGCGTCTCACCTTGTATGAATGGGATCTTCTCCCGCATGCTACGCACGCGTCGATGGACCATGAGACAGAGCCCGACGCATGCGCTCATGTTGGATGCGCTCTCGAGAACCATCGTATCACCGTCCTGCCCGTAACTTCGCCGCAAGATCCTCAATCACTTCGACATGTCAGGGTCGTCAGCCCGGCGTTGACGGCTCTCGCTAGATCTTTTCGTCCAATGGCATCATGCTCGGCCTCTTGGCACTATTATACGTATTTCTAGCGGGCTTCAACGGCATCTTCGAATATCTTTTGATGAGGCCGGATGAGCGCCTGTCTTCGGAGGCTTCGACGCGATACGTGCCCACGGATGATGCTGGTACGGGCAAGAAATATCTCCATGGCTCAACAACCAGTCTAATTCAATACGGCTCCGCTTCAATCACGGTTGAGAAGTGTATCTAAGCATCGTGATGACTATGTTTAAAGTATAGTAAGCCTCCTCCACAGTCGACTCCTCACTAAACTTGTCATCATGACGCGATATCCCTTGCGCTGTAGAGGCTGCACAAGTACCTGACAATGCAAAGCCAGATGCATTCGCAGAGCCTCACGGGCGCAAGAAGCCGCACAAGTGTGATCATCAAGTCTATGGACTCATGTAGTTCAAACTGAGGAGCAAGCATTGCGCAGAAGATGGTTGCATGACATCCCCGTATAACCCGTCCACGTCCTTTCGCTTAGGTAGATGATCTATCTATCAGCCTGCGCCAACCCGTACTGATGCCTTGCGTGTTGCTCACAAGTGGCTGAACAGAAGTTACTGCATATAAGTACTGTCTCGTCTGCACCGTACCGACTCAGCAACGGACTCATCGACTCCGCGCAACTCTACCGCTCATTCAAACATCATGCAAACAACTTTCCTTCGCATCGCTGCCAGCTTGGCAGTCATACTCGCCGTACTTTCCGATGCCGTCATAGCACTCCCGTGCGTCTTCATCTCCCATCATCATATTATACTGCCAGTCCTGACCTAGACGGTACATAGCGTCACGCCCCGGGGCGTCACGGTCGTACCACGCGGCTCGGACGGTGTAACCAGGCGCATGCCGCTCGAAGTAGAGCGTGGACTCATGGGTGTGCACCCGTATTCTGAGACGAAGGGCGAGGACGAACACGGTGATGACCCGATCCTAGCCCAGGAGCACGCATTCGATGACCTGGCGAGCAGTCTGGACGGATCGCCCGGTGTCACGGTTGTCCCTGTTGAGCGCCGTTTGTTCGACGAGGTCAGCAACGCGAGGTCTGAAGGCCTCTACACAGGGGAGCCCGGGCAGTATACCTGGAGGCGCTTGCTGCCCCACGTGTATTCCTCCAAAGAAGATGAGCGACGTGGTGTTACGGAGGTTCCGCCGGGCGGACAGCTCTCTGTCCTGTAATGAGGTCCATTCTTGTGTTATCATCGTGACGGAGTAGTAGAGGGTACGGTGTAGTGGGGATGGCTAGCGAGCCAGACTGTAGGTAGTCACGATATTATCAGCACCCTGCTTGCACGCGTTGTAATGCTCGTAAGCTCTCGAGTTGTTCTGACACTGAGCTATGTATACGGGCTACTTGGTTGAACATCGGCATGCGACAGTTAGAAGCCCCGCGAATGCATCGAACAGCCCTTATCGACGACGCGAAGGTCGAGTGATGATACCTAGCTCTGCGCATACACACGTTCTTCGATATACACCATTCCACCCCCATCTATCACGCTAATCTGTACGAGCTCGCCCTCCATGGTCCGCGACACCGATGCGCTGCGGCAGATGCAATATCACTTGTGCCAACACCCTCGAGGGACTTGTAAATCTGTTCGTGTGGCAGTTAGCTTCGGAAGGCCTGTTCAATTGAGGAGCAGCTGTACCTCCATGCGATGGTGAACAGGGGCAAGCAGGTTGCGCCTCCTCGCGAGATTGAGGGTACGCACGTGAGGTAACCCCACAGATGCCGGATTTCATACTTCAATAGCGCCGCTATGCAAGCCGTTCAGCATTTGATCTTCGCATACATCATGGCGACCTACCCTGACACCAGTGAGCCAAGTCAACCAACTGAACGCGGACTAATAAGGGCATTGCACGTTCACGCCCTCTCCTCCTGCCTCGTAGTGATCGCCTTGAGACGACATCGCAATGCCCATCTTCAACGCAGCGACCGGCAAATGCTCAAATAGCAGCGCGTTCTCGCATGTAATGGTAGGACGGCTCTCGGAGGAGATTGATTCGGGCGGTTTGACGAGGATGGAGTGTGGGTCGAACCATTCCCAGCGGGAGGAGCCGGGCCTGGCATCGAGGACGACGCGGGTGCGGGTGGAAAAAGCCTCGGCGTCGAACCTGGTACGGCCTGGCGCGCCAAGCTTGCGCGTAGACAGAGCGCAGATAATTTCGAGGGCAAGTGCTTCGTGCTTCAAGCTTCAAGTGGTGGGCCGTCGCGGACAAGAGAGTGCGCACAGGCCCATGAGTCCCTATAGGCGGAGGCGCGTGTAGACATAGTGGTACGCTGCAGAGCTAGAAGGAGAGAGCAGTAGGACCAGGCGACTGGGGTGAAGGCGAGAGGAGAGTGAAGCCGGCGCTGCATGCTCTTGCTCTGAACGTCCATGGCGGCCCACGGAGGCACAGTCAGACTTTCCGCGGCTTTCCGCTACTCGATATTATGCTCTTATCCAGGATTCTCCAGAAGACTCTGTTGTTGTTGAATACTGCATAAGCATGTCATACCCGCTATGACACGCCGTCGGCCTGAGTGCTTTCTTCGCGCGTTGTGCTCGATGCAACACGGATGCGTGCAGAGTCCAAACTCGAACTACAGTACAAATGTCCACGAACCAACGCGCGCTTCAGGTACATCATCATCCGTGCCCGTACATCATGAGAACAAGACGTCAGATCGGTTCACACGCGCTTGAATACTGTAGCGACGACCTCGGCATTCAAGCTATATTCAAGCGCCAAAATGTACGAACGGAACCCATCGCATGAAGTTCGCCTCGCCCACCTTCTCCCGCAGAACCTTGGTCGCCTCGTGCAGCGCATACGCAGCGCCCGTCTCCCCTTGCGTCAGACTCCCGGAATTGCGAAGAGCTATAAGCTCCTTGTAGTACGCCTCGACGACGACAGGCGCGTCTGCGTCCATGATCGACCACATGGTTGCCACAACGCCCTTGAACCCGACCGCGAGCATGCCGGCCGCTAGATGAGCGGACTCCTCTGGTATATCTTTGTCGCCCACAGCAGTCTGACACGCTGACAGGAAAGCGAGCTCTGCATTCTCGGACACGGTGCTCATGAGGTCCGAAAGCGTTAGCGGGCCGTCATAGAGCCGGAAAGCGCTCTTTGTCGGGTCCGCCCGGTTCTGCGAGCCATGACATGCGAGGTGTATCCAGGGATACTGGGCCATGACATCCTGTATGGACTTCACAGTGGCCTTGTCATGGTTGTACACCCCACTCGTAATCTGTGCGCCGAGGACCTTTCGAAGGCGCCGTTCTTCCTCCAATGTCCCGGGAAGCCGCGAGCACTTTGGCGTGTTTGGCTGCGTGACAACGAGGATGGCTGGGGAAGCCTCCCGCTTCCCTATGCTCTCGAGGCAGCGTAGGAGCGCCGATAGAGAAGGAGTGTATGACGAAACCGCGAATTCGAACGCGCGTGGACCCGAGGGATCGTCATATATCCCTGCGGCGTGGAGGGGAAGTTGTGTGAGGGGACCGGTAGGGCACCATGTAAGGTGCGGTAGACAACTACTGTTCGTCTATGAAGTACATCAGCACATGATGAGCAAGGATAAACAAGCGGTTCACACGCACTTCCGTGACTTGAAGGTTTTCAAGGACAGGGTAAACGATCCACTCCCAAAGGCACTTCAGCAAGTGGCTAAGGTCGTCCCCATCCTCGTACACATGCGAAGTATGCCTAGAGAGTGCGATGATATCCTGTGGCAAGGCTCCTTGCCGCGGCACTGTGGGGTCACGCAGGCGGTCTCTGTGGTATGCGAGCTCGGTGGTCCAGAGCGAGTGCAGTTGATCTGCTCGTTCCGACGTAAGTCTTAGTAGCGGAACTAACTCTCTTTGACCATCTGGATAGAGCAAGAGGGCATCGCAGCGTGACTCGTGAACATTGATGAAGACGATGGGGCCGTTCAGAGCTGTCAATGGGGCGGTGAGAGTGGCAAACTGCTGTGGACGCAAGAAGCCATCGAAGCCTTCGCATGCCCGGATCTCCTTCAGGAGGTCGCCGTACTCGATTGCCAGTGCACGATGTTTCTCTGCCGCATGATTGATCTTGAGGCCGGGGACATCACTGACGTTCTCCATCTCAGGAGCGGAGTTGCTCTTGGCGGACAACAGGAGGCGTTCTCGAACACTCTGAAGATCTATTGCCAACTTCGACTGGGACTTCTGTACTTGGTCAAGGGGAGTGCGCAAGGACAGGATCTGAGTCCAGATGAGCGCCCTGCCCGCCTCGAGCCACTCCACAGCTCGTGTCAGGGCATCAGCGGCTATAGCCGAAGAAACCGCAGCGTTGACAAGTTCACCTAGCCGGGACGCTTCCTCGTAACGTCGCAGAATGTCGTGTCCGAGCCATATGATCTCAGGAAGAACGTCGATGAGGCGCGAGTGAGCGGACAACAGTGACTCTGTGCCACTGTTCGAGGGATGGCTGGTAAGCAGACGAGCGCAATGTTTGGCTGAGTCCAAACGAGTAGAGGGACTGCCTGATGGATGTAATGTCGCCTCCATGAAAGACTTTATGGCTGCATCGAAGTCAGGGGCAGTTTCAACTTCCTTGAAATGCCAGATCAATGAACGACCCAAACTTTCTGGTCGTCGCTCGGGCCAGCCAGCTTCGTCGTCGACGTCGGTTTTGTTCTCGAACCCGACCCCAACTCGGCTTCCCCGATCGTTGCTGTTTTCCGCTGTGACCACAGCAGTGGATTCAAGGGCTGAGATACCTTGTTCGGATGCCTTCTGTCTTTCGAGATGCATCCAGCGCTCGAGACTCGAGTTGGACACATTACTAAGATACAAGGGCTTGTCGGGATGGCCAGACGGTGCCAGCTCGACTGCGCGGCCATATGTTGAAATCGCCTGCTTGATGTCATCAAGCTGCCTGGTGCAGGTGAAGCGTTTGGAGAGGGAATCGCCCAATTCATTCAATCGTGCGGGCTTATCGGGGTGACTGGCCGGCATCAGTTCAATCGCGACACGAAGCGATGCGATATTCTGCTCGATACTCTCGAGCTCTCCGACGAGCTCAGGTTGCGCGGTAGAAGGAGAATGCGGAGTGCTGTCATCCGATGGAACCTCAGCTCTGCCGCTTGGCGTTGGCTTGATCAAGTGGCGGTTTTGCATAGGGTCGACGACGTAGTGATTCTGCATGGAGAGAGCCTTCGCGATGTCACCAAACCGCACAGCGCTCTCGAATCGTGTAGCGAGTGAACTACCCAGATGATTAAGATACAAGGACTTGCTAGGGTGACAGTCTGGTATGAGCCCCACCGCGCGACGATGGAGTGAGATGGCTTCCTCGATGTCATCGAGCTTTAGTGTGCGCTTGAAGCGCGCGGTAAGCGAGTTGCCCAGACTATTGAGCAGTAAAGACTGGATAGAGTGGCCCTGTGGAAGGAGCTGTACTGCACGGCGATGAAATGTAATGGCTTGATCCAAGTCATCGAGATCGTCTGTGCGCGCGAAGCGTGTGAGAAGCGAGTTCCCCACGTTATTCAAGAACCCGGGCTTGTTGGGATGGCCGTCGGGCGTGAACTCGAGCACGCGGCGCTGTAATGTGATTTCCTGATCCGCGTCGTCAAGTTCTCCGGTGTGAACGGGGTGCAAGCTGAGTGACGCCTCTAGATTGTTGAGAAACGCGGGCTTGTCGGGATGACCGTCAGGCGTGAGCTCGACTGCGCGACGAAGGGATAGCACGGCTTGTTCCAGATCATCTGGCTCGCCAGTGCGTCTGAAGCGTGCGCGGAGCGAAGCGCCTAGATTGCTCAATCGCCAAGACTTATCGGGGTGGCTGTCTGGCACAAGCTCGACCGCGCGGCGATTGCAGGAGACAGCTTGCTCGATGTCTTGGAGCTGTCCAGTGCGTGCAAAGCGCGCAGAAAGTGAGTTCCCCAAATTGCCAATCCGCGTCGGCTTATCCGGATGATCGTCCGGTGTGGAATTGCTTGCGCGGTGATGCCATGAGATGGCTTGTCCAATGTCATCGAGTTCTCCGGCGTGCTCAAAGCGCCTGAAGAGAGATGTACCCAGGTCGTTATATATAGCGAGATTGTCTGTATGACCTTCCGGGGCAAGCTCGAGTGCGCGACGATGCGACAGTATCGACTGTTCAATGTCGTCGGACTCGCCGCTACGCTGGAAGCGAAGGAGAAGCGAGCGGCCCAGGTTATTGAACTGAGCGGGCTTGCTGGGGTGGACTTCTGGTAGAAGAGCGATGACCTGACGATGGAATGTGATGGCCTGCCCTATATCACGGAGCCCTCCTGTGCGTTGAAAGCGCGTTCGATACAAGTTTCCCGCGTCAATGCAAAGTTGAGGCTTATCAGGCTGATCGTCAGGCGTGAGCTCGACCGCACTGTGATAAGACGAGATAGCCTGCTCAATATCGCCGGGTTCTCCAGTGCAGTCGAAGCGCACGGAATGTAGATGGCCCAGGGTCTGGAACAGACTGGGCTTTCGGGAATGGTCATCCGGCGTGAGCTCGAGGGCGCAGCGATACGATGCAACGGCTTGCTCGAGTGTACCGAGTCCTCGCGAACGCTCGAAGTGCAAGGCTAGAGCTTTGCCCAGGTTGCTATGAAGCAGGGGATTATCGGCATGACCATTCGGTATTAGCTCAAGAGCATGGCGATGAGACAAGGTGGCTTCTTCAATGTCGTCAAGCCCACTAGTGTGCTGGGAGCGCGCCAGCAGCGAGTTGCCCAAATAATCGAATAGCTTGAACCTATCAGGGTGATCTTCAGGAGCAAGTTCAACCGCGCGGCGATGGGACAAGACGGCCTGCTCAATGTCATCGAACATCCTAGTGAGTTCGAACCGCAGGCGAAACGAGAGGCCCAAATTGACGTATCGCCAGGGCTGAACAGGACGGTCGTCCGGCGTCAATTCAACTGCACGACGGAATGCCATGACGCCATCGTCGATGTCATGTATCTCGCCGAGGCGCTTGAAGCGCTCAGTTTTGGCGAGACCCAGTTGGCTGAATTGCTCGGGCTGATTGGTCTCATCGTCAGACGAGAGGTCAATTGCGCGCTGGAAGGCTAAAATGGCCTCGTCGAGATCGTCAAGCGAGCCAGAGAGGGTTGAACGGGCGCACAGCCGCACACCCAAGTCATAGTGAAGTTGACGAAGGTCACCCAGCTCATTATCAAGATCGACCGCCAATTGGGTTGCATAGATGGCCAAATCAAGAATGTAGGCTTGTGGTGGACGCGTTGATCTGAACAGTCCCCAGGTGTCGTCTCCTAGCTTGCGGGGATCGTTGGACAAGGCGTCTTTTATGAGCTGCCGCGCGGTGTCCTCATCCGCAAGCACGGTTCCCGCTGGGAGTTGATCGATATGGTCAGCCTGTTCAGGCCAGCATGATCAGTTGTCAACATATGAGCACTGAGTTTGTAGGGCTACGTACCGTGGTGAGAGATAGCTGATTGCCCATGGTGCCGATCGCGAGGGAGCGCCGCCCAGTAGTTACTATTGCGTGGGCAGGTATAAATACTGAGCTTGCACTCTTCTTGTTCGGACGCGGCTATGCGAGTTTGCACGAGATGAACGTCTACCAGGCGCGCGAAGGGTAATCTCGGATCCGGATGTCGGATAGCAGCATTCTAAGAGACGAGCGAGACGCCTTATGGAGTGTTGTAGCGCGGTAAGCCTCCGCTCAACAATACGGCTGATTGTGTCTGGAGTTTCTGCCGGGACGCAGGCCTCAGGCCATTCATAAAGCAAGCACGGACATTGGTTATTGTAACGTAGCAAAGGCAATGATCTGGTGGAGGCTGTGCGTAGCGGGTTGGGATGTCAAGGTTTGAGTTTGCGGGATGCTCTATGCGGGTTCTTCCTGCTTAGGACCACTCGAGCGTCAGCAGTGGCTTCAGGTGACATTCTCCAGGCATTTAGATTGGAGGGTGTAAAATTGAGCCGGTCAGCCGTGCGGGACAGTAAATGTAGACGGCTACGGCAAGCTCATGAAGGCAAGAAGAGAGCACCTCGGGGTTTGAGCGCACCCAACGTCGTGACGCCAGTGCGAGCGTGGGAACCAAGTTCACGCCACGACGACTGCGCGCCTTGCCTAGCTTGCCTTCTTGTTAGCTAGAAGGCTGCAGTACTACGAAGTCTATAGCTGTGCGCTCAACGCGGTGCACGCCTATTGCGAGCCATAGCGCGGTGCTCTTGATAGCAGAGGCATGACAGCGTCCGTCAACGGGTTTCTCTCTGCCGATAAGCGCCTGCACGTCGAGGACGCCGCCGTCGCGCGCACCGTCGCATCGTGATAATAGGGTTCAGTCTCTCCAGTGCTCACGCCAGGGCGGTCTATCGCTGCAGATGAGTGAAAGGTCAGCGCTGCAACGGTGCAGTCACTGCAGTGCGCGTGACGGTGCGTCGCGGCATTTTCTGACCCTAACCCGAAGCGGCCATGTGAGGCGGTCTCGCCATGTACTTCTTGCACTCATGCCCATTCACGTCGCACTACACACCGACGCCGTCAATCACAAGCTCGAACGTGTCTTCGCCATCGAATATGCAAGGTCCATTTACTACTCGTGCTAAGCGTGATTGAATATCCTATGTGATATATGAGAGTCCATCCACCCTCGTGCGCAGCTCTCCCAGCGAGATACGAGCATGTGCAGTACATTCGAGCGCATGTCCACGGAAACTCTCGCGGTTCCAAAACGCGCAGCGGCACAGTATGCATATCTTCACGTGCGGTCGTTCGCGTCTGATATGTTGCCGTAGATGCGCTTCGAGCTCTGAACTGTAGACCCACGTGTTGCATGTATGGCCGACGAGCTCCTCGCGCCATCGACATTGGATGGACCCGCGCCCTCTGAGGTTCACTCTGTGTTCGGTCAGCAGGTGATCTAGTAAGTGCTGGGTACCGAGCTCGATGTTGAAACGACCCGAGTGGCGGCACCGTCGCGAGTCCTGCCATGCGCAGGCTACGTCCACGAGTGGCGGAAGGTATCTCTGCCAAAGTTTATCTAGCAAACGCCACAGGTCTGCGTTGCTTAAGCCAAACGGTTGGCGGGCGATGAGCTCGCGGTAATGAGGGGTGGGGCGTTTGGGGTGCAATGCCATGTGCAGTGGGATTGTATATCAGACCGGCGCCACCTGTGACCTATATCAAGCTGTTCTGAGAACTGCCAACGATGGTGTGCCTAGCTTGCTCACCAGTTGTAGAGTACTGGTCCGGGGACAGGCAGCAGGTGTACTGTAGAACCGCAGCGGATTTCGTGGACGCATGGACGGATAGCGCTTTATATGGCTGTATATGCCATGGGTCAAAGTGTAGGTCTTGGCCCGTGCACCACTCGTACATCGACAGGACAAAATACTGGCATACACGCTGCAGTAACCAGGGTAGCATCGGACAAACGGAGAGGGCCGAGTTGCACCGCCCCCTAAGAGGTGCATCCTGGGTGCTTTGTCCTCTGGTGGGGAGAGGCTGTAGAGCGCACTGCCTTCTTGATCAAAGGGTCTTGCTACGGTGGGAATCGAGAATAAAGGGCTGTAGCCATCCAACGCAACAAGAACTGCATTGCGCAGAATTGCAGTGGCTTCTGAGGCAGCAGTGCCAGAAAGACAGACACTCGTATTAGCAATTGGGCGCCATGCGCTATCTGTAAGATACACCATCATCCCAGCATAGGTTGAAGCTGTGAGCCTATACGGTAAGCTCGCCCTCCACGGCCGCTGCCTCTACGCCTATGCGCTGTAGACAGACACGGTATCTCTCGCGATCGACGCGCTTGAGGTACTTCAGTATCTGTTTGTGAGACGCAGTCATAATCAGTCGCAGCTCAAAGTATCGCAAATAACAGAGCCGTACCTTCGCACGTTGGTGAACGAGTGCTCGGAGATTACGCCTGTTCGCGACGTCGCGTGGGACGCGCATGAGGTGATCCCAAAGATTGCGAATTTTGTATGTCAATAGCGCCGCTATCCACTTCTTTCAGTATTCAACCCTTCCTTCGTGGCCTAGTGGCGCTTACCCTGACATTCCGGCAAACCGGGGTTGTAACTCCTTCCCTCGCCCGCAAACGCCCTCACAATCCTCCGCCTATTCTCAAACGCAACACCTCGTGCGTTCGCATTCCTCAAGTCGACCAACTTCGCCATAGTCCCTGCAGCTGTCGCAGCCTGAGCGGCAAGGTCGTTATACCTCCACTCTCTGTCCTTCGGCTTCGTTATAAGCGCCTTGCCCCCCGCAAGCGAGAACGCGGTGCTCATATCTGCCGCCGCAACCGGCAAATGCTCGAACAACAGGGCGTTTTCGCCCGGGCCGAGACCGAAGGCGCTGGCGGCGGGTAGGTCGACCTTGTCGCCCGTGACGGTGGGAACGCTCTCAGATGAGGAGGTCAATTCGGACGGCTTGACGAGGATGGAGTTGAGGTCGGACTGTTCCCAGAGGGAGGAGCCGGGCCGGGTGCCGAGGACGACGTGGGCGCGGGTGGAGGAGGCTTCGGCGTCGAGCTCGGCGCGTCGGGCCTGGTTGCGGGCGCGGACCTGGCGCGCGTGGGCGGCGCGGGAGATGGCGCGTGACGCCGGTGTAGTGTGCAGCGCACGTGCGACGGTCGAGGAACCGCTGCTCGGCGCTGAGCGGAACAGGTTCAGCATCGTCGTCGACAGAGTCCAAAGCCTCGACGCGACTTTCGCGCTGGCCTTCCGGAGTGATGGGAGGAGCGTGGGAACAGACACGCGAGTATATAAGCCGCCGATTTTCGCGTCGAGCGGGTTTCCTTTGATCAACAGAGACTCAATGCCACGCCTGGCAGCGTTAGTACCTACCGCAGACCGGGTGCCAGCGACGGGTCGCAAGACCTGTCACTGTGGTCTCGAGACGGATCTCAGGTTAGGAAGTGTGGTGTCGTCGTTTAATAGGGCGCTGCATGTCGACATACTCCTGGTACATATCTTCCGTAGACTACACAAATTCCATAAAATTGCTTCTCAAACTGCATTCTACGCGTGATTCTCCGAGAGTGAGAGCGAGGACGTCTTCACTTGATGAGACGACGAGGAGGCTCAGACCGCGAGGTCGTGACCATGTTGATTTCCCCGAATATATTTTTGTGAAGTTGAACCATGAGACGCGACGCGACGCGTTGGTCCCGGTATCAGTTGAAGCTTGACTCTGTACCACCATCATGGCGACACAGCTAGCGGCTATACTGAGCCAGACGCTCAACCCGGATCCCAACGCGCGTATCCAGGCCGAGCTCGCGCTCGCAGAAGCCCTCAACGATCCCCGTGCGTGCCACAACGCGCGACGAACACGCTGCAACCTCCAGTACTTACACTGTGGATAGAAAACGCGCTGTTGCTCACGCAGATCGTGTGCGCCGAAGATGCCGATCTATCTCTACGCCAGATATGTATTCTCATCACGTGTCATATACAGAGGTAGCCTGATGCACGATATACAGCGCGTCCATCGTCTTACGGAAATACGTCCGCGAGCACTGGTCTCCCTACTTCTCCACCTTCCGCGGCCATGCCCCCTCGCACGAACTCAAACAACAAATCCGAGCTGGAATATTCTCCGGTCTATCCCTCTCGCACCGCAAGCTGCGTTCACTGTCTGCCGCTGCACTGAGCACGATCGCCAAATCGGACTGGCCGGACGAGTACCCCGATCTTCTGAACGACCTCATCGCGTTATTATCTAGTGGAAGTCAGAATGGGATCCACGGCGCGATGGAGGTTTTCGCTGAATTCGTCAGGGAGGAGTTGACGGAGGACCAGCTCCTACCCGTCTTAAGGTCTTTGTTGCCGGTGCTCTACAACATCCTCTGTGCACCGGAGCAACACTCGCCGCTTACGCGCGCCCGGACGTTATCTGTGTTCCGCCAATGCGTCGAGGCGCTGTACATGGTCAAAGGCGCGCACCCGGACGCAGTCAAAGATGCCGCGCAGTCTATCCTGCCCGTATGGATCGACGCGCTTCAGGCGGTCTTGCAATCCGATCCCACCGCGGACGTGCAGACCGAGAACTGGGATGGTTTGGCGTTGCGTGTACAGGCGTGCAGAACGCTCGACACGCTGCACACGTCTTTCCCTCGCACACTCTCAACTTACCTCCCGAACCTCTTGAGCGCATGCCTAAACCATCTAAACGCTCTCTACCCAACATTCGCCCAAGCCTACCTGACCGACACCCTCCCACCCCGCACCTCAGCCGAAGACGACGTCACAGAACTGCCTACTCTCATCGCACCACTCATGGACTTCGTCGCTTCCGCCTCACGCACAAAGGTCGCGCGCGCATGGGTCGGAGAGAATCTCGATAACTTGATTCAGGCGGCGGCGAGGTGGGCGCAGATGACGCCGGAGAATGAAGAGGATTGGGCGGCGGATGCGAATTTGTTCGTCGCGCAGGAGGACGACGAGACTGTTGCGTACAGCGTCAGGGTCGCGGTATTCGACTTGCTTGGCGTATGGCTTTCATCTTTTCAACCTCAAGATCGTGATGCTGAAGTTTGATCTGCAGTCACTTCTTGCCGCTTTCCCCGGAGCAGCAGCTCGTGCACTCGGCGCCGCACTAGACGGCGCAGTCCGCTCGTGGGCAGCAGCAGAACCCGAGCCGTGGCGTGCACTCGAAGGTGCTCTTGCAGTCACGGCTGCACAAGCCGAGGCGGTCCTCGACGCAATAGACGACGAAGTCGAGAGTGGACGTCCATCGCCGGTTGATATCGCTGCTCTGCTGACGGGCGTCGTACCCGGACTCGTACAGCTCAACGGTACGTATCCACCAGCTGCTCTCATATGGACGTGATACTGATGTAGCTGGGCGTCCCGTGCATAGATCATCCTTTCCTGCAAGGCCGCGCTCTGGTCTTCGCATCTCGTTTCGCACGTCTTCTGCCTCTCGATATGGCAGGGCAGTACCTCGATGCGGCCGTCCAGGTGCTCGAGAGCCCGAGTACGGGTGTACCGTTCAAGATCTGCGCTGTCAAGGCGATTCAACAGTGCGTATCATACGCTCCTTTGTCCCCCAGTATACGGACAGAGGTTGACCTCTGATGATAGGTTCAGCAACGCACTCGAAAGCCAGGCCTTGGAGCCGGCTGCGCCGAGGATGGCGAAGGACCTTGGTCCGTTCTTGTTGCAGACGACAGAAGACACGTTGTCATTGGTTCTCGAAACGCTGCAGAATATTGTCGAGGTGAGCGTTGTGCTTCTCAGAGATGTACACAAAGAGCTGAGAGAGCGTCGTAGATCGAAGACGGACGCTGGCTCGAGGTCCCGCTCGCGCGTGACCTCGTGCTTGCGCTGCTGGAAGTATGGGCAAAGAATATCAAAGGTCCGTCGCTTGTCTCTATACATGCTTGCGAAGACACAACTAACACTATGCGCCTTTCACCAGACCCCGTCTTCCTCTCGATCCTCACTGAGCTCCTCACGACAATCGCCCACGCCTCACCCGAGATCTACGCCGCCGTCTCCGAAGTCGCTCTCCCACGCCTTTCCCAAGCCCTCCATCACCCCGACCCAACTCAAACCTGGATATCGGCCTCCGCACTCGACCTCCTCGCCGCGCTCGCATCCGGTTCACCCGCCTCCACCGGTCTAGGTCCCAATTTCGTGCCGACCTCTGCACCGGGTGTATTCGCGACGCTCGCTACAGCCGAGGACCGCGACGTTCTCCAAGCTGGCGCATCACTTCTCACGCTCATCGTCCGGCGCGACGCCCAAGCGCTCATCGGATGGGCCGACGCTGACGGATGCACCGGTCTCGGCCACGCACTCATCCTCGTCCGAAGGCTTGTACAAGCTAAAGACGAAGCCGGCGGTTTAGCAGTCGGAGAGCTTGTCGTACATCTGTTGCGCGGAGCAGGCGACGCCGTTCTTCCCGTCCTCCCTGACCTGCTCAATGCCATGCTCTCGCGCATGCGCACGGCACAGACGGCCACCTTCCTCCAATCTCTTCTCGTGCCCTTCGCATTCCTCATCCACGCGCAACGCGACGCATTGCTCGATATGCTCGAGGGCATACATGTCGGCGAGGACGGGAAGAGCGGGATGCAAGTGTTCTTGGAATGCTGGGTCGAGAACGCCGGCACGTTCCAAGGGTTCTGGGCGCAGAGGGTCAGCGCGCTGGCTCTTTGCGATGTCCTTGCTGCTGGACGCCCATCTGTGGGAAATGTTATCGTCAAAGGCGATATCATTCTGAAAGAGGAAACGAAGAACGGTGCGTATCCCCTCATCGTCATTATACCCAGCAAGAGTCAAGGTTGACTGACATATAGACCCCGTCCCTCCTCCACCTGCTGCTGTTACCGGCGCTGTCAACGATGAAGTGATCATGACTCGCTCGCGCACCAAAGCTGCGCCCGTCGAGTTCACGCGCGTACCGTTCCCCGTCAAGGCGCTCAAGTTACTCGTGCATGAGCTTCAGGCCGGGGGCGAGGCTGCTGCTGCTGGACTCAACGCGGCGGACTTGCCGGATGACGATGAGGTACGTTTACCCTTCCACTCCCTTCTCTCTCCTTGATACTGAAGAATCGCATAGGGCTCGGACTGGGAAGACGACGGCGCGAGCGGAGCAGGCGGCGAGAACCCGCTCCGTCCAGACGAGCTGGCCTTCCTCTCAGACATCCTCGGACCCAAAGGCGCCAAGTTCGAAGATGAGGACGGTGATGTGTTCGGGCTCGAAGTTGAGGATGAGGAGCTACGGAACGATCCGATCGCGCAGGTCGATATCCAGGTGAGTTTTGTCGTCTTGCTCATTATCTGAAATGTGCTAACGTACTTTCAGGCACATGTGGTTGGGTTCTTCAAGCAGTGCGCTGATCGGGACGCGAATGGGTTCGGGGGGCTCGTGCAGCAGTTGACGGAAGAGGAGAAGGCTGTTGTGCAGAGGGCTGTCGCGCAGCAGTGAGTGTGCAAGGGGTGGAGAGAGGAGTATACCTGGAAGATTGATTTGTGTACGCGTTGGAATACCCGCGGTGTGTAATAGAGGTTTGTTGTACTGAATGCAGTCTACGTCGATGGCTTCTAGGGGATGCGTCCGCGCTGTTTAACCACTGATCTGGTTTGATCTATAGCCTCGTGGTATGGATGGTGGTTCATTTTCGTCTCCGCCCTTCCACGTCTCCTCACCGGAGTCTCGAACAGTGGTTTGCAAGGGGATGGACATATAAATGCTCACGTCCTCTGTCCGTCCCTATTCAAGCTGTTAGCGCCCGACCCAAACGATGTCCACGCTCAACTACACCTACCCAACGACGGCGCCTACGGTCCGCCACGTGAACACCATTACCATGGGTCCTTTGCCGCTCGCTCCCCTCAAGCTCAGCCAGAGCGACTTTGAACAGCTTGCTGCCTGGCTCGTCGAGTACACCGCCGTTCATACTCACGCAGTACCCTGCCGCTGGGACAAGTCCTGTGGCAAGATACTCAACCTATCTGGACCCCGCGCGCTGGCGGACCTTATCCAACATCTCAACTACAACCACCCCGACGGTTCGCTTCGCAGCGGAAACTACCGCCACCTTTCGTGCAAATGGGCGGGCTGTGGCGCGTGCCCCTGCACCTTCACGAACAGTGCACACGCGGAGGAGTGGATCTATAGGCACGTTCTCGAGCACTCCGGTGTATGCGCTGCGAAGGAGGGCCGCAAGATCGAACGCTGTGCGCTCTGCAAGCGCTCCGTCGATGGTTTTCAGCCGCGCGGGGAGCATATGCGCAGGTGCATTGCCAAGACGCCGTTTCTTGACACGGCGATGGATCTGGAGACGTATGGCGTGCGGGTATGCGGGTTCGATAAGGATGGGGTGTGGACGCAGGTTCGTGTCAAGGAGACGGGGGACCAGGTCTGGGTTAAGGATGCGAAGGGAAGGTGGATCGATCCGCGTACTGGAATGGCCGCGTTCTTGTGAGAGGGAAACAGGGTAGATGGTCTTCGATGTCAGCAATGGAGCTGCTAGTGTATATCAGACAATCTGTACTTACTGTCTTCTTCCTGTGTCATACCTTGCGCATCAACAAGCTACCCTCTTCTCTCCCTTGGCATGACCATGATCACGCCGTCACGTCCCGCTTCCTCTGGTCCTGCCGAAGGTGACGTCTTCGAGCGCTTAATTCTCGACGCCGCGGGAGAGGTTGTATCTGGACTCGGGAAGGTGGAAGGCGGCAGCTTGGGTCAAAGGAACACAGAGACAAAGATTGGATCTGACTGAATAGAGGGTGGCACAAGCAGTGCTGGCGATACTTGCGTTTGCATGTGAGCCGAGGCCTGCATTGTGCATCGGAAGTCGGCGAAGTTGTACAGTAGCAGTATTGCTCGGTGATCAATAGAAGAATAACAGTCACAAACTCGAGCCTGTATAGCGTCTCAGTTAATGTGTCTATCTCACTCAAACTCTTCTTACTTCAATATCGTATAACGACTCGGTTCTCGTCTGAAGTCCAGACCGGGAGCCTGAGAACAGCTTCGGGTTAGGGTTAGAAGTGGCACGACGCGTCGCGTCGAGTTGGTTCGCGACGACGACGAGCAAGTGCACTTCGCACCGTTCTAGGATCTCACCACCTCGACGACCTTATATTCTGCCTCTATCTAAAGTCTTGGTATACTGTACTGGCTTCAATATAGTTGAATCCGAAGGGGACGCGATGGACCTAAGCCTCACGATTCACGGGCTCAGTCATCATATTTTTCAAAACGCGACCGTCTTAAGGAACCCGCTACGTCTGAGGTCAGGCTCTGAGTGGCATAAACCACCCGTACAACGGTCCATTGTAGCTATTGTCTCTTCACATTTGCCACTTACTTGGACCACGGATGTGCACCCTTCCATTCATGGACCTTTGAGCCACAGTCACGAGCGGATGTTCTGAAGGACTGCAACCACAAGTGAACTACATATAAAACCCGCGCGATGGAATGCCGCCCTCATTTCCTCCCAGAAGTTGCACCAGTAACCTAACAGTGAGCCCTCCTATACTACAGATTACCCGACCATCCCATACTCATATTGACCTGAAGAATCATGGATCCCTCTCGTCAAGCGCCAGCTCAACACGCCGCTCGCATCGTCTGCCGGTTGGACCAGTCCATCCAACAGAGTGTAATCAACTTACATCCTAACGGCTCGATCGCATCCGTTGTGATGAGTCCGGGAGACATGGAGCTTCTGACTGGTACTCTCTGGAGGTCTTGCCGCCGCGACGGCCCGAACGTCATATTCTGCAAATGGCACGACCGGGACACGCCATGCAACGCGATGTTCGATCTCCAAAGCGAGGGCGTTCAGTCGTACCTCGATCACTTGCAGTACGAGCACAATATCAAGCTGGGCGCATCGCATAACGGCCCTATCCGCTGCAAGTGGAATGTTCCCAAGCAAGGTCGCAATGCGCGCTGCGACGAGGAAGTCTCAATAGCCCAACTGCCCGAACATGTGCGCGCCCATGGCGCGCTCGACTACCAGGCGTGCTCGGAGATGTCTTGGTGTATCATGTGCGGATTCATCTGCCACAACTCGGTCAGGCATGTGCACCTTTCGCGGTGTATGCCTCGGCACGGGGTGAACTTTGGACGCTTGACGGCATGGGCGCGCACGCAGGGCATCCTCACAATCCCGGGGCCGTTGGATCCGAGACTGCTGGCGATGTTGGCGCCTTCGAGGAATGCCGAGGCTAGACAAGAGCCGTATGTCGCTTCTCAAGCGTCATAAAGCATACCTAGTCCTTCTTCTTTACCTGACGCTTGTTCCGTAGCATGTTGTATATAGCAATGCTACTACCAAACTTACTATAAGCTTTGATGCTATCTTCCGCGCGCGAACACAAGTGCTGCACTATATCCCGAGCAGCGAGATGCAAGTGCACCCGTGGACGACGACGGTCGTTCAGAAGATCAAGCGATACGAGAGTCGCCAGGAGCCACCGTGCTAGGAGCCTTATCAAGATAACCCATGTGATCGCGTATCGACACGTCGCGTTCGCGCGACGCGACGCGCCTGAGCTCAGTCTCCGCAGCGCATCTCTAACTTCTATTCTTACTCCCACTCTCCAGCAGATTTCCTGCTGGCAGGCCCTGCCATACTCTCCCTTCAATTCAATGTCAACTCCAAAGGGGGCTCGCCAGCGTAAGGGCGGTGGAAAGGCCGCACAAGCGTCTACCAAGGCTTCTGAGCCTGAATCTACTCCCGCGGCGCCAGTTGAACACAGAGTATGTATGCAATTGGTTGGAGGAATATTGCGCTTATGATTGTCCATTAGGCGGGAAGCAAAGTAAGAGCTGTTCTATGGGGAGGAGCTGCAGTTCTGGCTCTATTGGCTTCACGGGCAAGTGTATATGTGTACCCAATTCATGCGCGTCACTGAACGGCTGTACTGCGCAGTACCCGCAACAAGTCGCGAGCGGAGTGAACTGGTTCCTCGGCGTCGAAGAGGATTCGCGAAAGAACTGGCTACCTGGCGCAACGCCTCAGGGCTATATCGGATTCGACAATGACGAACCGAGGCAGCAGGCGATCGTTCAAGCGTTCCAGGTGTGTGGCGCGTGACCTTATAAAGTTCATGTCATCTGATATATTTGTAGCACGCTTGGAGCGCGTACGGTACGCGTCAACCAGCTCTCTCTCAAGAGTAGTATACTGACTTGCGCAGAGCGTGACGCTATGGGCATGGACGAGTATCATCCCATCAGCAAGGGTGGTTCCCTTCTCACTGCGGCCGGCGGCATCGGATACACCGTAGTCGACTCGCTCGATACGATGCTTATTATGGGCCTGAAGGAGGAGTATGAGCGCGCACGCCAGTGGGTTGAGAACGAGTTGACGTTCGACCGTGATGGGGAGTACAACACCTTCGAGGTAAGGCGGGCACGTCTAGTTTACTGAAGTCCTTCAGCTCATGATCTGCCAGACGACCATCCGTGTGCTTGGTGGACTCCTTTCTGCATACCACTTATCTGGTGGTGACAAACTCTTCCTCGACAAAGCCATCGACCTAGGAGACAGGATGCTCCCCATCTTCAGCGCAGGCGGCGTCGGCTTACCCACCGGCAAAGTCAACCTCGGACAACGAAAGGGCGTCGTCGACATGGACAACAACGGCTATGTCAGCACCGCAGAGGCTACGACGTTGCAGCTCGAGTTCAAGTACCTGTCGGCGCTTACAGACGACGATGTGTACTGGCGTAAGGCCGAAAGGGTCATGGCTATCGTCAAAGCCAACACGCCCACTCCACCTCTGGCTACCATTTACATCAAGTATGTTTCGCCGGCCATCCCGCTGTACTCTGACTGACTCGCGATTAGTCCCATGAACGGCAAGTTCCACACCGCGGCCATCCGTCTAGGGTCCCGCGGAGATTCATACTATGAGTATCTCATGTGAGTTGTATGCGTTGAGACCATCGGTCTACTCTGACTTGGTACCAGCAAGCAGTACATCCAAACGGTACGCTGAGGAGAAGTCGTCTATGCGACTGACTGCTAATTCTGAATACAGAACGGGACGGAAGAGGTGTATCGGGATGTGAGCTCAATGGACCTTCATACTCGAATCCGGCTGACACATGCCCATCTAGATGTACTCGAATGCCATCGACGCCGTGACGGCCCACCTTGTGCAGAAGAGCATGACTACCGGCCACATCTATACCTCGGAGCTCATCCCTCAATTTCTCAAGGACGGCGGCCTGTGCGTCTCGTTCACCATCATCTACCATTCCACAACTGACGGATGTACAGGAACTGGCGCTCTGAACCAAAACAGGACTTCCTAGTCTGCTTCCTCGGCGGCACACTCATGCTCGGCGCAACCCGCGCCCACGCCGTCGTAGACCAAGTTTCGATCCCGCCAAAAGCCAGCGAGCTCTCTGAGCAAGGCCAACGCGACTGGAAGACGGGTGTCGCGCTCATCGAGACGTGCATGCATACGCACGATACCCTCACAGGCCTCGCACCCGAGATCGCGCACTTCCGCACCCCGAACGACGGGCTTGATAAGGAGATCGGCGGGGGTATGCCCCGCGACTGGTACATCAAGGGCGCAAAGCCTGGTGCACCTTCGCCGTACGACGCGCGGTACATGCTGCGCCCGGAGACGGTCGAGAGTCTATTCTACGCGTTCCGTCTCACTGGCGATGTCCGGTACAGGAATCATGGATGGAATATCTTCCGCGCTATCTTGAAGCATTGTCGCGTACCGAGCGGTGGGTTTGCTACGGTGCTTAATGTTGATCAGATGCCGGTGAAGGTTGAGGATAAGATGGAGACGTTTTTCATGGTGCGTTCATTGCGTCGTCTTCGTTGGGCTGGTTCGCTGAACGTGCGCGCAGAGCGAGACCCTCAAGTACCTCTATCTGCTCTTCTCAGACAATCAGACGATACCCTTAAGCGGTGAGCCACCACAAGCCACCTTGCTTGATGTAGCACTGACCTTTGCGTTTCAGACTACGTCTTCAACACAGAAGCGCACCCCCTACCCATCTTCAAGCCAACCATTCGTACTGGCTTCAGCTAATGTACTCGGAGCCTCACTGTGGAAATAACTTATACCGTGCTCTTGCTCGCACCAATCGAAAATTGCATATAATCTGCTTCATACAAAGCGTGGATTGTCCTTTCTATGGTACATTATACTCGTACAGGAGGGTACATCGGTATGGTATTTGGGCTTTTACATGAAAGCGTGTTCTGGAGTCCATAGTAAGGAAAGGAAGCGTATGATCTGAGATCTCGCATGTCGGAGTCGAAGCACTCGTACAGGATAGAAGGAATGGGTATGTGGCGTCGTTGGTGGTACAGGTTGATAGATAGAGTGTGGTGGTACAGGAGGCATCAAGCAGTGCAGCGGGGTCGTATCGTCCGAAGAGTCCGGATCTGTCCGTCTAGGTTATCGCGCGACTGGCACTCGGTCCGCTCGGAATGAATCAAGCCGCCGTCTTGTTCGCGACAATGTCGGCGTAGGACATCACAGCACGACCGTCGTCTTCGCCGTCGCTCGAGACGACCTCCCAAGCCTCGTCGGGCTCGGGCCCATCGTTCCGATCATCAAGCGCGATAACCTCGCGCACGCGCGGTACAATCTCGAAGTCGCTCGCTGTGCCACCGGCTCGTATCAGCACTCTCGTCCGGGCGCTTAGATAACGGAGGACCGACGTACATTTCCCCGGCTTGCGCTGGGATCGCGCAGGCTTGATGAGGTCCGCGAGCGATACCTCGCAGCGCGGCGCCGCTGCTCCGCCGTCCAGCTCGAGACCGACGGTCAATGTCTCAGTTGGCTTGTGTTCGGGCAAAGGCGGTAACATGTCCTCGTCGCCGCCCGAAGCCCACACATCAGCCCAGAACTCAATGAGGCCTGTCTTTGCGCTGCCGTCGGGCTTGTGCGGGGTGGACTTGGGAGAGTGCTTCGCTCGTGCGCTGCCGAGGCGGCTGCGCCAGGTTGAGCTTGTGGACAGTTCCTTCGAGGACGGTGTGGATGGGGATTCTTCGGACGAGCGGCTGATAGTGGGTGTGGTGGCGATAGGGGCGTTGGACTGGACGTCCAGTCGCGCAGATGTGGTAGTGGCGGGGACTGAGCGGGTGGCGCGGGCATTGTTACGAGGCATAGTGCTGGGAACTGGGCGAAAGCGAGAGCAAAGGCGGACAAGCAAGCAAGAGTGATTATGATGTTCGAGAACTGATAGTAATATGTAGACACTGGAGAGATAGCGGTGGTGGTATTGGTTCAAAGCGTAGATAGCGGAGATGTCCCATTGTGGTCCCTGCGCGGGCGATGACGCGGGAGGCGCAGCATTAGCGCACGAGCCTGAATGGGCCTGAACAACAATAAAGCACGAGCCGGATGAACAAGAACGTGAGACGGCCGGAACGGGATTAGCGCGAGAAACGTGCTCGCTACAAGCGGTGCAAGTTACGCTTGGTAAGTAAACACAGACTTGAGAGCTTGAGACCTGAAGGCCTGACGGCGTGACACGACTACCCATATCTTATCAAGCCCAGTGACTAAGAAGTGAGAGCCACATATATATCCCGTTGCATGCTGCGTGCGCTCATGTATAAGACGGCACCAAGATGGTATTAGATTGAAGGGCGACTTGTAGATGGCCGAATGCATCCAAGTTTTGCGATAGGCGTTTGGCGGAAAGGGTGCGGAAATGCTGACGTCATCACTGCCTCGCGGTGTCAACAAGTGTCAACATCGCCAAATACGGTGCTCAGCGCAACCGGCGCGGCAGCATTCGACCCAAACGGCCATGCGTGCAACGCTTTCGCCTCGGTGTTGCTCTGGTAATCCCGGCGCGCGAAATCGATACTACAGTCATAGCCTCCAGATCGATTGGCCTAGTTGCTCCGGGACATGTTGACCCACGATGTCCTCAACCTAACACCAAGTGCCGCATGGTCTTCAAGCATGGTGGCTGTCATCATGTACTGCACTCACTTTCATGATCACGCAAGAGAGTTCCCGCTCAGCATTAGGCTTCCTTGGGAATAGCACATGCTATGTAGCACTTAAAGCCGCGATCATGATCATCAGCAGTGGCGACTGTTGTGTAGGCCTTCTAGTACAGCGTCTAGACAGCGTACGTGGGATTTTCTCTCATGTTCAAGGCCAGATTGAAACGCGGATTCAGGTCCCTCGGCCATAAGACTACCATGGCTCCTTGCGTCTATCGCACGCCTATTCATCCCTCACCTTTCTCCGACTTGGTGGTGGCCCCATATGTCCGTCATGCTTCGGTCCAGCTCTAGTTCTTCGAACTCCGAAAGCAGAATACGCCTCAAACCTCGCTTACTGGGATGGCTACGTCGTCAGCGCAGCTCAAGTGCTCTCGACGACGAGCAGGCAATCACTGTGGACGACATCGCCAATGGACGGGACGCTGAGTTGCGCATGCGAATGCAGGAACTGCTGGTACCGGCTCAGAAGACGGTCGCCACAAAGACAATGGCCGTTATAGGTGAGCACCTTATTCTACCGTACAGATTGTATAGGTTCTGATGCCTGTGTAGACGATAAACTGGATGCCGTTAACGGGTTGGCGGGGCAGGTTCCCCGCGGCACCATGTCGTCTATGCGCAAAGGTCTCCAGCAGGTCATGGACGCGCCCGAGATCCACGAGAACATTGAGAAAATCAATCACTTCCTCCTCAGTATTCCTGCCTTCTTAACAGTCTTCGAGAGTGTGTCCAAGATACATCCTATACTGGAGGGTACGTGGTCGTTAATTCATCATGTACAGACGTGACTGACACAATATTACAGGAGTTTTCGCCGTTTTTAACGCCGTGTACGTCCTTCAGAAGACGCGTGGGGACAACGAAAAGAAGGTCATCGCTCTCCTCGTTCAGATCCAAGAGTTGCTGGAGGTACTATGCCGGTAAAGTCGCCTGTGCCTTTCACTTGGGATACCGTCATGAATGAACGCCCTCGCAGAATGCGGGATTTCTCTCGCACACCCGAAACTGGGACGAAGATACCAGAAGGTTATAAGCCCGCAGATGGCGAGAGGACGACCCTTCGAGCGTGCATCTACTTCATCGCATCCGACATTCGAGCTTGTTACAATGCTTGCGATACGTATTTGAAGCTCAGCTCGTGGACCAAGGTCCTGCAATGCGCAAGCTGGAACGCACAGTTTCTCACCTACTCCGATACTTTTGAGATGCGGAAGGTCAGCGTCGATCGCGCGCTTCAGAGCACCATGGCGAACTGGATGGTCTCTATGGGCAACGAGTGAGCGCATCTACACTATGTTATTGGCTCGACGGAGTGTCTCACGAAGCGCCAGTGTCAAGTTCATTAGATCCGCTATGAAGCTCTTGCTTGAGAGCAACCGATTGTTGAACGAGCAAGAGCGCAAGCTGCTCCCTGTTGTCGATGAGCTCGGTGGAGAGAAAGTGATCAGAAGCGACAAGGCCAGGATCGACCTGTTTGCGGAGAAAGCTGTCGCCACGATAGCGAACGCGACGGTCGTCGCGGACGCGGGGTCCATCATCACTCGTCGTGTAGCTGCGCCAAAGTCCGAAGGGGATGCTGCACGCAAGCGGTTCCAAGCCGAAGCGCAGGTGGATCCCCAGCAAGCGATTCAGAGCAACGCCGATACGTTTGACCGCAAGCTTAATCTACAACTGGAACAACTTGAGAAGATTAGGAGCGATATACGTCAAGCTCGCGCTGACATCCTCAACGAGGTTAAGAAGGGCGTGCATGAGAAGGTTAATAACCCAGTAAGTAATCCCCCCGTTCTGATAGAGATAGTTACCAATCGAACATAGGAGCTTCAGAAGCTATGGCGCGAGTCTGTACGTCAAGAGGCGCCCTATGTGACTGTGCGTCGTTTGCTCACTCTTACTAGGGATGGACAGGCGCCATAGAGGCTCGATTCTTCATTGTGGCGCTCAAGGAGCTGTACTTTGACCTCGTTCGGGTAAACCAAAGTGACTTTACGAAGGATGATCTTTGGGCCATCAAGTATCTCGACTTACAGTATGCGCAAGCTATCTCAGAAGCTATCGACGAGGACGCATCCGGATTTGTAACGGTCACGGAGATGAACAACTTCATGAGAAATAAACCCAAGACCTGGAGGTGATGCGACTATTACTCTCGTGCGCCTGTCGAATACTAAGATTTGTCGCCAGTCTTCCCGTCTGGATTGCCTATTGGGCTGTTGGTATGTGCATGAAATGAACAAACCTTAATCACATCCTTATGGATGATCACAGGCTGGAGACAACTACAAATTTTATACGCTCGTGAAATTGAGCAAACGGTCGCGAAGATGTACGCGCTCGCGGCTCGGGTTAGGCCTGAGAACTGGATGCACACCCGCGAATATCTTGATCGAGCACTATTCACATGCTACGCGTTGACCGGTTCCTTCTCCCAAGCAAACGAGGAGCAGAGCGAACTGCCACAAGTGTTCACACTCTTCGCTACGGATCAGGAAGAGTCCATCAAGAAGGCCCTTCAAGCAGTCCGGTTCTTATTGGATGGGAAGAACGCTCTTGCACTTGTCCTCGGGCCCTGGCATATCGAAAAGGTTCGCTGCCCGTCATGCACTCCGTACTGTCAGTATGCCTGAAGTCGCCGTATCATCTCATAGAACGGCCTGCTCCTCCTCAGGCTTCTCTTGCTTCGTCATTACAAAATCCTTCGCGCCGCCCAACATGTAGTTCTTGATTCCTCAGAGCTCGACGAGGCAGCGGAGTCTTTGGAATGCGTCGAAGTTGCATTCAGAGATCGTGCCCAGCATGTTTCCCGTACGCATATGCTCGCAGGACTTCGAGGAAACTGGCTAACCCTGTCATCTTCAATCAGATAGCTGGGCCCACCAGAACCTGAACCTCTCAACGCAGTTCAGCACCTTCGCGGGTGGCTTGGTGTAGGGATTTTGTAAGATCCTGTATGTCAGCTGGCAAAGAGGCGAGCGAAGC
>UWZB01000034.1:0-31375 GCA_900536885.1 Peniophora sp. CBMAI 1063
CGCCTGGACATAATGTTGGTGGCGGCGGCGGTGGAGGTGGGGGCTGGGGAGGCGGACAGACGCCCGCGCAAACTGGGTGGGGCGGTGCGACGCCCGGTCAGCCGGCCAGCAGCTCGCGTAGCGGTGGCTTCGGCGGTGCGACACCTGGACGACCTGCAGCAACTGGCGGAACGGGATGGGGAGGTGCAACGCCTGGGCGTCCGGCGGCGGCAACTACCGCTTCATGGGGCGGCGCGACGCCCGGCAGGCCGAGTGCTGATACTGCGGCTACGGGCGGCGGTGGTGGATGGGGCGCGACGGCTTGGGACGCTGCACCTACGCCCGGCGCTGGGACATGGGCCGCGCCGACGCCCGCCGCGGCACCCACCCCTGCACCCTCGGGCGGCGCATGGAACGCCAAGACGCCCGCTGCGTGGGGAAGCGGTGCGCTGAGCGCCGAGACGCCCGCCGTGAGCGGTGCATTCGGCGATGACCCCGCGTCGAACGAGCTCTCGAAGGAGTGGATCCTCGACACGGACTTTGCCGAGAACAGGAAGGGCCTGCGCGTTAAGATCCAGAACACGCGCGGGGACGAGCCCGGGTACGAGGAGTGGTTCGAGGGCGAGATGGAGGGGAAGGAGGGAAGGGTCCTCGGTGCGCTGCGCGTGGCGAAGGAGTTCCAGCAGGTGGCTAGTGTGCTGCTTGACGGCAAGACGCTGTCGGTGCCGGTCGAGTACCTCAAGCCTATACAGCCGCGGAAGGCAAACGGGAGGGCGCTCGTGCTGGGCGGCGGGTTCAAGGGCAAGATCGTCACGCCGAAGGACCGCGGGGGCGGGCAGTGGCTCGTGCAGTTCGATAATACGCTCGAGGAGGTCGCGAACGAGCTGCTGTGCATCTGGGAGAACCCGGATGCGCCGTTCGAGCCGTAGTCGCGCTCTTTCTTTCATCTTCGTTTCTTGTCTGTCAAATGTACTGTACTGGCTTTACCTATATTTTGTCCATATGCATGCTTTCATTAGTACTCCCATCCACACGGATCTACGTGCGTCACTAGTACAAAGTGCGAACAGGTCCACGATATGTGTGGTTGAACGTTTCTGTGATTACATCATCAAGTCGTTGGTAGCGCCGGCTGATTCGTACGGCGAGAGGGACTTCTCAAATATGTATCTACTGGTCCAAATATGTGGGCAGTGGACAAGCCGGTTCTCGGATGCTCGGCGCGAGTTGAGTCCGCGTGGAGGACCGTGCGAAAACGGTGACCGCTCTCAACACGGGCGTCTCGCCGGAATTGTCTGCTTGCTTTCCGACCCCCATTGCGACACAGGATCATACGCGAGGTTCTTCTGTAGAGAGGTCTCCATGTAATATATGCCGAAGTCGCATTCGTTTCTCCACTTTCATCGACCAATCCGACCTTTCTGCCAGTCGTGGAGCGTCTCAAATCACACAAATCGCCACCTAGAAGGGTCCCTACCTCAGAACAGCGCAAGTTTAGGTGCCTGCTACCGACACATAGATCGAAATCCAGCATCAAGATTTATAGACTTGGGCACCGCAGCTATCGTCAGTTGCCTATGCTGCGAGAAAACGCCATACCTGTCGATCATTCGCCACAACAGCGACCGCTAAGCACACTCAAATCCCGGCACATACATACAGCCGACGCGCTAAAGCACTTGATTTTCTTTCCGTATGTTCGACGGGCTAATCGCAACGCCAAGTGGTGACAGCGGATCGCAAATGTGCCGTAATGGCGGACCATTTAAGTGCGCTTGTCGTCAACTTGTACTCGCAAACAGTAGCAAACCCAATGTCAATCAACGGTACAAGATAAATGCATTCCGATCCGCAGCTAGTCAAAGTGGATGGCTTCATTCAGTACTTATAACCTTCAAGCATCTTTACGGTCGTCCGCGGCCCCCTAAACAGTACCTTGACGAACCTTCTGCTTGTTGGCGGCGACGCGCGCCCGCGCGAGGCTGAGCGATGGGGAAGCCCGTCGACCCTTCCTATCCGCTATACCCCATCGCCTGCGTCTTCGCCGCAACGGGCCTATTCCTCGTGCTCCTCGTCTCTTTTATCCGCTCAAGATGGAACCTTGGAGTCTCCTTCCTCTGCTTCTGGCTCTTCTTGGAGGACATCACCTTTGCGGTCAACTCCGTTGTCTGGGCCGATAACGGGGATATCAAGCACTTGGTGTACTGCGACCTCGGTACGAGACTGACTCTGCCAGACCTCGATAGTCACTGATACTCCCACAGCATCACACCTCCAGACTATCTGCTACGTTGTCAAGCCCGCCGCAACACTCATCATGACACGACGATTATATCTAATCGTCACTTTCCGCGACATGGACATGCGCACTACCCTGGTGCGTCCCCATCCCTCCCCCTTGCTCAGAGGTTTCTGATCGTGACGGTGTTAGAGGCGGTCAGACGTGGCCATTGAATGGTTCTTGGGTCTCGGTTTGCCTCTTCTCATTGCGGGACCTCTCTGTAAGTCGCCACTCGCGGGTGTGGTACCTAACTGCTGACTCTGTTCCGTCCAGACTATATTGTACAGACTAGACGTTTCACGATTCTCGAGGGTTTCGGGCCTAGCGGATCCAGTTCACACACAGTACTCGCCATCCTACTCTTTTATCAATGGAGCATCTCTCTCCCTCTCATCTCAATCATCTTTTATTTCCGTGAGTACTACCTTTAAATCAAACGACCTGACATATCTGACCTTCGGAAACCAAATCAGCGAAAGTGGTCTGCATCTTCTACCGCCAAAACCGGGACATCAGCAACTTCTTCCTCCGCAGCAACAGCGCCAGCTCTCACTCCCGTGCCAGCTACACCCGCCTCTTTGCCCTCGCAAGCATCGACATGCTCGTCACCTTCCCGGTGGGCATCGTCAATGTAGCGCTGATCATCGTCCGGAACCTGCACTCGCAACGCAGCCTGCCCTTCTACGACGGTTGGGGCGCTACACACGCGGACTTCGCACCACTGAGCAGCCCATACTCCGACGTGCTGGCCAAAGGCCGATCCGGGCTCGCACAGTTCTACTTCTCAAACTGGGTCACGCCCGTGCTGTCCTTCGTCATCTTCGCGCTATTCGGCTGCACCCCGAATGCGCGCGAAGCGTACATGGTCGTTATACGCTGGTTCGGCGACTTGCTGCGCATCCGTCCGCTCATTCGTAGGCGGCGGCAACGGCTCAAGCACCAAGCCGCGGTCCAGGATAGGGCAAGAGCGCGACGGGGGCGAACTAGCTCATCTGCGAGGGAAATCACTCTCGACTCTGAGTTGCAATGGTACGCATATCGTATCTTCTCGTCTCGCCTACAACAACCACTGGTCTGACCGCTTCCTGATGTACAGGACCCACGAGTTAAGCTTTGCAGGCTTGGAGCTGACTGCGCCCGCTGGTCGGAGTGCAGACACCAAGCAAAAGCACAAGCAGGAACCTACGCGCAAGTCCGAGGACTCTGGGCTCGACGCTATCAAGGTTTACACCGATTCGGGGTGCGTCATCTGTTCTCCTGTCTTAATTTGCTCTCCACCTCACATCTTCGCTTCCTGTCATGATGACAGGGACTCGAGCGCTGCCCTGGATCTGCCAAAGTCCGATCCTGATTCGAAGGCGGAAGTATGATTCCGCCGGGTTGCCAACAACGCTTTTCGATGGACTGTTATGATAGTCGCCGAGTATGGCCGTATTCACAGATTTCTTCGCATGTCTGTACCATTTGCTACCGCAGCCTCTGTCACTATCTTGGGTTTTATGCCATTCATGGGCGTACATACAAAAATACAACATAAATCATCAAATAAATTAGTCCGACATCTCGTCACCCGACCCATCCCTTTCCTCGCCAGTCGCTTTCCAGCGTACATCCGACACCAGGCCTTGTAGCATACTTGCATGCCCATGTTCCGTCTGATCCATTCGCGGTTGCTTGATGATATCGAGCCGAAGTGTGCTCAGCTGACGAGCACTGAGCGCGGCGCGACTCCGTATCATGGTCGACAAGTACCTCAAGAGACGGCGCTCGTTCACAACACCATGAGGAATCGTCCACGGCTTCCTAGTCAACCATAGGATATCGAGGTGCGGAAGTATGATGCGACTCCTACCATGCCGGAGGACGCCCGGGGTCGATGGTGAAGCAAGGGTGAGAAAGACGCCCTTGTTTGCGTCGTCGTCGTCTATCTCGGCATCGACTTCGTCGTCGGAGCACCAATGGTGTACGATGTTATCGTGGTATAGATGAAGAGTATGCACGTTAGGAACAGCTTGGAAGACCAAGGCCCAGTCCCCAGAGTTCCAGTGAGACATGCTGGCCGAGAAGACTGTGAGGTTCGCGAACTGATCCTGTACGCGCAAGCACCTTGTCAGCCCCTGGGCGAACTGCCAATTGGCACACGCATAGAGCGACGCCCTGATATCAGGGCGAGGCACTCCGCGCGGGTAGTCAAACGGATATGAGGACGATTGGTCCGGATGTGGCAGAGGTCCTGAGTACAGCGTGAGATTGAACCCATCAAATGCGACGCCGAAGGGAGGGTCCTCGCGCCAGATAGATTTCACTGAGGATTCGATATATCCAAGATCCTCCGCGCTGTCGGGGCATTCATATGCGATGTAGAGGTACGTGCGCGGGGGAAACGATAGATGCTCCATGAGTGTTTTGAAAGTCTTCGCCGGTATCCCGCGAGCGTCTGCGTCGCGCCAGAGGGTGAGGCTCTCCAGTCTGGGCAGAGGGACGATTGCGCAGCCCGTGAAGTCGATCGAAAGAGTGCAGGAGTGCAGTTCCATTTCTTCAAGCAGAGGAACTTTCAACAGAAGAGCCAACAGGAACTTTGATGGTAGTTGGAGCTTTTCGAAGTATAGATAGGTCAACGTTGGTGCGATGAGCGGAATGAAGCAGTTTGTGAATGATATAGACGTGAGGCGTGGGGCGTAGACGGGATGATCGTATAGCCTATGTGAGAAGTCGTGATCGCGGCTCGGTGTGTGTTGCAGATCCAAGGCAAGCGTCTCTAGCGTTGGGAGCGCAGAATCTTGAAGACAGGCGCAGATGTTGTCAAAGGTCTGTCCATGCAAAGTGCTCCATTTCATCCTCCTAATTCGCTTGATTGAGTGCAGGAGGATAAGCTCCTGGAAGTCATGCTGGTAGCCGATCACGTTCTCCAGTTCAAGATGAATATCCAGTGGGACGTCGTCTCCAGCGCGTTCGAGGAACTCCGTCAAGGCGTCCGGGAGGATAGCAACGTGTAACGCCCAGAGGTCTGGTGTACGCAGGCAAAGCGATCTCCACAGCTTACTGACGTGGCTGATGCGTACCCATCCCAGTCGACTTGGCTCTTGAGATGGAAAGTATCTTTTGCGCGGCGGATCGTCCATGGCGACGAAAAGGAAGATCGAAGCAAGTATCTCCGGAGGAAGGCGTGATATAGGAGAGACAAGGGACTGTGCACAGGCTTTGAGGTACGAAGAAAAGCCGTCGGCCTCGAGACGCAACGCGTGAGCCAGGTGAGCGCGCTTTTCGGGATTTGGGGCGGCACCATGCTGGACGAGTTCCTCGTAGTGCAGCTTCTCCAGCACATCACGCGCATAGCCTAGCCACATTGGCTCCTGGCGGTTGTCAGCTGAACTGGTGTGTGCATTTGGACGTTCGCGACGTACAGAAGGGAGATCAATCTGGTGCTGGTTATTGCTCATAATATCCGCTTGATACCCGCTCATGCATTGAGTGAACTCAGAGACAGGCTGATCGCAGTACCGTGCAGAATCTGCAGGGGAACGTGTTGGAGTGGAAGAAAGTCTAGAGCGATCGGACTTGGAGGTGGTGGCGAATAACGAGCGTAGCAGCGTGCGCCTCCGCGGGCCGCAAACCGGCCCGGCATCGCCGACGAGCCCGAGTCTGCTCGCAACCTCGCCGTCGTCTTTCTTCGCGCTCCCGCCAGCTCATTTTCACGGCGCTGGCATATACGCAGGCGTGAAAAGGGACTCTATATCAAATTCCGTGATACGAAGACATAACTCGCGCTGCTTAATTTAATTGGACAAACAATCGTAGTGAACAAGACGGACTAAGCTTTATGGATCATCCACGCATATGAGCTCGTGTTGGCGAGAGGCGCAGTAAGTGCAGAAAAGCTAAAGTATTCGCTAATAGAACTCAATCAAGCTCTAAGCTTGACTTGTATCCCATGCTACGTTCTCCACCAGCCCACTCAATGCTTGCGCATCTTGGTAACAGTCGTCCTCCTCGCCGGGTTCGCCGACGACGTCGAGCTTGATATTCCACAAAGTAGGCGCGAGCAACTGAGCGCGCGTCTTGACGATCGATACCAGTTTCTTGAGGAGATCGTGTTCGTCGATCTCGTACCAGTGTGTTGCAGACTTTGCTAACCAGAGACAGGCGAGACACGGCAGGGTCGCAGAGGGCTTCGAAGGACGAGACGACGTGGTAGCGCTCGCGACAGGTGAAGCGAGCGCGGTGAAGATGTCCGGCACCCTATAGGCATCATTCCCCGTCTTGGCGCTGTCGTCCGAATCATCTGCGCCGCTTCCCTTTCGACAGAGTGACTGAAGGGTCTGTAGATTGGGTAGAACCAGAAACATCCACGTCCAACCTATCAAGTCGAACTCCGCCATGTCCACGGACAAGTAGACGATTCCGGCCAGCTCCGTGCATATGGGCAATTTCTTCAAAAGTGCCCGTGAGAGATCTTTCGATGATGCTACATGAAAGCGTGCTCGCTTGCAAGCCTGCGCGAAATTCTCGTAGGGGTGTTCGTAATGGGTGTTCTTCGGTTCAGAGCGAACACCAGTGTAAAGCTCGAAACACCGATGTCGCGCACGGCCAAACTCGACAATCTTCAGCCCTGTGGGTGGGTCTTCTCGCCACACGGAGCGCACGAGGGGTACAATGTAGTCGAACTCTTCTGAGTCGCCAGGCTCGTCGTTGACGTCGATGTGCAAGGATGCAGTTGTGGGCATCACCAGGTGCTCGATGATACCCTTATAGACCGACGACGGTGATCTTTCGTCCGAAAAGCCCGTGAGGTTGATGTTTTGCAGTTTGTTTAGGTATGTGATGGAGCAACCTGTGAAGTCGCCAGTGTAGATGCAGGCCATGAGATCCAAGAACTCCAGGAGCGGACATCCCCTCAAGACGTCGAGAAGTCGAATGCACGATATGACGACGCCGTTGAGATCGAGGTGAGTCACTCGTGGGCCGGTGAAGGGTATAAAGCATCGAGTAAAGCCCATGTAGGTGGCGTTCGGCGCAGTAAAAGGCGTATAGCGAGGGTCCTGGTGGAACAAATCGAGCTCTCTAAGACCTTCATACTCAAGTAGGAGACTGTGTAGCCCCACTAGGGGTTTACTAGAACTCCACAAGGCTGCAGCGAAGAGCCGCACGGACGATGGCTTGGGTGAGTACCAGACGAAGTCCCTCAAGCGTTCGATGAAGTGGCCGGACACGATGGCGTCAAAGTCTGAATAGCGCGCTAGAGGGTTACCAGACTCTATATGGATGTCAAGCAGCGTGCTGTGCCCGCTCCATTCCAGAAAGAAGTTTGTAGCTTCAGGGATCCTGCCGATATGAAAGGACCATAGTTCGGGCGTATTCATGCATAGATACCTCCATCTGCCCTGAACATGAGTTATGCGAAGCCATCCCAGAGAGCGGTGAAGCGGACGGTGCGATGTGTGCTTTGAAGGGAAAGATCGATAAGGTGGGTCGTCCTCGGCGACAAGCTCAAACACGCGAACGAGGATCTGTGATGGCAGGCGATTCACGGGCGCTAACATCACATCCACGCGAGCAACCACGTATCGAGGGAGGCTGACGTCGTTTGCTAGAAGATAATCTTGCAGTTCAGAGCGCGCTCCTTGATCGAATTCGCAATCGCGCATAAGCCTCTCGAAGCGCTGAGGGGTCATAGTCGATAGGGCATAGATAGCCCAGAAAGGAGGAGGCTAGTTGTACGTGAGCCCATATCATTGGGCGACTGCGTTTGGGGAGCGTACGAAAAAAAGTGGCATGAACGGCTGAGAGTCACGGGCGCCAGTGAGTCTGCGCATAGCTCGTGTCCCGTGAGTGTTATCTGAGGTATACAGGCGCTAGTGATGCTGAACAATCTGGGATCGGGCAATAGAGTGGTAGTATGTGGAAGACTAGGTTGCCAGCTAAAATGCGTCCAATTCGCCTATGTATTGCGGGCGGTTTTCAGTGAACGGCGTGGGCCACAAAGAACTGTCCGGTGGCGGGACCAGAACAAGAGTTGGTCGCTGGATCCGACAGTGAATACGCCACTTGGTGTAGCGGCGGTCGAGAGAGTATGCCTCCCTGTGTAGGTGTGATGACTGAGAGCATAGGAAATATGCAATTCGAGGTAATGTTCGGGCGTAGATGGCGGGAGGAGGCAGGTCACATCAGACCGACGACTATGCCAAAGGGATCTCGGCCCCGCCGCTCCGGACGAGTGATGGGAATTGAAGAATAATTCACCGTACAAGCATCTCTATTTTAGTAAGCATTGTCTTATGCCTTTCGTTGTCTTGACATGTGATGGACTCCTACAGGTACTAACATGGTAACAAACAAGCAACATCAAAAAGCCCCCCAGTCCACAATATCAATATCATCAACATCAATCGGCGTTTATTTCTACGCCACTAACACCCCCTCCATCGAACACTCTCAACCAACCCACTTAGCACACACTTATCCCCCCATCCTCCCTGCTCCCCCTCCTCCTCTTTAGGCTCATCGACAATGTCGAGCCTCAGACTCGTCAAAGCCGGCGCGCGGAGCTCGGCGCGTTTCTTGACGGCCGCGGCTAGGTGCTTGAGGATGAACTGGTCATGTATACCGTGTTCTTCGCCGTACCGAGTAAGCCAGAGAGTGTTGAGGTATGGAAGGGGTAGGGCAGCAGGGGCAGGTGATGATGTATTTGAGGTGCCAGGCGCCGAAGGAACGGCGATTGCGAGGGGCGACGCGAGTGCGGTGAAGGCGCCCACAGATTCAGCCGGTCGAGCGGCACCCATCGCCTCGCCTTCACTCCCACCCTCATCGCTCTCATCATCCGCGCGGCGAATCAACTGGAGCGTGCGCAGGTTGGGCAGAGCTTGAAAGATACGGATCCACCCCTCCAAGTCGAACTGGTCCACGTCGGCTGAGAGGTACACGATTGTGGCCAGTTCCGCGCGTATGGGCAGCCGCGTATGGATCGCTCGCACGAGGTCATTCGGCGCACTCTTGATGCGGAACTCGGCTCGGCGCTTAGCCTGCCAAAAATCTTCGGCCCAATGCTCGTAGTGCGGTTTCGCGTGATCATGAGATATACCGGAGAAGAACTCGATCTGCGCGCTTTGGTGGTTGCAGTGCTTAAGATTGAGGCTGATTACCCTCAGTCCTGAGGGCGGGTCCTCGCGCCATAATGATAGTACAGTGGGAACGAAGGGGTCGAACTCTTCTGGGTGACCAGGCTGATCGTTCAGGTCGATGAGCAAGGTGGCCGAGGCAGGTAGTAGCAAGTGCGCTATGATGGCACTGTAGACAAAAATCGGCGTTTCTTCGTCCCCATAGCCGGTGAAGATGAAGGATCGGAGTTTCGGCAACGAGACGACCGCACAACCAGTGACGTCTTCGCTGAAGATACACCCTTCAAGTTCCAAAGACTTCAATCCTGGTGATCTCTTGAGGGTATCGAAGAGATGGGCGCAAGATATAGCGACAAGGGAGAGGTTAAGATAGACCAATCGAGGGGCGGAGAAGGGGATGAAACAGTCTTGGAAGCCCACGCTGGTGGCATTGGGTAGGTCGATGGGGCCAACGCCGTAGTTCTGGCGAAACAAATCGGCTTCCCGGTCTCCTCTCTTCTCGACGAGGAGACGGTCCAAAGACGACAGATCTGATCCACCTTGAAGGGAATCGAGCAAGGTCCGTAGAATTGGCGCATCAGGTGTGCACCAGACCAACTTTCTCAGGCGTCCGATGAGTTTGGTCGCTACGAGAAGGGCGAAGTCCGCGTCGACCGCCAGAGGGTTGTCGGGTTCGATATGGATGGTCAACGGAGCGCGGTGCCCCGCGCGTTCTAGGAAGAGCTCTGTGACGTTTGGATGGAGAGTGATATGTGATGCCCACAGGTCGGGCGTGCTCAGGCAGAGGTATCTCCATCGACGATTGACTTGACTGAGGCTGAGCCATCCCATGGAGTGGAACTCGTCCTCATCATCATCCTCGTCCTCGTCCTCGTCTCCCAAAGGGAAAAAGCACCATGGAGGATCAAGCTCGGCGACGAGCCTAAAGATCTCGATTAGAATCTCCGGTGGCAGACGTGTTATGGGCGATAGTATCGCCTCCAGGCGGTCCTCCACCCATGGCTGAAACGCGAGGTTGTTGTGTGTGAGATAAGCTAAAAGGCTGACGCGCGCTTGTTCATCGACCTCGCAGGCCCGCAGGAGTCTCTCGAAGCGTTGCGGTGTCATAGTCGTGAGTGCATAGAGAGTCCAGAATGATGGTGACTATATGGTCGTACGTGAGTTTCTGCGACAGTCGACGAAGAAAGTGTTGTGGCGTACAAAATCTGACGGTATAACCGGCTCGGGAAATAGGAAGCCGTTCAGCCACCAGTCGCTCATGGTGATGAGATTTCAATGGCGCGCGTTCTCCGATGAAACTCTGCTGGTGGCAGAGGATGAAGTGGGATTAGGATGGATGTAGCTCGGTGGGTAGGGTACATTGATTGCGCTTTGTGCTTTCGAGGGACGGAGAAAGGTGCGGCATAAAGAGCCAATCTTCAAGCTTCACGGGGCAACACACGCCTCGCATGTCGCAACTTCGCTTTACTATTGGTAGCATTAGAGATCAATGTACGACGAGTGCAACTTGAAGTGCTATACGCACATGATGGAAGACAGTTCTCGGCATCGTAAGATTCTCACAGGCAGTCCAGTTCTTGTAGTCTTGCTGCCTCATCCGACATATCTCATCTCCGTTCGCTGGCCAGAGATGTCCGCCGACTGACAGCTTGAGCTCCCGGTCGCCTGTCGATGATGCGTTGGCAACCAGATAGACGAAATTCGCCTCCAATGTGCGTGAAGAGATTTTTGCGGGCCAGCTTCGGCGCGTGGTGAAGGAGATTGGCGAAGAAGGAGAAAGTCGGTAAGACACGCGAAGTGCCAATACATATGTGACCCTGGACGCTGGATCGCGAGCGCAAGAGACGAGAGACGACCTCGGTGATACGGCTGGTACATCGTCCACGTGCTGCGGTTGAATAGAAGCCGAAACGAGCGCGTCCGACGCTGTCCGACGACGCGTCGAGCGGCTGACTGAGACCCAACACCGTACAACATCTCTATTTTAGCAAGTATTGTCTTATGCTTTTCGTTCGCCGGGCAGATGATCGATTATCACAACTACTATCACAATACTACATAAGTAACGCCATGAAGCGCCCCAGTCCCCGATGTCACCAAGATCAATCGGCGTCTAACTTTGTATACCACCAACGCCCCTCCACCTAACACTTTCAACCAACCGACTCAACACGCACTTATCCCCCCATCTTCCCGCCTCCCCTTCCTCCTCTTTAGGCTCATCGACAAAGTCCAGCCTCAGACTCGTCAAAGCCGGCGCGCGGAGCTCGGCGCGTTTCCTGACGGCCGCGGTCAAATGCTTGAGGATGAGCCGATCGTGTATACCACGCTCGTCCCCGTACTTCGTAAGCCAGAGAGTGTCGAGGCGTGGAAGGGGTGGGGCAGCAGGGGCAGGTGATGGAGTATTTGAGGTGCCATGCGCCGAAGCAACGGCGATTGCGGGGGGCGACGCGAATGCGGTGAAGACGTCCACAGAGCCAGCCGGTCGAGCGGCACCCGTCGCCTCATCGTTCTCATTACCAACGCGGCGAATCAACTGGAGCGTTCGTAGGTTGGGCAGAGCTTGAAACATACGGACCCACCCCTCCAAGTCGAACGCGCCCATCTCGGCCGAGAGGTACTGGATCGCAGCCAGCTCCGCGCGTATATCCAACCGCGTATGAATTGCCCGCGCGAGGTTATTCGCCGAGCCCCTAATACGAAACTGAGCGCGGCGCTTAGATTTCCAAAAGTCTTCGGCCGGATGTTCGTAGCGCGGCTTCGCGTGATCGTGCGATATACCGGAGAAGAACTCGAAGGTCGCGCCGTCGGGACGGCTGCAGCGAAGGATCCACAGCCCTGAAGGCGGGTCCTCGCGCCAGATTGATCGTACGGCGGGCACGAAGTGGTCGAACTCCTCTGGGTCGCCGGGCTGGTCGTTCAAGTTGATGAACAAGAAGGCCGAGGCGGGTAAGAGCAAATGCGCTATGATGTAGCTGTAGATGCCAAGTGGCGTGTCCTCGTCCGCAAACCCGGTGAAAGTGAAGGATCGGAGGTTCGGTAGCGAGACGACCGCACAACTCGTATCGGTGAGATCTCCACTGAAAATACACCCCTCGAGCTCCAGCCACTTCAATGCTGGACATCTCCGCAGGGAATCGAAGAGATGGGCGCACGAGATCTGTAGCATGGAGAGGTCGAGACTGACCAGCCGAGGGGCGTTGAAGGGGATGAAGCAATCTTGAAAGCCGATGTTGGTTGCGTTTGGGAGGTCAATGGGGCCAACGCCGTAGATCTGGCGAAATAGATCATCTTCCCGGTCACCTAGTTTCTCGACGTGGAGAAAATTCAGCGACGACAGGGCTGATTCGCGTTGGAGAGCATCGAGTAACATTCGCACGATCGGCGCATCAGGAGTGCACCAAACCAACCTTGTCAGACGTTCGATGAGCTTGGTCGACACGAGACAAGCAAAGTCCGCGTCGAACGCCAGAGGGTTGTTCCGTTCGACCTGGATGGTCAACGGAGCGCCATGCCCCGCGCGTTCCAGGAAGAGCGCTGTGACGTCCGGATGGAGAGTGATATGTAATGCCCATAGGTCGGCCATGCTCAGGCAGAGGTATCTCCATCGACGATTGACTTGGCTGAGACTGATCCATCCCATGCAGTGGACCTCGTCCTCGTCCTCGTCCTCCTCGGGGAAAGCGCACCACGGAGGAGCAAGCTCGGCGACGAGCCTGAAGATCTCGATCAGAATCTCCGGTGGCAGACGTGTTACGGGCGATAGTATCGCCTCCAGGCGTGCCTCCACCCATGGCTGAAACGCGAGGTTGTTGTGCGTGAGATAAGCCAAAAGGTTGGCGCGCGCTTGTTCGTCGATCTCGCAGGCGCGCAGGAGTTGCTCGAAGCGTTGCGGTGTCACCGTCGTGAGGGCGTGGAGGATCCAAAAAGATGGTGACTATGTTGTTGTTAGTGAGAGTCTGCGACATTCAGAGAAGTGGTGGCGTACAAAGTCAGACGGTATAACCGGCTCGGGGTAGAGGAAGCCGTTCAGCCACCAATCGCTCATGGTGGCGGGATTTCGATGGTTTGGAAGTGAGGAGCGCGTTCTCCAATGAGACTCTGCTGGTGGCAGAGGATGAAGAGTGATTGGGATGGATGCAGCTCGGTGGGTAGGTTATAGTGATTGTGGTTTGCGGTTTCGAAGGATAGAGAACCGCGCGGCACAAAGGGCCCGTTCATCGCGAGGCACACTACCAGCATCGAGAGGGATCTTGCCCGGGCAATATGACGGAAAAGTGGCTGGTAATAGGTCGTCCATTAACCGGATATAGACCGGTAAAGACTCGTGGCCAAAACGGGGCGAGAACAATGGCTAACAAGGGTGCTGTCCTTTTGGGGCCTCTTGCTTCTCCCAGTCAAATCCGCCCTCAAGTAAGCTCTACCAGTAGTGTCAGAAATCAACATGTGAGGGATAGAAGGGGCAACACGCACGGGGCAGAAGATAGCTCTCAACATCGCATGCTTGGAAGAGCCTCAAAGCCTACGGAGCCCTGACATTCTTGCCGCTTCATCCGCTACCCGCCGCATCTCTCTCCGTTCGCCGGCCGAACATGTCTGTCGACGGACAGTCTTCGAGGTCTCGAACGCATGTTGATAATGCATACGGTATCCTTAGCAGACAACCCCCTCAAGTGTGTGCGAAGATGTCTTTCCGGGCGAGCATCGATGTAAGGTGTGTATGCAATCAAGAAGGGAGCAGAGAGTCAGCAAGACACGCAAAGTGTGAATGCGTCCTGGTATTCCCAGTACTCTGTCGCTGGATCGCGAGCGCAAGAGACGAGAGACGATCTCGGCGAATACGGCTGGTCCACGACTCCACGTGCTGCGGTTCAATAGAAGCCGAAATGAGCGCGTCGCGACGCGTTCAGCAGCTGACAGAGACCCCGATCCCGCCCTTCCCATCGACGTCCACCACCTCTCCTCAGCCATGCCCACAAAGACCAAATCGCGTTCCGCGCGCCCCGCCCCACCAAAACGCCAGTCAAAGTCCGAACCCGCCAAGCCGTCCCGCCCGACGCGTCGTGCGTCGACAACCAACAACAAGAAGCGGAAGGCTCCCGAATCTGACGAGGACGAGGAAGAGAACGAGAACGCCGAGTCGTCCGCTGACGAAGGCGCGTCGGACGGGTACAAAGACTCTGGGGCGTCGAGCGCCGAGGACGAAGCGCTCGACTCGGACCGGCTGGACGAGGACGAGGACGAGGACGACGTGAAGCCGGGCAACAAGCGCAAGGCGGGGAAGAAGGCTTCTCCTCGGAAGAGGCGGAGGAAGGATGAAGATGACGAGGAGCAGGAGTGGGATGGGGAGGACGAGGATGGGCGGGAGATCGTCGGGCGTGTGGTCGAAGCCCCTAAGACGGGCAGAGGTGCGTTTTCGTGCTATCTACTCGTCTAAACCTTGCATTGATGCCTATCGTGCAGTACCGCCCGGTCAGATATCTAAGAATACGTTCAACTTCCTCACAAACCTCAAGAAACCCGAATGCAACGACCGCCAGTGGTTTAAGCTCAACGGTACGTTCTAAGATGTCCTACCAGCACGGGCTGCTCAAGCATACATTCTGTCCGCAGAACCCGTATACCGACTCGCGGAGCAAGAGTGGAAAGACTTTATAATCGCGCTCACGGACGACCTCGTCGACGTCGACCCGCAAGTCCCGCCTCTACCGCCCAAAGACGTCATACACCGGATATACCGCGACGTGCGCATCTCTCCGTTTGAAACGGCATAAACGCGGGCTAAGTATCTTCGCAGGTGCGCTTCAGCAACGACAAGACGCCATACAAAACTGGCTTCAGCGCCAGCTTTTCGCGCGGTGGGCGAAAGGGTTTGTTTGCGCATTGTACGTCCTTTCTTGTACTGTACGTTGCTCAGTCTTGATCATCCTCGTGCGCCAGATCATGTGTACGTCTCACGCCTTACAAACTAACATCCGCTAACCCCCCACGCCTCCGCACAGCATGAGTACGTCTCCTCCCCTCCCCCAAACCCACATCCCCATACTAAACCCCCCTCCAGTCAAACCCGGCAACGAATCAATGTTCGCAGCGGGCGCCTGGTGCCCCGGCAAAAACGAGCTGGACACCATCCGCGCGCACATCAAACACAACCCGGCCCGGCTCCGCGCTCTGCTCAAAGACCCCGATTTCATCGACATGTTCGGCCAGCCGAAGCCGGGAAAAAGGAGCAGTATTTTCGGACGGGAGGACGAGCTGAAGAATGCGCCGAAGGGCGTTGCGAAGGATCATAAGTGCGTTCTTTTCGGATTAAATTTGAGGATGGAGGATGGGGCTGATGTGTGCGTGTGGTAGGGATATTGATTTGTTGAAGTGCCGCACGTTCGCTGTGGTGCACAAGTAATGTCGCCTTATCTCTCTTCACCGTTCGAGTGCTAAGGGTGTCGCTAGGTTCAAAGATGAGACGGTTCTCTCTCCTGAGTTCCGCGAGGAGCTGAAGCGCGTTATGGACGTCGCCAGACCGTTCGTTCACTGGTGAGTCTGGTGATCCACACTATACTTCTTATGTCTGACGCTAGATCAGTTTGAACGACTGGATGACGGTGGGTCTGGACGAAGAAGAGGGCGCCGAAGAGGCGGACGACGATGATGAGTAGGGGTGGCAGACGGTAGTCTCTCTCTTGACTTGTCACTTGTCTGTTGATCATTTGTTCTCTTCGCTTTCTTGGATTTCGTCCGTCTGTACTCCTCTCCTCGCCCGTCCTCTAGTACCTATCATCCCGCTTGTCTCTTGTATTGTATACGCTTTCGAATGCTATCGCTTCCTGTGTCATGACTGAGGTCTGTTATGTTAACTGAGGCTATCACGGAATACGCTTGATTATGATACCGCGATTCAATAAGCGAGCTCCCAGCGCGTCTTAACGTGCTCAGGATTTCGCCTTGGAACGACCTTGGACTCCATACGCGCTGCCAGCCGCATCTGGGGCCCGATACCCCGGCGCGCTCGTCGAGCCGCGGGTGAAGTCGCACAGAGCTACCGCAAGTCGCGCCTGGCGAGCGACTAAGACTGTAGAGAAAGTCAGATGATCGCGTTGCCCCGCTCCCACGCGTCCTCCGCGCTCGCCGCACTCTGGAGGCGGATTTCTGCTGTGTACTTCATTGCCCAGCATACCCAACACATCGTCGACATACGACCGAGAAGTCGGCGGACACCTCTGGCCGACGAACGGAGATGGGATGTGGCGGATAAGGCAGCACGGCTACGAGAACTGGATTGCCTGTGAGAGCTCGGTTCCAACGAACAGAGGTCTTTGTTCCCTTCTCGGACGGCGTTTCGACGCGATGAGGTCGGGAGGTGCATGTCGCGATGGCCAGCCGCCAGCTACTCTGCGCAAGATGAAGAGCTCGCAACGCTGCTCGAATGAGAAACGCGAGTCGACGCCGCTGTAGCCCGTCGCGCCGGGTGTGGAGCGAAGCGGTGCAAAGCCGTCTATGTGTAGGACCCCCGGGTGGCCCATCGTCCTGCAAGTAGCGGTCAAGTTGCACTCGTCGTGCCTTGATCTCTGATGCTACCAATGGCAGAGCGAGCTTGCGAGGTGCCTTGCCTCGTGAAGATCGGTTCTTTGTGGTGCACGTTCCTCCATCCTTCGAAACAACGAACCAAAATCAATGCACCCTGCCCACCGGGCTGAATCCATCCCAATCTCTCTCCACCCCCTACCACCACCAAAGTGTCATTGGCGAACGACCTCCTCGCTTGCACGTCCCCGGAACTCGTCCGCCATGAGTGGCTGGTGGCCCAACGGCTTCCTATACCGGACCCGTCCCGGGGTTATACCATCAGACTTTGTATGCTACGACACTTCCTACATCGACTGTCGCAGATGCTTACATGACGTTACGACTAGTCGCCGTCTTTCTGGATCCTCTATGCCCTCACGACCATGACCCCGCAACGCTTCGAGCAACTCCTGCGCGCCTGCGAGGTCCACGCACAAGCGCGCGTCAACTTGTGGAATTATCGCGTATATAACAACCTCGCGTTTCTGCCATGGGTAGAGTCCCGCTTGGAGGCGATCCTATCGCCCGTAACACGTCTGCCACCGGAAATTCTGACCGAGATCTTCAGGCTCGTCGCCGAGCTTGATCCTCCGCGGTGCGCTTTCGCCGAGGACGAGGGCCATAGCTATTGGTATCGTTCCATGGGATGGATAAGCCTCAGCCAAGTCAACCGTCGATGGAGATACCTCTGCTTGGGCACGCCCGACCTGTGGGCACCCTATATCACTCTTCATCCAGGCGTCACAGAGCTCTTCCTGGAACGCGCTGGGCACAGCACGCCATTAACCATTGATATCGAACCCAACAACCCTCTGGCGTTCGACGCGGATTTCGCTCGTCTCGTGTCGACCAAGCTCATCGAACGCGTGAGAAAGTTGGTTTGGTGCACACCTGATGCGCCAATTATACGGATGTTGCTCGATGCACTTCAAGGCGAAGCAAGTCTGACATTGCTGGACTTTCTACACATCGAGAAACGAGGCTCCCGGGAAGAATACCTGTTTCGCCAGAACTACGGCGTCGGCCACATCGACCTACCCAATGCGACCGACGTAGGCCTCCATGACTGCTTCGTCCCCTTCAGCGCCCCTCGGCTCGTCAGCCTCGACCTCTCCATGCTACCGATAGCGTGCGCCCATCTCTTTGATACCCTGCGAAGATGTCCAAACTTGGAGTTTTTGGAACTCGTGGAGGGTATCTTCTACGGCGATCTCACCGGCTGTGCGCCCGTCGCGCTACCGAGACTCCGATGCTTCGAATTCATTGGCTTTGCGGACGAGGATACGCTACCTGGTGTATACAGCTATATCCTCAGGCAATTGATACTACCCGCCTCGGCCTTCTTGTCCCTCGACTTGAACGACCGGCCCGGCGACCCAGAAGAGTTCGACCACTTCGTGCCCGCCGTACGCTCACTCTGGCGCGCGGACCCGCCCTCAGGGCTCAAGATCGGCCACCGCGGCCACCCCGATGGCGCGCTCATCGAGTTCTTCTCCGGTGTATCTCACGATCCGACGAAACCGCACTACGAAAGTTGGGCCGCAGATTTCTGGAAGGCCGAGCGCCGCGCCGAGTTTCGCGTCGCGGACTCGGCAAATGGCCTCGCGCGAGCGATCCATACGGGGTTGGATATACGTGCGGAGCTGGCCGCGATCGTATATCTCTCGGCCGAGATGGAAGCGTTCGACTTGGAGGGCTGGGTCCGTATCTTTCGGGCTTTGCCTAATCTGCGCACGTTGCAATTGATCCGCGAATCCGTGGAGGATGAGAGCGACTGTGATGAGGGTGGAAGCGATGGTGGGGAGATGGGCGCGGCGAGAGCGGATGAGGCTGTGGACGTGTTCACCGCACTCGGGGTTCCCCTTGCAGTCGCGTATGGCTCCTCGGACACTTCGTCCGCCTCTGCTGCCCCACTCCTTCCACGTCTGAACAATCTCTGGCTTACCCAGTACGGCAAAGAGCACGGTACACATGGCCGGTTCGTCCTCAAGCATTTGGCCGCGGCCGTCAGGAAACGCGCCGAGCTCCGTGCGCCGGCTTTGACGAGTCTGAGGCTGGACCTTGTCGATGAACCTAGAGAGGAGGAAGGGGAGGCCGGAGGATGGGGAGATAAGTGCGTGTTGAGTCGGTTGGTTGAGAGTGTTAGGTGGAGGGGACGTTAGTGGTGTACAAAGTTAGACGCCAATTGATCTTGATGACATCGGGGACTGGGGCGCTTTATGGCGTTACTTATGTAGTATCGTAATAGTAGCTGTGGTGATTAATTATGCTCCCGGCGAACAAAAAGCATAAGACAATACTTGCTAAAAGAGACTGAGAGATGTATTGCACGGCGATGTATTGTGCGATTCCCGCCAGTCGCTCGGAGCTCCCCTGCGTCTCGCCTGGGAGAATTGACAACCTCGAAAACCATTTGCGCTCGTATTCGCGCTTAGAGCTGGATACCCTGGTGCGCTCGTTGAGCCACTAGAGGTGCCGAACGGGCGCTACTGCAGTCGCGCGTGGCGAGCAGGGTAGAAAGTCAGATGACCGCGTCGCCCCGCTCCCACGCGCCCTCCGCGCTCGCCGTGCGTCGGAAGACTCGGTCGCGAAGACGGCCAAGAACCTCTACCACAACCATGGTTCGCCACCTCTCCTCTCCTCCTCACCACACACAGCAGCTAATACGCTTTTAGGGCGGCGGCGCACGTTATCCATACCGCAAAGACGTCTGGTCACCCGCCGGAGGCTGGTGGTCCCAGCCCAAGACATGGCGCCGCAACACCGCCATCCTCTTCGGCGGTATTCTGCTCGTCACATACGGCGCTGCATCGGTATCGTGGGACCGCGAGGTGCGTCTTTACAATATCCTGCTAGAGGGTGTGAGGTTGACCTGGGGCGCAGCAACGATACGTTCTCCCAACGCGCTGGGTGCCTTCTATGCTTGTGCGTTGCTTTTGCTTTGGAGTTAACTGTATTGCTGACGCATTGAATAGTTCTCTCGTCAGTTTAGGGAAGATGAGGCGGCGAAGGCTGTCGCTGAGAAGTACTCGCACTAGACATAGCATCCCATCCAATATAGTTATCTGCTTTCGCATCGCTCTCGCTTCATTGCGTGCTTCAAGATTCTACCCGGATAGTTGCCCCGGCCCTGTCGAAGTATGCAAGCTAGAACGCGCGCATGGAAATCGCATTTCATGTCTTCCTACTACGAGGAAGGTGCTGTATGAGCATGAGGCTTGCCGGGAAGACCGTGGGCGGCGCAAGTCGTAGCGGCGTCATTCCTCCATAGCACGCTCTACCAGCTCTGACCCATATCCTTCAATCGGTACCGCATAAACTCGGCAATAGGCACCTCTCAATCAATCACTCCTTCAAAGCAAAGCTCACTCCGTACCTGACAGTACAGCTCGCGGCACCGGAAGAGTCAATCCCCATCACGTGCGGTTCCGCCGACTCACCGCCTGGTCTGAAGCGATGCGAAGCCGCTTAGTGGCGCAACATCATTGACCTCGTCTGACTCAAAGCTCGTCTATCCGGCCTCCGTAGCCGCTCGGGTACTTAAGCCGTTCATTACCGCCTCGCCATCTTCAACTCAAACACCCACCTCGACGCACTCGACGCGTCGCCCCGAACACACTATCACAACAAGCACCCATATCGCAAGAGTCATGGTCGGACTTAAAGACTACCGCCGTATGACGCCCACACAACGCGAAGCAGACCGCGAGCGCCGCCGTCAAGGACGCGAGGTTCGGCGCTTCCACCCCTACCCCCTCCCCTCCCATCATACTAACCAGTCCCTCCAGCGCCGTGCAGCAGAGAAAGAAGCCGCACTCGTCCTCCGCGAAGGACGGCGCGGATTAGGGATGAGCCACGTCCCGCACGTAGACGCCTTCATGCGCCGCGACTGGCGCAAGGCGTACATGAAAGAGGCCAAGGCGTTCCCGGATTTAGACGACGAGACGCAGGGGACGGAGGACGGGGAGCAAGACGCGGAGAGAACGTGGGCGTGGAACGCTACGCACGTCGTGAGGTCGGAGGTGCCGCAACTGCAGATGTCGTTGGCGGATTTGATTGAGGTTGCGCCAGTACGGCGCCGGCGAGGGGGCAAGAAGGGGCGCGGACAGCGCGCTGTGGAGGGTGATGATCATGATGCGTACTCCGTTCTGGGGTCGGAGGCGGGGACCGAGATGTGGTCGGAGATGGGCGAGGAGGAGCTCGCGAGCGTGCTTGCTGCGCTTGATGAGGAGGCTGAAGAGGAAGAGTGGGAGCAGTTGGGCGCGGACGAGGTCTTGACGGTGAATGCGGCAGAGGCGAAGACGGTCGGAGTAGCGCGATGAATATTACGAGAGCTCGAGCATGCTCTCGGTTTACTTTATTGGATCATCGTCACGCTACCCTATATACCCCTGCATACTACTTTTCTATTGTATGTGCACGTTGCGCACACCATGCATTTGTGACCTGAATTCATATGCATATTGGTCTCGGCGAGCAAGACCAAGAGACCAAGAGCCGCCGCGCTTGCGGCTGAGCGAGGTGCCGGTGAGCATTGGCGCTAGCGAATCGCTATGCTTTCGTCCATAGCATCAGATTGGACGGGGCGCACACAAAAGCCATATGGTGCACCTGTCCTCTTCGATCTATCGTAGTTCGCATTGTTCCCCGGCAATGTCCGTGTTGGCTTCGACCGCTCATCCGGGCCGAGCTCCACTCTCCTCTGAACCTCCATGGTCATCTCCAGTCGGGCGTGAGTTCTGCACAGGTCAAACACTATCCGAGAGCATTACTGCGAGCGCATACCCGCGTATCGAGCTTGTGCTCTGCCTATCGAGCGATGGCGCTGTTTTCGGACCTACCCATCGACCTCCTTCCTTCAATCTTGGAACAAATCTTGAAAGCCTCGCACCTTGCTCAACTATGCCTCGTGAACAGAGGCTTCTATGAGGTTGCCGTGCCCCAGCTGTACTCGAGGATCATCATCCGCCATTGGTATCACGATGTAAAGACCAAGGTAAGAGCCGGTGAATATCTCAGCTGAAAGACGCGTGATGCGAGCTACAGGTTATCTGCCTCTTCAGGACGCTCACGGAGTATGAGCGTCTCGCTCTTATGGTGCATCAACTAGGTGAGAGTGTGTCCTCTCGACCTGCTCAGCAGTGCGCTGATGTACGCTAGAGATCGGCGACTTCCCGAAGGGCTTACACGCCGAACAAGACGACGCGCTCCGCGAGTCCTGCATACGCGGCCTGCGGAACACGAAGCATCTACGCGCCGTGACATGGACGCGCGACGGCTCCCTTACTTCCGAGATCATCCAGACCCTCGCGCAGTGCACCGAGCTAAGAAGCATCTCGTTCAATGGCAACAGCGCCAGCCATTACAACCCTCGCGAACTGCTCAAGTTGACGCGTCTCGAGTCTATATCGGTCGTGATGCCCAGTGCGGGAGTCACCAACCTCTTCCATCATTGGATGCGGGCAACTGGACGGACTTTGCGTAGTCTGACGCTGATATGCAAGGTATGTTTATGGTCCTGTACTTGCCCGGTTCGTTCTGACGGCGAATAAGGATACGAGGCTATTCGACGACGTTCTTCTCGAGGAGATGGCGAAACATCTACCCTCTCTTGAGCGTCTCAGCCTCGTCGGATGTCCCAAGGCTACTCACAAAGGCGTAGGCGCGTTGATCAAGCAGAATGTTCGCGGTGTCCTCGCGCTTGGGCTAGAGGGCATCACACCGGCATTCGTGAGCCGTCTTCCTCCACCTCAAATGCTGCGGCTCATTGCAGTGATCTCAGGATGTAGCGAGCTTTGGCGCCATCTGCGCGCGCGAAGGAGGACTCGTGTCGCTCAAGTCTTTCACATTCACCTTTGAGCCGAGTCTACTCAACGACGCTTCAATCAACGGCATCGTCGCTCTCCTCGCCGACTCTCCACTCGACCTCTTCCAAGCCTACGCAACCGATCGCGAAACTGCACTCGATGCACCGATGGTCGGAGTACTCATCGACCGCATCGTGCGCGCGCATGGGCATCGTCTGACGCGCCTATCTGTACACCGCGCTCGACTTCGCTTGTATACGATCGAGGGCATCTGCACGATGTGCCCGAACCTGCGTCAGCTCTTCATGTTGATAGACTCTTCGGACTTGGTACGTGCTTATCGGCGAACTTCATACACGTTCTGACCTTTCTCTCACAGCCTGAGCTCGGCCCGCTTCTGGCAAAGGCGCGCCAGCTAACTGCGGTTCATGTCAACATTTCAGAGCTGCCAGTACCGTACGAGCCGAACACGCGCGCTATGGCACTGCTCTCGCAATGCAGCCCGACCGTGACACAGTTCGGGATCGACAATCGCGTTTGGCAGGTACGCTCACGACCTGAAAGTTACCCGGTTTAGGCTGACGTCATGCGTGTAGATCGCTCGACATGTCGAGGTTCAGGCGGATGGACAGTTGACTACGCGGCCTGTGTTGACGACGTATGAGAACCCGGATATACCGGAGCAGTTCCTTGTTGTTCGCGCATAGACCAAGACTGTCATCTCGCAACATTGTTGGAAATAGGATGGGATATTTCCCAGTGAATAAGATACATCGCTATCTAGATCGGGGACCGAACATCGTGATACGACGGCTACGTGTGCTCGGCCACGCTAGCCTTAGGCCGAACCTGTACGACGGGAATAAGGACTGCATCCCAGAGGATCTCCACGTCATCATCCACGAATCCGGTGATACGAGGGTCCAAGGCTTGGAACGGTGACAGTTGGGTGATCTCCTTGAGGTCGAACTTCCCGTTCGAAACATATATCTTGATGAAGCCGACGTCCTGGTCCATGATCGTTGAATGTGCTCCTTCAAGATGGTACTTGAAAGGTCGTGCACCGCCCGCCCCATACCCTATCGGCAGCTGCTTTCCTGCTAGCAGCGTGGCCTCGCCACGTCCCCCCGGGCCTGAGTCCGGTGGCTTGTAGTACTCCACTACATCTAGTCAGGATGTGCACCGTGATGATGTGTTCCTAGATATACTCACCGATAGATAGGTCACTGCAATCAAAGTAGAAGATCCAAACATGCAGGGCGGCTTCCCAGTTATTGCGCAACGTCATTCCATATGCGGTCTTGTTATCGGCATCGACTTGCACAGCGCCCGACACGATTAGATTGCCGCCGGACGGCTTCCACATCTTGCGCAAGCTACTGTCCAGCTCGTTCCCCTTCTCCACTTTATGGAATGCTATGTCGACCCTATCGCGCAACCGGTGCTTGGTAGACGGTGGTTCGTGACGCAAATGCCACAAGAAATGCGATGCGGCACGCAAGACGGCTCGGATGTGATGTGACTCCGGAGGTACCCTCTGGCCCAGTCTCTCAAGCCCGTAGCTCTTGATGAGCGAGTCGTGGACGTGGAACCTAACACCCAGCTCGCTGCTTTCCAGACTGATATCTGCTTCGGCCTTGTTGCTCAGCAGGATCCTGTTCTCAACCCGGTGGGAGGGCTGGATCTCCTCAGCAAAAGCCGTAATGACAGGTCTGAGCACATCTGAAGGGGTGATATACAAGCGGAGCGCCTCCGCTTGACCCATGCTAATCTGGTGTGCGTAAAGCAGAGAGGAAGGCAAGTCTGGCACATCGTCGCGCGGGCGGCAGGTGAAGGCCTTCACAGTCTTGACTGCTATAGTCGTCAAGGGAGGATCGCTGGCTGTGAAGTCGGGGGAAGAGTAGATATTGAACTCGGCGCCTTTCGTCACGCCATGTAGGGAGCCGGCGTGCAGGATGTATTTGCCGTCCTTCTCCACGAAGTCGTAGACCGTGCGTCCTGCACTCGGCGCAAGGGCATCGAAGAGGAAACGGTTGCTATAATAACCTTCGCACTGCGGGTTTTGATTGGAACTATTTCTGATGAGACACCGGTACTCGAGGCAGACGCTCAAAGGAATGTCTCACATTGGTTTCGCGACGCGTTGCATGAGACCTTCGCAAGTGATGTTGTACGTCTTCATCTTGCGCAACTCGGCCAGCAGTGTCTGCGTGAAGATTCCGCGGCGATTGGACTCGCAGGCCTTTTCACTCTCCCGACAAGCAGCGAGCAATACGTGGGACCTCGTGCCGGCATGAGCAAATCCGATGGGTGTGTCGGCAGTACGACCTTTATATACAACACCCCAGATGTCCTTATCGAGCTTTGGAGAAACGACAACACCCTCGTCAAGCTCGAAACCTCGCTCCAGATGTGGAGTGGTGTGATCAGGCTCGAGTGCGCGTGTGCCGGACCCAGAGTAACAACAGTCTAATATAAGAGTCTGGCATCATTGTGAACAACAGGACCGTGTGTAGTATCGAATGGGCGCACGATGTTGTCTCCGAGTCCGTTATCTTGCTCTCCGCCTTCTGCGAGCTCATGCAAGAGCGCGGCCATGGTGCGATCGAGGATGTTACGAGACGCATCCTTCGGAGAGCCGTCGTAAGGCACTAGCATGGAGACATTGTCAGTCTCAGTAACCCATTCAACTGGTGCTTTGCCGCTCGCGCCATGTCCGGCGAAGTATATGATTATCGGATCGCCTTTCTTCACAGGGACAGAACGGCCGGAATTGGTGGTCCGGCGTCGCGTGGATAGCGCCCGAATCTGTTTCAGGATGGCGTCTCGAGTTGCATCCTTGTTGTGCAGCTTGACGATTTGCTCTGCCGGGACGTTCAGTTCGTGGTGTAGGTATTCGTACATGGACTTCGCATCAGCAACGGCCCCAGTGAGGTTATTAATGGGTGGCGCTTCTTGGTACTGGTCGATACCGATGACGAGGGCCTGGATCAAAGAGTCCTGTAGACTGGAAGCATCATCCGGAGGTGAATGGCTGGTCCGAGTCTTAATATCGAAGTAGAGCACAAACCTAGACTCCTCAAGTCGGGCGTTACTGGACCCAATAAAGTTTAGTGACGACAGGTGGTAGAGGAATATGCTCTACACTCACCCACGAGACAGTATAGCGGGATCACTGTTCAAACTTCAGCAGGGCTCTCAGTGCAGTCTGCATGTAGACTGACCTGAGGATGCACGAGACAACATCATTCACGTCCTGCTGCTCAATGTGGGCGGTCGGCTCTTCCGGATTCATCGTGTAGAGGAAGAAGGGCAAGGTGAACCCCCCGACTCAGCGGATGACCACCCCATAATATACGCGCGGATCCTAGGATCCCTTGCTTTGGGGTGGTTCTTTGTGCGGCCGTTTGGGTCTGTATGTGGGAGTCGGCTTGTACTAGTTGGGCCGGTGTGGCGCCTAGTGTATCGTGGCTTACGCCGCAGTGCCCGCCACACGACGTGGGGATACCGACGTCCACGGAGCGCTCATACAGCTGACATGAGAGTCGCGTATAATCATTTCCGTCTAAGTATGCCGCTGTAACGTTCGCCTGTAATGTTCAGCTAATCAACATTTTAGAGTTCGATCAGATGTAGCCTCCAGGGGGCATGCGTTGGTTTAGGGGCGTCGGGCACTACTACCGGTGTTGCGGTTAGCTTAGGGTTAAAATCAGGTGAATTAGCTTGGGTCTGTGATGAGGTTGCCCAACTTGATGACATGATGCTCGTCTTCAACTATGTAAGTCGATATGTCAGAGAGTTAGAGCCCGATCGCACAGGTGAGGTCGACGTTACTCACAATGGACCAACAAGAATGCCATCGCATACGCGGCGGCACTGCCAACAGCGCGTTGAAGGCTCTAATAGTGGGCATTGTGCAAATATTATCGGCTGTAGGACATACTAACAGGATTCCGGTGGCGCCTGATGACAGCGATACCCTCTGACACCCTTCATCTTCGCTTGAGATCCTTGGGAAGACCCTCCATGCGTAAGTTGCCTAGACGGGATACTATACCAGGCCGGGAAGCCACCACACAGCCTCAGGCCTCATGTCCGACAGGTAGCATCGCGATGAATGGGGGTATGGTATTATTTGCATCTGGCAGCGCCTCGACAGACATGAAGGGGTGTAGCAAGGCGTGCACCGGTTTCCGGTCGAGCTATCGGCTGCTGTCGGCCTATGCGGTGCTGATCGGATCACGGATCAAACTTCACCCCGCAGCGGCAGCGCGGAGGCGCTCCGGAGTCCGGAATACTCATGCAAATGCCTCGCGCTTGCCACCGTCCATCGTGCTCCTACTAAACTCTGGTCCCAGTCGAGTTCTCATCGCTGCCTGAAGCTTACGAGGTGACAGCACACGCAAGGCGGACTGAAATGGGATTACACGTAGTTCGTTCAGCCGCGCGTGGCCACAGGTACATCCCACACGCGTACGCCTGACGATACACATCCTCAGAGCGGATGGACAACTCCCCACGCATTCACATTGAAGATGCATAAGAATCAGGCCATATGCCAGCGTTACTCCTTGTCATTTGAGCTAGCTTAAGGCTGTTATGTGGCAGTACTTGAGTGCATCTGAATTTGAGCGATGTGTATCCAAGATGTATACTGCATCCATGTCTGACACCTCAACAGGACGGACGGCATCGAGCCTAACTTCTCTCCGTCAGACACGCGAGGCAACTGTAGAATTTGGTCAGTTCTGCCTGAGGAAGCGACAGATATGTGAGCATACCCCGTTTCCCTTAAACTGGATCCTGCAACACGTCCCACATCCGTATCGTACGGTCAAGGACAGAGCACGACACAACGCGCATGCCATCGTGCGAGTATGCCACAGAATCTACTCCCTCACTGTGTCCTTTGAAGGGTCTTCCGACTATCTTCCCCGTCTTCGCATCCCAGAACCGTATAGTCTTATCGTTGGAAGCCGAAACGACGCGTGAACCGTTTGGCGCGAATGCGACACATAACACCGAGCTCTTGTGTCCCTTCATTAGCATCAAAGACACCAGTCCGCGGTCTGGGTGCGCATCCCATATACGAACTGCCCAGTCGGCAGAACCTGAAACGATGCGCTCTCCGTCCGGAGAAAACGCGACGGACCAGACTGAACGATTGTGCCCTGAGCCAACTGTGCCCACACTCGCCATCGTCTCCGCATCCCACAGGCGAACCGCACAGTCATCCCCACCTGAGACGAGGTACTTTCCGGCCCCAGGTGAAAACGCGACGGATAAGACTCCGGAGTCGTTATGCCCGTTGAGAGCTGGACGGACTTCCTGTCCACTATCGACATCCCAGATTCGGATTGTCCAGTCATCCGAGCCCGATGCGAGACGTTTGCCGTCCGGCGAGAACGCAACGGTGTTGACGACATTAGTGTGGCCGAACAGAAATGGCGCCCCTGGCATCCGCCCCAACTCTGACTCTGCATCCCAGATCTGAACTAATTGGTCGGCGCAAGCCGAGGCAATCCGTTGCGGGCTGCCGGGTCGTTCGGGCGAGAATGCAATACAGCGGATTGCTTGGTTATGTCCCTCGAACGGCTTTCGCACCGTCTGTCCAGACTCGGCATCCCAGATCCGGACCTTGCGGTCTTCAGTGCCCGCAGCAATATGTTTGCCATCGGGGGAAAACGCAACGGAGATGGCTGTTATATGTTTGATGACTGGTTGGTCATGAGCATAAGAAGCCCTATGCACGGCCGCGAGAGAGCACTCACCTCGTGCCGTTGGATCTGTAAACTTAGCCAGAAAGCCTTGTGCAACGCGAGTCTGATCCTTATTTGCCGATACTAGATGGGGTACCAAGTTGCGTCGTGTGATGATGTATGATCCCGGTTCAAGCGTCCTAGAACGAGGGCCCGCGCTTTTCACGAGGATATCCAAGATATTGCATAGGTTCGCCGCCTGTATGTCTCCGGGACCATTAAGTGCTTGAAGCACCTCTCGACTGAGGGCTCGCCAGCCTTCCTCTGAGTTCATGGGTCAACAAGGGAAGCTCAGAAGGAAAAGGGCCATATCGCACCGGAACGCGCGTGAGTGTGCATTGTTGCAAGCAGAGTACGCTGCCGCTTGTCCTCCGGTCTCGCGGACGAACCGTACTGCGCAAAAAGATTCCCCATCACCTCGTAGATATCCACCTCCTTCCATGAATTGGTGGTCGTTCCATCAGCTTCAAGGTCTTCGCGCCCTTGCAGTTTGCGCCAGAACTCCATCTTACTCCAGAACTGCACTTCTGGTGATGTGCCATTCGAGGCGTGACGACACGCGTACGGTATGTATGGCTCAAGTAGATCTTCAGACAGCCAGACTGAGGGGTGGATTGTCTGACCATGTTGTATAATGCGCGCTTCGCCGCGGTGGGGTCTATTGGTGACCGATGAGATGATTGATCGTCAGACCCATCCCAAGATAGTACTCACCGGCGGGTCGTATCCTTAGACTTAGAGCCTGTTGGAGGGCTGTAGGTCAAGCGTAGGATAGGCAAATACTCCAAGAGTCGCCAAGTGCCAGTCAGAGATTCGTGTACTTTGATGTCCGATTCGTTCGTGCCGGCAGTCGACTTTCGCCTGAACAGATCAAAGCGCAGGCCAGCGATAGACGCCTCGGAATACATCCATCTCAGGGCCGGGCGAGCGCTATCCAGGTTTTCGTTTTCAATGTTGCCACCTCCGCTGCATAACTGTGATCAGTACTGGACATCATCCAAGGCCAGTATGAAGAGCTAACACGTCGGAATGTGTTCCTGCAAACCAGACTTCCTTTGTATTGCTGAATTTCTCCTGCGCATCGGGTGCTGGCTGCGGAGACCCTGCATCCCCGCAGGCATACTCGGGTAGGAACTTCACGCGACGTTCATCCAATGCAAGAGCATGTCTGAAGTAACAGACGTGCTTCATCCCGTCGGTTGTACCAGGAAGGAGCTTGCGGCCCCGTACAAGCCCGACCGAAGATACAGTATCCCTGAGCAGATCATGGTGTCAGACCATTCGCACGTCGTGAATCAGGAAGGGAAACCGACCAAGCCCCGACGAAATGTACTGTCACGTCGCGTGAGAACACCTCCTTGAAGCGCGTGGCTGAGTGTATCTGGCTCCACGATGTCGGTTGCGCGTCTACTGGGGTGTCATTTGTACGCGGCACTTCGACAGAGGACGGTTCCTTTCTGGCCTCAGACTCGCTGCCAGGATTGGTGTACCATTTATAGGCGCTGTCAAAGGTCAAGCCAGATACTGGAGCGTAATCCCCTTTCGCTTACAACGGTATCTGCTTCTCGTTGCCACGATCGATCAATCCCACCTACAGCGTCCTAGTCTCAGTGATGGCACAAAAGAGCGCCCGCATGACAGTCTCCATGCCTTGTTGATCATTGCCGACAATACCCGAACTTGATACGCCCCACGGGAGAATCCTAGACGCATAACAGAGACAATGAGTTCCCATGACATACAGTGCTAGCGGTGCTGCTTCCTTACCGAAGAGATATATGCGGTCACTATCCTCGTAGGTTTCAGAGAGCCAGCGATAGGCATCGAGTATGATGCGTTCGAAATGGCTGCTATGTCTGTGTTAGAGTGCAATTCGCCGCGCCGTGGTCCACGAAAACGTGCCGAGCAAACGCAAGATCGAGCTTGCGACTGATCGCCTTCGGCAGCGATCTCCGAGAAGACCTGGCGTATGTGCCTATACCGCTATTATAGTAGGTGCGTTGACGATCGTCCTTCCTCTTCTGTACCAAGCTATACAGCTCAATAACGTTCGTATTCTGTCACATGAGTTAGCAACGTAAGAACAACAACACCTCATCAAGCCTCATGGATCGATGGTAACGCACCTTCTCGCCGAATTCGTTTGAGGTGCCATCGATGCATACGACAAGGTTTCTGCCTTCGTCGCTGCATTCGCAGGTCCTACTGGTCCCGGCGTTCAGACGATCGATGTAATCATCGAGTGGGCCCTCTGCACAGACAGTTCATGAGTTAGAGCCGCTCGTACAATAGCACGATTGACAGACGACGGATGACTGTTCTGGCATATCGCACCAACACTCACCGGTTTGTACATCGGTATCAGCCCGACTTGCACCTATGGGGTTCGAGACGAAGTGGGCTTGTACTGGATTTTGTACCGTATTACTAGCAGTAGAGTCTGAACATAGGGTGAGCGCAAGGGTTTCAGGCATCGCGCATCACCCACGTACCGGGCTCGATACTTTGCGGATTCTCGTCGAAAGACGACTCGCGAGGAGACTTGGGACCTGGGCTCTGATTGGTCGGTTCAGGGCGCGGAGATTTGCCGGTCTGAGGTGCGCTGGCGGCTTTGGATGGGTTTGAGGCCTTGGGTGGGTCGTCGACTGCAGGCTGATTGGCAGGTGTAGGCGAACTCTTGATCGGAGGGGAGGAGCTGTTCCGGACGATCTTGGGCGACTGTGCGCGGCCTTGAGGATTCGTAATCGCCCATGTGCCAACGGGGGAAAGCTCTGCGACACGATGTCATTTTCGTCAACATCGGGACAGTTTGGACGTAGCGACCACCACTAACCAGGTAGACGCTCCGGTAGGCCATCGTTCGGGATCGAG
>UWZB01000034.1:40759-58443 GCA_900536885.1 Peniophora sp. CBMAI 1063
TCCCGCCGCGAGCATGGCCCATGTCCAGCAACGGCGGGCGGCACGAACAGGTGCCGTGGCCAGTCCACCCCCTCCACCGCCGCCAGCACCAGCACCTGAGCCGCCGGGCTTCTCCTGGAAGTCTTGGAAGCCCAATCCCGCCGTCACGCCTGTCGCCCGTGGTCACGGCCAGATGATGTCGCCGCCACCTCGGGCAGGACTATTTGGTACGTCTTGCTCTCATGCCGGATGAGCGCGTCTGATACTGAACGTCTCATAGGTCCGTCAACCCCACCGCCACAGTAAACGCGACTTACGAGTCTCGCTTTTACGATCTTTCCTTATGATGCTCTCTGTGCCGATTCGTGATCATGCTGTTGCTTTAAGTTGTGCCATAGAACCAGTCGCTCTCGTGCTCCGTCAATGCAATATTGGATAATAGTGATGTACTGTCAAGAATGCTCATCGTACCGCCGTCCTGGGATCATGTCCGGCAATCTCCGCGTCGGTGATAATGTACCGCGAGCGCGCCTAACCAAGCGCTCTTCCAAACGCCCATGAGCGTCCGATCGTGTACATTCAACCCTTTCTCATTTTGCCATATCCGGTCAATATCACGCCTACATCTGGCAAATGAATATCTCCCGAGCCCAGAACGACAGGCAGTCCGCATGTAGTCATGAATGGGTTCATGCTCCCCGCTGCGAACCTGTCGAAGGCTTCATTTTACTACTTACGGGTAGAAAGCGCTGTGCTTCTAGACGCGGTAGCCAGTTGGATGGGTTGGGGCGCGTGTATGTCGCAGAAGGCGCTTTAGTATGGCCTGTAGGACCGCGCGTCCTCGGCGTGTTTTGGTACGTCTGCGCTTCCTAGTAAACCCTGAAGTTGAAGCGCTCATCTCTCCCGAATGAACAGTAGGATGATTATCCCTTTTTGAGCGCGCGCGTTGCGTCTCGAGCATGCCTCAGCATTGCCTACGCAACGTTGCAAGGATCCAACCTGCAGTGGGCCTTCGAGGCGCGACCTTCCCTCCCATGCCGACCCTTCTCTCTTGCACGCCACTCGTCAACCAGAACTCATTACGTCCCTTCGGAGGAGACGCGTTCTGGCTTGAGTCTAATCGATCCCGTCATGCAACTCGGGACTGCATCTGATACCACTAGCGATTCGAGTCGTCCCAGCATTCCCTCTCTGCTGCGTTCAGGACAAGATATCTTGCAAGGCAAGGTGCGAAGCTCGACTTGATATAGTGGTCCCCATTCTGACATCGTACGTACCTAGACTCAATGCGCCAAGCTGTATGGGATGTCACCATCGAGCCTACCTCGGTCTCTCGTTCGAGAACCCTCGTCAGTGCTCGCGCAGATCAGATCTAGGGTTGTCCCTCATGTAGCCCACCGCGCGTAGCGAGAAACGTCTGAATAAGCATGTGATACCGTCACTCACGACCGCATTTCCCCAGTCAGTACACGGACACACGGTTGTAGTTGCTGGTGACTGACAAACATTCAGCGAACCTTCCGAAGAATACGGTGGGGCCATGACGCCAGGAGAGTGGGTCCCGTTCACCCACCCGCTCGGATTCCTCTACTTCTTTCACCCCGCGAAAGTACGTACCGTGCATTGCTCCCACCACGAGCTCTGTGCATATAAGGCTAACTCGCGCTCCAGAGGATTTGGACGAGCACGTACATGTACAGTCGACCCCACCACGAGCAAGTCGAGCAGTGCATTTCCCTACTAGAAGACGTTCGACACGGCTTCGCCACGTCCGACGCTTTGCAACGACTTCCGGAGCGGTACGAGCTGGTCGTGAATGCGACTACGGACGGACGAACGGGCGGCTTCTCGTGGGGGTACTACTATATCGACCACGCCACGCTTTCCGTCTTTTGGTTGGACGAGAGGGATCTACATGATGAGATGGCGGATATGCCAGGGTCGATATCACCGGATCATATATGTGCGTTCATGGCCTTCAGCTGTACATGGGTATGAGCTAAGGAACCTGTAGATCATAAGATTCAAGAGCTCTATTGGTGAGGTCGCATGTAGCCACTGGTATTCGTCCTTTGGGATCTTCTAACCCAAGTTCCAGGCGACATAGCTACCTTTTCCCTCATGAGGGCCGGATCTCACAATTCCTCTCCCCATCGCTGCTCAAGCTGCACGACTGCATCAGATTCTACCTGCTAGGTGCGTATCTCCCTTCCTGCTGCCCATAGAGATCCCAACCGCCACTATCCACACGGCGCTCAATCCCGGGATCTCAGCTTCCTCCTCTCAGGACCTTAGCTGACTAGTGTCGCAACAGATCGTTCCATGTCCTCCGACAGCGCTTGTCTCTACTCGAAATCGCAGCTCGAGCAGATGCGCGACGACGTGAGGAGCGCGCGAGATCGGTTGAAGGCAGAAGACCCGTTCTCACCGGACCTCGTCTCTAGTCTATGTCAGTCTCCTTCCACCGAACCTACTGCATTTCATCTCGCTTATGTGCTTCTCCCGCCAGCCCAAATCCAGATGTGCATGGGTGAGTCACATATCTCGCTCGTATCGCACGTCCGAACTCAACGCATCTCGTCAAGCCAGACAGCGGTATCGCAATGCGCATGGCCAACCTTTCGTGCGCCTAAGCGCTACCACCAGCATATTCCCTCCACCTACCACATGGGCCGTATACCCCGGAAGCTTCACGTTCGGCGTCATCTCCAACATCATCCTCCTGGGAGAACCGTTCGTCATGCTGAAAGACCTGAACGCGGTGATGGTGGACGGCATGATGCTGCTAGCCGGTCGGAAGGAGCTCCTGGAACGACTGGCGGTGCAGTGGGGACAGCTACTGATCCTCGTATGTCCACGATCCTACTTTTCCTTGCACGATTGCTCATACATGCGCTTCCAGGGAACCGTCATGCTGGCCGTCAATGTAACCTTCCTCGCCATCCCCGGCGTCGTCCCCGACATCTTCGGCGAGGGCGGATCAAGAGATTGCGCGCGATACTCATACATCAGCATACTCTTCGGCCTCGCCAGCATCGCGGCGACATTGGCACATGTCCGGTATACTCCGATCGATCGGGACGAGACGGTGGCGACTACAGCGCCGTACGAGCATCTGCACTGGTTCGGGCCGGAAGTCGTCGCGACGCTGTACAGCACGCCCTTTGCGCTTCTACTGTGGTCGTACGTGTATCTCTCCAGCACTTGGTGCAGACTACTTATTGAAGGAGCTGACCATCAATGCTTAGGATGATCATGTTCATAGTGGCCATCGCCAAAGCGCCGTTCTCTCCTGTCGTCCCTCCGGTGGTGTACACGTTCTTGGCGCTCTTCTCTGTGGTACTGGTGATGCACTACGTCACGGCCTGGTTCGAGCCGCGGCTGGAGGTGTGGAAGGAGGCTAGGTTAGTCGAAAGTGTTCTATACATGACACACGCTTATAGTGACTCTCGGCTGCACAGGGCCCGAGCGTGCAATACTGTTAATGGGATGATGTGCAAGAGAGGCACTCCGATGTCTGGAGATGGCGTAGAGATGGGTCGGTTTGAGGCCTGAGTGTACAACCTATCTTAGAGGAGCAACCGTCGTTGTGCACACGTAGTATATGCTACACTATCCCTGCCGATCTGAGGCTTGAAGACAGGACGTACCGAGTGCCAGCACCTACGATGCACGGTGTCTCCATGTACGATCGTGAGCATTGACACCCTTCGTGGGAATATATCGGTACTTCCCGCGATAACGAGCAGCGCGGGTTGTCCGTATACCCTGACCTTTTCCGGATCCCCCTTGGTCTCGACAAGTTCGGACACGTCTTCACCCCCTACCGTCAGCCTGTACTACCTCACGGATGTCGGGCAACCCTCCGAATGTGCACTGCGCCATCTCTCGCCTGGACGCAGACTGCTTGAAAACCATCTTCGAGCTCATCGCAGATTGCGATCGTCCATTCCCTGAAACAGCAGCCTCGGTGGGCACGTGCTGGATGAAGATTGGACACGTATGCCATCTTTGGCGCTCCACCTTGCTGGCTATGCCTACGCTTTGGGCACGCGATCTGTGCGCGTTCGGATAGGGTGTCTCTTTCGACGCCATGTTGGTCCGCGCACAAGATGCGCCTCTCCATCTTGACTGCTTCCCGAAATTACTCAAGCGCACCCATACTACCATGATCGATGTGCCGGATGACGCACTTGCTCGCATGGCGACATTCGTTTATCGGGCGCATGGATTTTCATGTCCGATATATTCTCTGGCTGGTTTGAACACCGTCACCGAGGCTGTCTCGCAACGTACCATTGGTCTTAAGGTGTTGGAAGTACACATGGACACGCGTAAAGCGGAGGTCCTGGGATCCCAACCCGTGCATCTTCCTGCAGGGTCCTCCATCACTCACCTGACTTTGAGAGGAATCGTCATCGTGCCTCCCCTCAATGGCTCTCTGACGCTGCTGTCTATTCACCTACCTGACTGGTCAAGAGCCATGCGGTTCACCATCGACGAGATTGCGGAAGTCTTACTTCATAATCCTGCGTTGGAGGAGCTGGATATGGTTGACGCGATACGTGAAGGGCGGACTCGGGCAGCTGGTCTGCCTCGTATCGCTTTACCAACACTCACACGATTCAGCATACAGCAGAGGGCTGCGGCCAACGGATGTCCCTCATCTTTTGAACTCCTCTCAAGGATGCAACTTCCTGCAGTCAACAATCTTTCCATAGTCGACAGATCACTTGATACGCCGGCTCAGGTCTCCCAAGCGTTCGATTGCATACTGAGCTCTTGCGCCGCATCTCCCATCCTCGCTTTGGCGGAATATTCACTTCACAGCGATCGTGACTGCTTCAGCGCAAGAAATGAACACCCTCCTCCCTCGAGGTTTGGCTTCACCCTCGTCGGTCTGCGACGTGGCCCTCTGTTAACATCGGACTTTCCTTCCCTCCATCTTTCATCGACATACGACGCTCGTCCCACCGAAGCCGATGCTTCCGACACGCTCGCTATCGTTCTGCGCCGCCTCAAAACGAGCGGCATATCCGACCGCATCATAGAACTCAGATGGTGCCCGCATCGGGTAGAGGTTCTACAGCCTGACTATTGGAACACAGTTCTGCAGTCGTTTCCGAACGTCTCCCATATCGAAGTCCGAGGCGAGCCAGCGCTTACCACTCTATTCGACATCCTCGGCCAACACTGCAACGCTGAGCCCGATTGCGTACTCCCTCGACTACAGTCTATGAAAATCGGAAACTACTATCGGCTTGAAAACTTTCCGTCCGTCTTCCCATGGTCGGCACACTTCGAGTGGATGCTCGGTCAGCGTGCGACGGCGGGGTTGCCGATCCGGGAGATCCGATTCGAGAATCTCGTTACACCTGCGAGCGAGGCTCAGATACCGCGTTATGCGGCCGTTGTTGCATACATGGAGGATTTGGCGCGGAGGTTGGGGGTTGGGGTGGCCGTGCAGGTATGGAAGTCCGAGTCAGGGTCGGAGTTAGGGACGACTTTCGTGTTAGAGCATTGAATCAGTTGTGGTACTTGTAGCTGTGTAAAGGTCTTGTCTTACGGATGAGGGATATATTGATACGGATGAAGATGAAGGCAATTGTTGCACCGAGATCAGCTGCAGGATGTGAACGGCGAAATTGACGTGCAGATGGGAACATTTCGGCATTGTCCGCGGCAGCGACTGTCCGACTTGACCAACTCCCCTCCCCAGCTCTCATCACGCTAGCGGCTAGCACTCCTTACCTGTCGGTCAACAACAACATTCCTTCCTTGTACTTTCAGAGTGCCATCAGTATTGTCCCCATGCTCAAGCATTCTTTGGGAGCACGCAGCCCCATCTTTCGTCTGGAAACGGACTCGCTCCGGGCCATCTTCGAGTTCGTCGCAGACGTCGATCGCCCGCATCCCGATTCCCCATCCGTGGTCAAATGCTGGATGAAGATAGGGCACATATGTCGACTATGGCGCCTGATTCTCCTAGATATGCCAGCGCTGTGGGCGCGCGATCTATGTGTGTTCGGATGGCATACCTCGTTCGATATGATCTTAGGCCGTGCGCGAGATGCGCCTCTTTGTCTCGACTTCTTCCCCAATTTGCGCCATGGAGGTCTAGAAGATGCGCCGAGTGACCTTATTGCTCGTATGGCTCCGCTAGTAGCTAGAGCGCGTGAGCTCTCATATTTCGTCGAGGCTTCTAAGGACTACGATACCATCGTCGCGGCCATCTCTCAGCACACAAGCAGCTTGAAGGAGCTGACTGTAGACTGGTACATGCCAAAAACGGCAGATGCGACATGGCACCCTGTGCGGCTCCCTCCTGATTCCTGTATCAATTACCTTGAAATGCAAAATATCATTATATTCCCTCCACTCAACGGGTGTTTGACACGGTTGATCATCAATCTTATCAGCCTGCCGGATGAAATCCGGTTTCCCCACCACGAGATTGTAGACATTTTACTCGGCAATCCGGCGCTAGAGTTAGTGGAGATGAGAAACGCCATGCGTGAAGGTCACACTCAGCTCGGTCGGCCTCGCATTGTCCTGCCAAAGCTAGCGCACTTCGGCGTACAACGTAACGCCGCTCGTGCATGCCCGTCTACGTTTTCCCTCCTCGCGCTCTTGGACTTACCTGCGGTTACGAACCTGAGGATAATAGAGAGTCACGTCAGTACAAGAGCGCAGGTCTCTGAAGGTTTTGATGCCGTACTCAGAGCGTGCTCTACCTCTCCTATCCTCGCGTCGCCCACTATCTCGCTTCACGTCGACAGGGAATGGACATTTAGAACCCAACTCCCTCCCATGCTGAAGGTCTCTATCAGCTCTACACCATGCGCGATTTCGCCGTCAGGGAACTCAATACACCCCGTACTTATACTTTCCACGGCTCCTGATTCGCACGCTGAGCTGGAAAGAACAGAGTCAAACGCAATGCTTATGGCCGTATTGCATCAGCTCGAGGATGTTGGCCTACCCGATCGCGTCGTCAGACTATCATGGGCACCAGATCCATCCGAAGCAGAGCCCGAGTATTGGTCCACGGTACTATGCCCTTTCCCGAACGTGTCCTACCTCACGGTCAGAGGAAACACGAATGCGATTATCAACTCGCTTGACACGCTTAGACGCTGCGACGACGATGTCCTCGTGGTTCCTCACTTGAGTTGCTTGGAGATCAGCCACGACAAGGTCCTCGAGGAGTTTCCATGGTCGGCGCACTTCGAGGTTATGCTCCACGAGCGAGCAGGGGCGGGAAGACCTATTCGGGAGGTTCGTCTCGGAAAGCCACTGCTCAAGCCTGCGCCACACGAAACCTCGTTGCCGCGTTATGTAGCTGTCATAGATTACATGGAGGCTATAGCGCGAAGACTGGACGCCAGTATGGTCGTGCAAGAATGGTCGGAGAGCTGGGCTCGCGGAGCTTTAGGAACAGCGTTCATTCTCGATTACAAAGACTCCAGTGTATGAGGGTAGATCTAATGTTGTCTGGATAAGAATGATGTAGAAGACTGTGATAGCGGTGGTGGAAGAGATAAGACAGGAAGATTGTAGCTATGCCAACTTGCAATGTCCAGAAGAAAAGGAAGTTCACCCTACATCCCAAATTAATCACACGCATGCCGGATGCTATGCCAACGGAGCAAACTTGTGGGCGGGAGGGTATCCTGTCGCATAGCCACCCTGCACGTATGCTTGACTGTCCAACACCGGCGACTGGTCGCTCGCGTACAACATCCTGCTTGCCTCCTCTTCACGGATGAGGAGTCTGGATGGGTGCAGTATCACTAGGGTGCCGAGCGCAAGGAGGATCAGAACTGCGTCAAAGATGACTACAGAGCAGAGACTTCAGTATGAACCTTATAGGGGAGTGAGCGGATGGGCCTACTGAAGAGCTTCTCGTTCGACGCGACTGGTCCGTCGTAACCTCCTGCGAGCTCAGCCGAACGATAGATCGACCTGAGTAGGATGGCTCGTCATCTCCTTCATTCCAAGTCTCGCGAACTCGCACTTACCGCACAAGAATCATGACAGTCATGAAGATCATGCAGCCCACGAGCATCTTGACGCGTCTCGTGAGATCTCCACGATAATACTGGTCCTTCGTATGGTTCTCGAATGGATTGCGTTTGAGGTAGCGTACGAGGAACTCGGTTCCAAGTGCGGCATAGACGACAAGAGCAAGGAGCTGGAAGATGATGCCGATCAGGGATATGGTACCACCCTGCGAGCCCCATGAGTACAGTCGTGACATCTAGAAAAGTGTGTTACTGACGAGTTTTGCCGTCTTGCTCTGGGCTGAGAGGCCACCGCCGGACATCTGTACAAACATTGCGACGCAGTCCTGTGAGTGTTGTCAGCGAAGTGCGGGGAACATTATGAGCTAGTACGCACGCAGGTGAGAAAGATTCTGCTATCTGATCAAGCAAGGTTCATTAACACATAGTAAGTACGAGAACATCTGGCCGACGTACACTTGCGGACGCCAAGTCGGCTATAGCAGGGGCCTAACCTCGTGATGACCCGGCCGAGCAGGATGAAGTTGGCGCCGAGCAAGGGAGTGGGGCCAAATAGAGTAAACAGAGAACTATTGAACGATTAGAGTGATACATGCAAGGTGCGAATGAGTGCGTACTTCAACAGATAGGGAATCAACGAAGTGCTTTCCAGATTGTGCGACGCTATGACCCGTCCGACCCAACCGATGACCTCGAACACGCCGCATAGTCCGGCTGTCCAAATTAGGTAGCGCATCTTATGTTTGACGGCCAAATATATGTGCGCCACTGAAGATCGATGTTAGGTATACAGTAGCGGAAGCACGAGGATAAATACGCACCCGTCGCCGCGAGAAACCACAGCATGAAGAAGATAGCGGCATGTCCATTGGGCTTGTAGTGGAAGAAGAACTCTTGATGTCGAGGTGAAGAGGTGTCTGCTGCGTATTCGATGCGTCAGAATAACGAGAGCGCGTTTTCCAGTAGCTGAATGCGTACCCATAGGTAGAGTCGTACTTGCGAGGTCTGCAGGGAGAGTGATGACCTCGCCAGGAGATCGATTTGTTGCGTCTTGGACTCTTCCATTTGCCTTTATACAGACATAAGGAGCCGCTCGTTTTGTCGGTGCAGTGAAGTAGACGGAGAACGGCGCCGTGAGCGCACGCGTCAGCAAGATGACGCCGCGCAATGAGGGCCGAAGGGTATAAGACACGAGCCGGCTTGCGTGCTGCGGGAGGCTGTGAGTCCCCAGATGGTCGCTGCACAGCTTAGGCAAATCGAATATCGAGTCGCAAGAGAAAGCGACGTCGCTAGTGTGCTATGTACCTAGTTATAGCCTTGGGACGCGGGTCCCATTGCGGTGCTCAATGGTGAAGCGTTAGGTTGTTGGCGTGATGCAGTATGTGTCACGTTTGCCAGGGTGGTGTCTTCAGTCGCTGAGTGGGTATTGTGCATTGGATGACGGTATGGTGGTTGTGCTGCTCAGGCCCAGGTGCGAGATGGGCGCGCAAGGCAAGACTCGACAGTGATGGGAACATTGCGGCAATTCCCGCTCCTGCCGAGCCGAGCAAATGATCGCTCGAACTGATTCTCCTCCATTACTCTCATCGAGTCCTAGAGATACGCGCCGGCGAAACTAGACTCATAGACATTTATCTGGGCACGCATTTGCTCAGAGCATGAGTCTCGTTCTCGCAGATCATCCTGACGAGCCATGCTTGATCTCCCGCCTGAACGCCGATCTACTTCAGCTCGTCTTCGAGATCGTTGCCGACCTCGAACGCCCACCTCTCAATCAGCCGACGGTGAAAGGCTGCTGGATGAGGGTCGGTCACGTCTGTCGGCTTTGGCGATCGCTCATACTTGGATTGCCGTCTTTATGGGCGCGTGACGTTTGCGCGTTTGGCGTACACGAGAGTTTCGACTCCATCTTAGACCGAGCCGGAGGGGCGCCTCTTCATCTCGACTTTCAAAGGGACATACCGGACTACACACTTGCTCGCATGGCTCCGCTTATCTCGCGCGCTCGCATACTGCGATGCATCATACGATCACCAGAGGACTATGATTCTGTGACCTCCACTTTGAACTCAGAGCAACTCCCCCATCTAGAAGTCCTCTCCATCGATCTGGATCCACTCATAATAGACTTGGTCTCTAAGCACCGAGTAGAGCCCAATCAAAAGTGCGCAATGAGGCATCTGCAGATGAAAGACACCGTAGTCCTCCCACCGCACAACGGCCTTCTGACTTCCTTGGTCATCAACTTATTCGAGTCGGAGCGAGTGATGCGGTTCACTATCCAGGAAATCGTCGATGTATTGCTGCAGAATCTCTCGCTCAAGTCCTTGACATTGAACTATGCTCTGCGTGACGCAGAAATGATCACCAATTCCTCCCGTATCGTTTTGCTAGAACTAGCGCAACTCACTATCCATCAAGATCACGGCTCGCCATTCGCGTTTGAACTGCTAAGCCTTTTGCTCGTACCCAACGCCACGCATCTGGACGTTACCGATGACTGCACCAACACACCCGCGCAGGTCACTCGAGCTTTAACCTGCGCGATGAGTAGTTGTGCGGACTCGTCCGTGCTTCAGTCGCCCGAGCTCTCGCTCAAGGTTTTACGCGGATGGTACGACAAACCTACCCCCCAGTTGGACATCAATCTATGTCCTTCGCAGAGCGTCGGCATATTGTGGAGCACGGAGGCTCCGATCAGATTCGGCCTCTTCCCCGATCTTCATCACGACCCTCTTACCGCTCATGAGATGTTGCACGCTGCGCTGCAGCAACTCTCCGCGAGCAAGGTAGCGGATCGTGTCACTCAGCTCTCTTGGTATCCATGGCCCTCGGAGGCGGATCATGACACATACTGGACGGAGGTTTTACGCTCATTCCCCAACACCGTTTCGCTCCTAGTTTCGAGCAGCACAGAGAGGTTCGCTGCTTTGTTCAGTGCCCTCAGTTGCCACGAACTTCTACCAAACTTCACTCAACTATCAGTTGAATGCGATCAATCCGAGGACGTACCTCAGCCCCGAGCCATCGAGCATATGCTCCGCCAACGGCTGGCGGCAGGGTCGCCCATCTGCGAGATCAGGCTGCAGAACCTGTACGGGATGTCACGCACCGCATCCGTTCCGAAGATCACAGCCGCCGAAAAGACGATGAGGGACTTGGCAAGGAAATTGAATGCTGCAGTGACAGTTCAGGATTGGGCGGAAGTCGTGAAGGGAGAAGGGATACTATATTTAGGGACAACCTTTACGTTTGTATATTGATCGGTCCAAATCATTCTTATCGTCCTTACCTGATGTTGGATGCCAGCGGGCCAATTTGATCATAAAGTCGGAAGATAAGATGGGTCTTGCTCTAAGTTCTGCAAGCCTCTCAACAAGGACACGTACTCAATGTTCATCACCCTATTCGTACATCGTAACATCCACACGGGCAGCAAGCTAACATTCACGAGAAGACGACGCGGTATCCAATGCGCACAGCTACGACTCGAAAGTTTCGCTCGTCTTCATCACACAACTCCTCCAACCGCGACCTTCGTGCCAAAGTTGTAGTGCTCTCCAATCTTCTGGTCGAACTTGACATTCGCGCCCTTCTGGAAGACCATCACAATATCCGACCCGCCGAACTGGAAATACGAGATCTCCTGGCCCTTCCTCACGGTATCGCCCTTCTGGACGCTGAGCACAACGGACGAGACCTGCGCCATACCAATAGGCAGCACCGCGACGCGACCAAGGAGAGGGTTCTCGATGAGGATGAGCCCGCGCGCCTGGAGGAACTGGTACCCAGGGCGGTCGGGCGCTACAATATCGGCGGAGCCGCTAGCCGATGGGAGAATGCCGCGGTGCGCAGCCGGGAGGCGCTCGTCGTCCTTAGGGCGGATGTAGCGGTGCATACCGAGCTTGAGGCCGCCCGTCGCGTCGCTCTGCTGGAGGATCACCTCGAGGTAGCACATACCCGGGATGACCCTGGCCTCGAGGACCGTGCCCGCGACAGGCGCGTGCTGGCGGTGGTAGTCGGCGGGGCCGAGGAAGGAGTGCGTGAAGACGCCGCCGGCAAACGTCGGGCCGAGCCCGGCGTCGTCGAGAAGCTGACTAATGGTCCACGGCACGCCTTTGACGTCGAACGTGTTGACGTTCGCCTCGTCGTTCACCGGCCACGTCCCGTCGAAGGTGCAGTCGGCCGCGTTCACGATCACGGTGTTGTCGTCCGGCTCGGCGATGGGTCGCACGGCGGGCTTGATGTGGCGCGCGAAGAACTCGTTGAACGTCTTCCAGCCGCCGTCGGGCACGGGATAGTCATCCATATGGTAGCTCGGCGCGGCCTTGAACGTCTCGACCGCCTCGGGCGTGATCGAGTCGGTCGTGTCCATCCACTTGCCGACCTCCTTCGCATAGCGGATGAGCCAGTCGGACAGCCACCGCCACGGCGCTTCCTGAGACGGGTCGATCGGGTTCTGCCAGTCGCGCACGGGCGGCATGTCGATGATGAAGTAGAACATGCAGAGGTGGATGTAGACGTTGGTGCCTGTCGAGTTCTCGGGGGGACCCACTTGAGGAAGCGGTTCATGTAGCCGAAGTAGTCGTCGAGCGTGGCGATGTTGAAATCCGCGAACTCGCTGAGGCCGGTGGACATGGCGAGCGTGAAGGAGTCTTGCATGGCTTGTTTGAAGGTCGGTTCGGCGTTGAGCTTGTTGACGAGCTCTTGAACGATAGGTTCGTGGGACATCTCTGCGAGGAGTATGTGAACAACGGAGAGTGGTCGAGGTCCGGGAAAACTGACTGTACTGGTTGAGATAGATGGGGTCAAGCTATGGAGGACGGGTCGTCGATCGATCTAAGAAAGCATGCAGGTCAGGGATTGAAGGTCAGTGGAGGAGTAGCTGTGCGCTCACTGAGATGTAGTAGTCTCAGCTTGCGGGTTGAGGACCTAGCATACCGCTCTCCTTATATATGCTTGAGTCGAGATACACAGACGCGTGAGTCGACAGAAAGTTGAACCCTCGGTATGCCTGCGGTGTCATTGAGTTTGTTGTGCGGTTCAAAGAAACATCTCGTGAGCTCACTGAATGCATAGCCCGTCGATGTCATTCCGGAGACGAGAAAGCTCCTGTTGTCTATACATAGAAGAGAGACAGTATTCCGTACGCCGCCGTCCTCTGAAGGTAGACGTTGAGAAGCGTGGACTTGATGCTCGTGGCGGCTGAACGTGACCTCATCGACGGATTGTTGGCACCACCGGGCCTTCGTATGCGAGTGCAACATTTACCATAGGTCAAGATGGCGTAGGTTTACTCATGGTAGAAGACGAAGAACTACGTCGACGTGTTCTTCTCGACGGGCTCTTTGCACCACCGGGCCATACGTATAACTTCTGCAGTATCTGGCGTCGCCGTCATATCGTGGAGGACATCTTGCACCACCGGGTCTTCGTAGAGTTCTTGATCTTCTACTGCATCTGGAAACGCCGTTATGATGCACGGAACCATCGGCGTGGGTGCCATTATAAGCGGGATGATGTGGCGGAGGCGCAAGAGTTGACAGAGGTGGAGAGTCGTCAAGCGGTGTATGTAAAGCTCAAATGGCGGTTGCCCTAGCGGGTATACAATACTGCGCGCGCATACAGGCGGGCTGCATCACGCTGACTTCGCGTGTGTAGCCGCTCGGGAAACGGTTGCAGGGTGTGTATTAGCGCTGGGTTCACTATGTGCAAAGCGATCAATCAGCGCGCGTCTTGTATGGTGCATAGGCGCCAACGTACCGTTTAAGCTAGAAGGCCAACTTGGCGCACGCGAGGCGCTTCGAATACGTCCGTGTCCGCGTCTGATTGTCCATGGAGTACTGGTAAAGCCTAGTTGAACGATAACTTCATACCGCCTTGCCTTGCGCGACCCAGTGTGATCTAAAAGTACCGTCAGTATGAGCATGGCGTGCCCAGGAGATCGTTCTGGATCATGATATGCCCGCGCGCTTGAAGGCACTGGTAGCCAAGGTCGTGAGGCGACTCGAGAGAACTTTTCGCCGCGTCCTGGTCCTGGGCGAGGACGCGTTCATCGTCCTTCGCGGGAAGGCAGCGGCGCATGCCAAGCTTGGGCTTGCCATCCGGGACTTGCTCGACGACGACGTCGAGGTAGCACAGACCGAGCATGATCCTGGCCTGGATGACATCGCCTGCGACGGACGCGTGCCGCCGGTGATGATCGTGCGGCGAGAGGAAGGAGGGCGTGAAGACGCCGCCGCCGAGCGTGGGGCCGAGACCGGCGTCACCGAGGATCTGGGTAATGGTCCATGGCACGCCATTAACGTCGAGCGTGTTGACGATGGCCTGGTCGTTCACTGGCAAGTACCCTGCAAACGAGCCCTTATTGTGGCGGGACGACGCAACGTCGCCTGTGACACCGCGATTGGCTTTTGCTGCAGAGCGAGGTCAGTCTCGTGTACGGCGCCACGGCGGCGATCTGGCGCACCTGCTATGATTGGTAGCTTCACCCCTTACTCCCATAACGTGGCGGTCCAAGTTTGATCTAAGAAGTACAGTCAGTGTATGGCATGGAAGGGCTCGGATGCGAGGACGAACGGGAGCAACACCTCGGTATGGAGTTCTTACGGAGCCTCTCTTCTTTCGCCGTCGCTCGAGCGGCCATTCGGTCTTGATGATGCAAGGTCGGTCGCTCAGGTCGCGACACATACGGTAAACAAATATGAATTGCTCGAATAGGCTAAATACCCATATACATGAGGGTCAGGTATATACGCGTTGCGCGAGTCGGTAGAGTACGAAGCCGTCGCCCGAGACGGACACGTCCTCTTATGCCCTCTACCCTCATGCTCCCCACTCCAACCTCTCCGCCAGCTCGAATCCGGCCCAGGTGTCTATACTTTCAACGGGGTGAGGCGAGCATCCTGGGCTTCGGCGAGAGGCGAGCCACGCCTGTTCGCTGCGGTGACTAGGGCCGAAGAGCAAGAGCAACGGGACCCACGATTGAGCTGTCGCGAGGGCGAGGTGAGTTGGCGTGAGTTGTAGAGTGCGGTAGTCGAAAGTCGGCGCGTAGATAGGCGCTTGCCGGCCGAGTGTGTGGACGGGCATCGCGTTCTGCTCCGCATGACGAGCATTGGCCGAGATGCGCGTAGGGAGTTGGATTATGGTCGGCTACGACCAGGAGTAGAGCCAGGAGAGCAAGCGAGGGAAGAGAGAAAAGAGCGTCTGCGTCATGGTGGTCGGAGCACAAGAGGCGCGTCGGCCTGATCGAACGTGTGTTGACTTCAAGCTCCCACCGCTCTCCCGATCACCTTCTGCCGAATTTGCCCTCTTAGTATATGCTTCAAGCCCGACGACCTGCGGAAATGGAGGGCGGTTAGCTGTAGTACACGGAGCGGTATGGCTTTGCAGCGGGAATAGCAGGTGCGTTCGCATGACCAGCGCTACTTCTATTGCTAACGAGCCTCTCAGTACACACTTCCTCATCATGACCCTCCCTTCCACCCCGCCACACGATGCCCGCCGCCGTCCTGACCGGCCACACGCACGCAGTCACCTCCGTCGCCTTCTCCCCAGACGGCACACGCATCGTCTCTGGCTCCAACGACTTTACCATCCGCATCTGGGACGTGGAAACGGGCGAGACGATCGGCAAGCCGCTCGAAGGTCACCACCGCTCCATCACCTCCGTCGCCTGGTCTCCAAACGGCAAGCTCATTGCCTCTGGGTCGTACGACTGCACCGTCCGACTCTGGGACGCGAAGACAGGAAGCGCGGTGGGCAATCCGCTGAAGGGACACACCGACTGGGTCTGGTCCGTTGCCTTTTCGCCAAACAGCCAGCGGGTCGTCTCCGGCTCCGAAGACCGCACCGTACGCATATGGTTCACCAAGCCCGGCAAGGCGGCGGGCAAGACGCTCAGAGGGCACTCCGACGTCGTGCGCTGCGTTGCTTTCTCCCCAGACGGCAATCAGATTGCCTCGGGCTCGTACGATTATACGGTCAGACTTTGGGACGCAAGCACCGGGGGACGCGTAGGCGAGCCGCTCACAGGCCATACGGATCGGGTGATGTCCATCGCCTTCTCCCTCGACGGCAAGCGCATCGTATCCGGCTCGCGCGACTGCACAATCCGCATCTGGAGCCTCGATGCCAACAGCGAGGACGAAGGCAAGAAGATCGGCGAGCGTCTGTGGTGCGTTAGCGCCGTCGCCTTCTTCCCGGACGGGCGTCGCGTTCTCTCGGCGGCGGCTTGGGTTCTCGGGGTGAGGGTGTGGGATGTGCAGATGGGGTCGGCGGTTGGGGAGCCGTATGAGGGGCTTGCGAGCGATATTAACGCTGTGGCGGTTTCGCCGGATGGACGGCGGGTTGCGTCGGGGTCGGACGATTGTACGATCCGGATTTGGGATGTACAGCACGCACGTAAGCTCGCCCAGCCTTTATGAAGCATCCAACGCGTTTTGACGAAGCGACGTACTCAGAGCTGTAACCCTTTCTGCCTGGCTCCCGCCGCGCGTAGGACGAGAGGAAGATACTACGTGAACGCTCGACCCGCGCAGTGCCCGCTGCCCCGGCTTCGATCTATGTGCATATACTCGGGCTAATCACGTTCGATGGGCGAAGAGTGGATATCGCTTGCAGTACGCGACATGGGAATTCACCGGCGGCTTTTCCCCGGTGCGCCTTGCGCGTCGCCGACTTTCCACCTTCGACATCGTCCAACATCACTCTCCATACACACGCCCTTTGTACACGACACGCCGGATCACATAGCCCATGTTCTTCTTCCAGGACTGTACTATGGACAGGTCTCCTCGCACGGACGGGCGCGTTCATACCGCGCGCCCCCGCGCTACGTTGTACGATCAGATTACCTGAGGATTATCATTTCCTTGCGTCGGCCTTGTTTTCCGGTCGTATTCCGACGCTACGCTCGCTTTCGGTGGACCTCAGTTGCTTCAGTATGGGAAAGGAAGCTTGGAAGAATATCATCGTCGCCAGCGACAATCAGATCACGGAGCTCAGGATGCGCTTCCTCTACATACGGCCCCCTCAACATGGACGACTGGCATCATCATACGCGCATCTTGGCCAGAGCCTATCCTACACAACGTCCTCGACATATTATCACGCAATTCCGCCTTGATAGGCGTTCACCTGGCGTTCGCAGTCCCGAATGGAGACGCCATCTCAAGACCTACGCCCATCCTCATGCCAATTCTATCCACGGTCAACGTCCACGTCCTAGACGATTCCTCCTCCTTCAACCTTCTCGCACATTTGCGCCTAACTACTGTCGCACGTCTAGACGTATCAGAGCGCACGGTCAATACGGTGGACGGCGTCACAAGAGCGATGGAGCGCACCTTGACCGCTTGTGCCGGATCGCTTTCCTCACGCTGACAAAGCTACTGTCGTGCGCTCCAAATGTGGCCCGCCACGAAGTCGATACGAAGAAGATGGACAGGCGCTTGTGCTTCCTCGTATGGGCAAGCTGACGTTCAAACGCGATCCTCAGTCTGGCTCACATCCCCGGCAAATCTTCTGGTCACCCGGCTTTCGAGCTTGCGCTTTCAACCCGAGCCCGGCGGCTCGGTTCGCCCATACAGGAATTTGGGATCGACGCTGAAGATCTGGGCCAATGGAGAGATCCGAAGCTCGAGTACTCTGTGAGACGAAGGTGCAGATGGAGAGGGTGGT
>UWZB01000034.1:58512-122201 GCA_900536885.1 Peniophora sp. CBMAI 1063
GGTGGGGGAGGGTGGGGGAGGGGGATGGGAAGTATGAGGGTGTTGTGTTTAGTTTCCGTACCTGTGCATGTATAGTGTGATGCGTATTGCCGTCTCTGAAGAGACGCGCGAAGTAGCCTTGAGCGGAATATATACGAATGATATATGATAATGCCTCTTGCTTCGAGCGGGACTTGAAGTAGCACTACCATCGTGCGCTAGGCCCTTGCTCCTTGCCCGACTCGCTGGCGAAAGTAGGTTGCTTGCAGGTGCCACAGGTCGCGCGCGCCCCCCGAACCCGCATTTTGATCCGTTTGCTCCTCCGCGCCTCGCGCCTTTCGTCCGCCCACCATGAGCGCGCCGCCGCTATGCTTGTCCAGAAAGTGAGTTCCATACTCTTGGCCTCCCAACGTACCTCCTACGAATGCGGGTGCCCGGGCTTCTTAGAGCTTGTCGGCGCGTTCAAACCCGTGTGATGCACCAACGATCTGCGTATCTCAAGATCTCTGCAGGCAGCGCACCTACTGCGAACTCGTGGCTATAAATGCACAACACCCTCTCGATTCATCGGATCTCCCTTACATAGGCCGTCAGTTGCTGCGCGTGCTGTGCACGGGAAGCGGCTGGGACATTCTCTCGGTTCAGAAGTGCAAAGTGCTTGTCCAGTGGGAGTAGCAGGCGAACTCAGCGCAGTGAAGGGGACCGGGTACGGTATACGGTACGTGATACTAGATTTGCGCCTCTTTCTCATATTGAATGACATCCTAACACAGTTTTTAGCGAGGTGCAAACGAGCCTGACTCGTCTACTGTAAGGCGACGATGAGTCTACACGCACCAGTCGGAGCCGTGAAGAAGACTCACCGCCTTAAAACAGCGACTTCTACATGAGGCACCGCCATGAGCTCTATCAGTTAAAAGACTCATGCGGCAATCTCTGGCACCGACAAGTCCAGTCATGGCGGTACCGCCTGGATACATGCACCTTATATATCCGCCTTTTGACATCGTCTTCAATCGTCGTTTCAAGCCATCACCGGTCCGTGCGGCATATCACATCAAGCCTATTCGTAACTTTCATGGACATACAGTCATCTACCCCGCCTCAAGACTGTACCAACATCGTACGCTCGCAGAGCGCAGACCATGACGACAGCGTCGACGGGTGGATCAATAGCGCTAGAAAGGGCGATGACTGCGAATGCCCGCTGGGACCCAGCTACACCCCTGCTCCTTCCCATCCTCACATCCTGCGCCTCAACAGCGACACGCTCCGCCTCATCTCCGAGCACGTCGCGGACATCGCCCGTCCCGATCCTCGCAACGGGACGCGGGCATCAGACTGCTGGATCAAACTCGGCCATGTATGCCGCCTCTGGCGCTCTCTCCTGCTGGACATGCCGTGCTTATGGGCGCGCGACCTCTGTGCATTTGGGTCGAGCGGAAGCGCGTTCGAGTGTGTTTTGTGCCGCGCGCGGGATGCACCCCTTCATCTCGAGCTCGACTCGCCGCGCCATACGTTGGAGAATACGCTCGCTCAGGCTCGCTCGCATGGCCCCGCTCATCCCACGCGCGCGCGCACTTTGCTGCACGATCAGATCGCCCGAAGACTACCGCTCTATAGCCTCGGTGCTGTCTTCCGACTCTATTCCGAACCTGCACTCGCTTTCGGTGGAGTTCAACTGTGGGACTATGGATCACGACTCTCGCACAGATATTGTTCTCGCGAGAGACGCTCAGGTTACGGACGTGAGGATGAGCAATGTCATTATACGCCTCCCGGAGCATGGGCGCTTGACGTCGTTGGACATTTCGCTCACTTGGGCGAAGCCGGAAAGGCTCTTCCGTTGCGACGACGTCCTTGATATCCTCTCCCACAATCCCAGCTTGAAGGCTGTCTCTCTCGCACACGCACTTCGCAAGGGCGATCCAACATCGAGATCCACGCCTATCGTCATGCCGGTCCTATCCAGAATCAAGATCGTCCAAACGGACAGTGCTTGCCTTCCATTCGATCTACTCAGGCATCTACGCGCACCACAAGCCGAACGTCTACACGTATCGGAATACGTGACCAAGACCAACGCAGTCAACATCTCCGACGCGATGGCGTGCACCTTGGCCACTTGTATCGAATCACCACTCCTAGCATCGGAGCGGTTGTTGTGCTCTCTGGCCGTGCACCACGGGCGTAGACTAATAACAGACGTCAGCTTACAACGCGAATCTGACGGCATGTCTACGTCGACCGATAGAGCTGGTCATGATGCGATCAGATTCGTCCTCTTTCCAGAGTACGGACACCGACGGAGCTACGCGAACGCCATGGACCGCATGTCCGCAGCACTGCAGCCCCTTCGCGAATCCGGCGTCGCGAGCCGCGTCGTCGAGCTCGATTGCTTCCCCGGGAAGAGAGTCGCAAGATCGGAGCCTGCCCAGTTCTGGAGGACGACGCTGAGCGCGTTTCCGTACGTCTCTGCGCTCCGCGTTCAGACCGAGGCTGGAGATGAGCTCGTGGATCTCTTCGATACTTTGTCCGAGCACGAAGATGGAGAAGGCGTGCTGCCGCGCTTGGAGCGCTTGGTGATGAAGCCGGGTCCTATGCCAGGGAGAGTCGTGTGGTTCCCAGGCTTCGAGCGTATGCTCCGCGAGAGGGTTGGGATGGGGTCGCCTATTCGGGAGATCCGGATCGATACCTCAGTCGCATGTTGATGGAACCATGCCAGGCCGGGATACCGCGAGACTGTAGAGCGGATAGAGAGAGTGGCGGCGCGTGTTGGGGCGGGGGTGGAAGCACGGAAGTGGTGGCAGATGGGAGCTTCGGGCGAGGTGGTGTGTCGGGGTGTCGTTTTCAACCTCAAGTATGCATAGTAATGAAATGAAAGCGATGGTTTGGTTCACATCCGGGATCGTGAGCCTTGCGTCGGTAGTTCGCGCTCGCGCGCCGGATGCTATACGGGTAACTAGATGCTCGAAGTAGGCCCGGGAGCTTCAGAGCTCGCCTGTGACTGAAACAGCCCTTCATGGAGCTTGTGCACTGAGCGACGTGACGATGACACGCTGAGTGTGTATGAGAGGCGGGCGCTCCCGCGAGTACGCACGCTCTCGAACTACATAAGTACTATAGAGTCGCCATTCATTCACCAGCACGTATGTGCGCCTTCGGCACGCACGCCCTAGGGATTCATTCTGGGACATCACACTGTGAACTGAGAGCACGTAATGAAGCCTGTCATAGGCCGCTGGTGGACAAGTCCAAGTCGTGACGATACGGGCCGAGGGAGCGTGGGAGCGTATACGATCCCCACTTTGATCCTTTCGTTCTTGGCCCGGGCAGACGATCATCACTACCACCACCGCGACTGACTACCACCATATCTCATACACTCTCTACATCGACATGCTTCCGAACGCAAGAATCTCTCTATCGTATCGTCCGACGGATGTCAACACCCCCTAGAATGTTTGATCTGAGCGGCGCTTCGCTCAAACGCCCAACCCTGTCCATCTCTTTGGCGCCCAACGAATGTTCTCATCCAGCGCAGGACCTCGCGCCAGCTCGCGCCGAATGTAGCGCTCATCATCTACACCCGGCGCTCTCCTTTACAGGCCGACCATCTGCTTCGCCAGCCTTTGCCCTCGCGCCACTATTACGCCAGGGATTCCGGTAGCGAGGAATAGGTCAAGCCCTGGTCCATGATATCATGGAAATCAAGTCGCGTGGGGAGGAGGCATTTTGAGGAGAAGACGGCGGTGGGGAGTAGCTCAAAGGAGGAGAGGCATTGGCGCTTGAGTTTGAGCATACGCACAACCTGACTACGTTTACTCACTTGCCTATATATCACTCCAGACCCTTGTCACCTCATTCGAGCGTTCATTCGAAGCAATGCATCGTGTATCGCTTGCGATTCCAGCCGCGGAAGCCGCATCTCGTACAACATTGTGTGAACACTGCTCTGAGAAAGCGAGGCGAATCGGTGGACTCGTGGGCTGACAGGAAAGAATCATTCATTCTAAAGTCATGGCGCTTGTTGAACACGTTGAGACTGGCAGGCCATTGGGGCAAAAGCCGCGAGGCAAGGCTGCTGCCCGTGAAGTAAAGGAGCCCCGTCCCATGCACGCTCGCCTTCGTCCACCATCCCACCCTGTACTCACTCTTCAGCACATACAGTATCTTTCCCTCTGATGTCGGTCAGCTCAGTTCAGAGCGAAGATGTACAGCTCCCACACAGTGAGCGCGCCGCTCGTCGCCGGATCAGTTGGCACTTCACTGATTGGTTGCCGACCCAGATTCCCTCGCCATGCTTGGCGAACTCGAAGTTAAAACCTCCACACCATCACCTCCGACAAGACCGACAGAATCTAAGACCCGCGCGGATCCTGGTGCGTGTCGATCTCTCTTTATGCGCACGACGCCGTTGTGGCTAGACACGTCTTTACTCACGGATTATTGCTCTACCCTAGGCTCATTGCCGAATGGTGACCCTTTGGCGCACAACCCTCTTCACCAGCCAGAAGCGGCCACGCATCCCATCCCAAACCCGCCATGTGGTTGCGCGAAAGAGGGAAGAAATTTGATCGTCTGCATCGATGGCACCTCAAACCAGTTCGGCAAGAGGGTGCGCGAATCTCGCCTATTGTCCTTCCCAAAGACCCGTATCGCCCATCCTTGGCCCTTCACAGAACACAAACGTCATAGAGCTCTACAGTCTCATACGCAAGGGCAAAGGGGACAACCAGCGTACCTACTACAATAGCGGCATCGGAACCTACGCAATACCGTCGTGGAGGTCGTGGGCGTACTATAAGCAGGTCGTAGGTCACAAGATGGATCTCGCAATCGCATGGTAAGCTTGACTGTTCCTGTTCACGGGGCGCAACTACTAACACGACGCACTTAGGAACTTCGAAAGTATTGTACTTGACGCATACCGCTGGCTTTCCGAGACCTATGAAGACGGTGACTGTATCTACTTCTTTGGTGAGTTAGTCTAGCTGAAGGTCTACGCCAATGATCTTGACATGTACACAGGCTTCTCGCGTGGTGCTTATCAAGTCCGTACTCTCTCAGCGATGATCCATAGGGTGCGATACTCTACGCAACTAATGCAACTATGCTGACCGTCACCCATTAGGTCGGGCTGATCCATCGAGGCAATGAGAAGCAAATCCCGTTGTAAGCCAAGTCGTGTGAATTATCCCGTCGTTGCGCCCGGCTCATGATTCCTTCTCAATAGTGCCTATCAGCTCTACTCCCATTCTGAAGGCACCGGGGCCATGGACTCCGTTACAACGGCACAAACTTTCAAGACAACATTCTCACGCGAAGTGAAAGTACATGTCATTGGCGCATGGTGCGTACGAGCTATATACTTGCGCAGACTGTACGACCGCTGACGCAACATATTAGGGATACAGTGTCGTCAATCGGGCTTGTACGAGGTAGAAAACTCCTCCCTGATACCATCAATGGCATGAAGCATGTTTGCTTCTTCCGGCACGCGCTCGCCTTGGACGAACGTCGTGTGAAGTTTTTGCCTGAATATGCCTATGGAGGATCGTCACCGCAAGAAGCTGTCATGCAAGACTCATTAGAGCTCGCGAAGCGGGTGGACGCGGCGAAGGACAGAAACGAACGGAAGGAGGCGGACAGCACGCCGAAGGTGAACGTACCCCATACGAAGGAAGTCTGGTTCGCTGGAACGCATTCTGACATGTCAGTTCTATGTCCTCGTCGGGAAGACACTCTAATCAGTGTCCACAGTGGAGGAGGGAACGTGGGAAATGAAAGTCTCGATCTGACGCGTCCGTCACTGAGATGGATGTATTCAGAGGCGGATGCTGCGGGGCTCGCCCTTAACCCCCTCAATCCCAACTATAAACTCTTCGCCAAGGAGATAGACATTCATGAATCTCTCACTTGGGCCTGGTTGCCCCTGGAGGTCCTACCATTCCGACATTTGACATATGGGAAGAAAGCTAATCGCTTGTCTTCAAATTCAGCTGATACGACATACCTGTGCGTATACGTATCGCTTTGATCCACTCTCTACAGTCTAACTTAATGCTATAATTGGACTAGACCACATCGTGGCGGAGCACGCATCATTCAAGAAGGTCAAAAGATTCATCAATCTCTCTGGGGCTCTCAACAACTGGGCTCTACATATACCCCGCGTGCGAAAGCGAAGTTCAAGTGGGCTGAACTGGGAAAGCAAGACAACGCTGAGGCTCTTAGAACCTGGAAAGAGATCGATCTTTATGACTTGGCGGGAACTGTCGTTCGAAAATACGCCGACAGCAAGTCCACGGGCCTCGAAGTCGCTTCGCAGCAAGAGCAGCGTGCAACAATCCGCGCCTACGCAAGTTCAGGTGCGATCGTGTGTGCCTACTTGAACAGGCGCTCCTACTCAATGACTGAATAGGGGAGAGTCGGCGAGCACTAATCCGCGAACTAACTGCCCGCAAGATACGGGCCGATATCTTCTGCGATATCTTGGACATCCTCGTTGAGAGTGCAGATCCTGAATCGACGGTCAAAGTAGACTTGCCGTATAGACTCATAGCGCCGGTATTGCTAGATGATCTACGCAGTACCGACGTACACCAATGCCAGACCGCTCGGAAAGTGATGGAGTATTGTGCGAAAGTTACCAGGACCGTGCGAGGCGAGTGCAAAGGTCATCTTCGACATGGGGAAACCAACTGACCGAGTTACAAAACAGTCTTGACTGGTCATTACTTGGCCGTCTCATCCGTCGCGTTTTCGCCTGACGGCACGCGCATCGCCTCGGGCTCGTACGACAACACGATCAGGATATGGGACGCGGTGACCGGAGAGACAGTGGGGAAGCCACTTCAAGGGCATACCGACTGGGTTTGGTCCGTCGCATTCTCCCCAGACGGCGTATACGTCGTCTCGGGCTCAGACGATCGTACCGTTCGAGTCTGGGACGTGGAGAAGGGACAGGCTGTGTGGACGCCGTTTGAAGGGCACACTGATTGGGTCCGGTCCGTTGTGTTCTCGCCAGATGGGAAGCGCGTCGTCTCGGGCTCGTGCGACGCTACGCTTCGAATCTGGGATGCGGAGACGGGGCAGACGGTAGGGGGGCCGTTGGAAGGGCATACAAACTCGGTCTGGTCCGTCGCGTTCTCCCCAGATGGCTCGCGCGTCGTCTCGGGCTCTGGCGACCAAACCATCCGTATCTGGAAGGTCGAGACGGGCCAAATGGTGGGAGAGCCGCTCGAAGGGCATACCGACATGGTCTGGTCCGTCGCATTCTCGCCAGATGGCAAGCGCGTCGTCTCTGGCTCGGGCGACAAGACGATCAGAATCTGGAACTCGGAGACGGGAAAGGCGGTGGGCAAGCCATTCGAGGGGCACGGCGGCGCTGTCATCTCCGTCGCATTCTCGCCGGACGGTCAGCGCATCGTTTCGGGTTCGGCCGACTGCACAGTCCGTATCTGGGATGTGGAAACGGGAGAGATGGTGGGAAAGCCGTATGAAGGGCACACGAACTGGGTGTGGTCTGTTGCGTTCTCCCCGGATGGCACGCGCGTCGTGTCGGGCTCACGGGACAAAACGACTCGGATATGGGACGTGTTAGAGCCATTGCTACCACAGGCTCAGGAGGTAGATGTATGCCATTTCACTCCGGCATCGTTCAACAACTGACGTTGTTCTCGCAGGTCCACGAGAACGCCATTCCCGGGTCTGCCGATGCAGCGTGATTCCACGCGACTATGTACCATTTTTACATATCACTTACATGGACGTCCAGTGGGAACGTATTTTGTATCCTCAATGATCTGGTCTTGTACTTTATGGCTTCTGTGAATGTTTGTATGTGCCGGACGATTGAACCATTGATCGACGTCATACTCATCCTATACCCGAACTTTGTGGGTCGTGATGATATTTGGTCAGCCGTTGACTTGCAGGCATATATGCTTCATGCCCTGTCTTCTACAAGCTGTTCAATCGCGAGCGAAGGCATGGTATACGCATATTCGCGATACAGAACACAAGAGATCGGGCCGGATTAATTCTCATTGTGGACGGGGGAGGCGGGTGATGACCCGTAGTACTCTTGGTGGAACGAACCAGGCTCTTCTACGAGAGCGGAATTGGACAGCTACCAGAAGCGAGCATATACGCTCACGCCAACAAAGCAAAAAGGCCTTGAATGTAGTATGGGCTCGCCGTGAGACTCCATCAATATGCCACAGCACATCTACCCAGAAGGGCGGGCATTCTACAAGGCGCGGACCAAGACGAGGCAACCCCAGTCCAGACTTCACCGAGAACGTTTACCATCTAGCTGATCTTGCTTCGGCATGTAGCCATGCTAGTCGGGTTCGCCTTCATATAGCGAGCAGTCCGCTAGAGGGTCGTTCAATATGGTGAAGAAGCGCCGGCCCGTAGGACATAGTACTGGTCGCACATACCATATACCCGACCCTAGACCCCTCCGCTGCGCTGAGCCTTCCTGCTACTCTCACCGCACGCGTTCTTGCCTCTTCGGACCGGGCAGTATCTTCCTGACGCGTCCCGTCGCTTGGGTCTTGATGATGCAATGTCGCTCAATCCACAATGGATCCAGTAAATGTGTATGTATTGTAGGAGACACGGAGTACGCGCATACAAGAAGGTCAGGTATGTACGCAGCACGCAAGTCCGTAGAGTAAGTATCGGTCGTTGCCCGCAACGGGGCTAATCTTCTTGTCCCCTCCAACTCGATTTCCTCCCCCTCCGACGTCTTTACCGGCTCTGGTCCGTCCACAGGTCCATATACTGAGCGGGGTCGAGGCGAGTGTTCTGAGCTTCGGAAGCCGCGCTTGTTCGCTGCGGTGGTCCATGTTTGAGCTGTCGCGAGGGCGAGATTGGTTGGGGGGAGGCGCAGAGTGCGGGAGTCGAGAGTTGGCGCGTAGATCGGCGGACGGGCGACGCATGCTGCCTCCGCCTGAGGAGAAATCGACCACATTTCCGTAGAAGGTTGAGCAATGGTCAGCTACGTCTAGGTGTAGAGCCAGAAGGGCAAAGGAGAGACGAGAGAAGAAAGCGTGCGCGCCATGGTGGTCGAAACACAAGTTACACAACAGGTGCGTCGGCCCGAACAGATGTTGCCTTCACGCTTCTAACTCTCTCGCGGTCTCCCTCTGCGCTCTCGTTACATGTTTCAAACTTACGGAAATGGACGGCGAGAAGTTGTAGGACGTCAAGTTACATGGCTATGCTGTGAGAACGCCAGGTGCGCTCATGACTAGCTCTACATCGTTCTATTGCTAACGAGCCTCCTAGTACACAACTCTTCATCATGATCCTCCCTTCCATCCTGGCCAACAATGCCCGCCACCATTCTGACCGGCCACACGCACGAAGTTACCTCCGTCGCCTTTTCCCCAGACGGCAAACGCATCGTCTCCGGCTCGAATGACTTTACAATCCAAATTTGGGACGTGGAGACGGGCAAGACGATCGGCAAGCCGCTCGAGGGACACCACCGATCCATCACCTCCGTCGCCTGGTCTCCAAACGGCAAGCTCATCGCCTCTGGCTCGTACGACTGCACCGCTCGGCTCTGGGACGCAAAGACGCGGCGCGCGGTGGGCAAGCCGCTCGAGGGACACACAGACTGGGTCTGGTCCGTCGCCTTCTCGCCAACTGGCAAGCGCGTCGTCTCTGGCTCCGAAGATCGCACCGTACGCATATGGTGCACCAAGCCCGGCAAGGTGGCGGGCAAGACGCTCAGAGGGCACTACGATCTCGTCCGCTGCGTCGCCTTCTCCCCAGATGGCAAAAGGGTCCCCTCGGGCTCGTACGACCGTACAATCAGGCTATGGAACGCGAGGACCGGGAAGCGCGTAGGCGACCTGCTCGAAGGCCATGCCGATTGGGTCATGTGCATCGCCTTCTCCCCAGACGGCAAACGCATCGTATCCGGCTCGCGCGACTGCACCATCCGCATCTAGGACATCTCCGCGAACGGCGAAGACGAAGGCAGGAGGATCGGCGAGCGCCTGTGGTCCGTCAGCGCCGTCGCGTTCTTCCCGGACGGGCGGCACGTTCTCTCAGCGGCGGCCTGGGGATTTCGGGGTCAGGGTGTGGGACGTCGAGATGGGAACATCGATTGGGGGGCTGTATGAGGGGCATACGAGCGATATTAACGCTGTGGCGGTTTCGCCGGATGGGTGGCGGATTGCGTCGGGGTCGGACGATTTTACGGTTCGCGTTTGGGATGTGCGACAGGAGCACACGTACGCGTGTTTAGTCTGATTTACCCGACTTGTACTGACGAAGCGCTATTGTCAGTGTTGTGACCCTTTCTGTCTGGATTCCGCCGCGCGTAGTAGGGCGAGATTAGTCCCGAAATGGGGATAATCATGATACATGACACCGGCCATTTCACGACGGGGCGTTTTCGACGGGAACCCCGACGGCTGCTCCAGCAAGCAGCCTCGTGAAGATTCCAGCATGGCCAGAGCGTCGAGCTCGCGGAGTTCGATTCCTTTTCTGCTGCGTACGTTTCTATATGCTCGTCATAGGGTCCTTGCTCAAGCGCTCATAGATGTCCTCGCAGCTTCGATGCTGCGGTCTCAGTAAGCGTCTGTAGGACCGGTGGACCTTATGCGCGCCAGTCAGGCCACTTGTATGGTAGCCGTACGCCATGCGCTATAATCCCATATGTCGCTTGAAGATGCACAGCGCTCGCTGTCGACTACATGCATTTGTCACTGCCAGCGAGATTGACTGACCCAGAGCATCTGCAACGCGCGCATGTCACGGAAAGGCGTTCGAAGTCTATTGACCAGGCCACACCGGGCCCTGCCGCCCTGCACACGCTTCCCATATTTGGGGATCTCATGAGAAAGTTGCGGCTAAGCCAGCAAGAACTCCCGCTCTTGCAAGCTGATACCGCGCCTCATAGAAGGACATATCGCAAGTTGATTCGCGGAGTACTATGCGTGTTTTCGAACGTGTGACTGGGCAGGGCATTCTGGAGGGTATGGGCACGAGGCGATGCACGCGGACATGGAGCGGCGGCGTCTGCGCTATATGAATGTCAACCGGTGAATGATCAGTGAGTAGCAACCTCGTTGTGTGCCCACCGTCTTCCTGACGACTTTCGCTTTTCCCAACCGCAGTCTGCGCTTCCCATCATGGCCGCGAACTCTACGTTGAACGGCCAAAGCTCTACGGATTGGCTGCTTGGTGAGTGATATTGGTCTGGGCGCCTGGCATGTATGACCAGGATACTCTAGCGCTTTGGCTGAAGTTGTAGCCGTCTTGTAGGCACTGAAGCCAATGAGCCTCTCAACACGGACCACATAGACGAATCCGACGCCGGTAAGCTCAGCTTTACTATCCGCGAACATGGAGATCGACGAGAGTTGACATGTATCTGTTGCAGATCAGCTGCACACGAGACGCGGCGCGAAAGCTCAACGAGACGACCGCTCCCCACTCCTGCACTCGAGGACCTGTGGCTGTAGTAAAACGACAGGCAGGAATCTTATCGTGTGTATCGACGGCACCTCGAATCAGTTCGGCGAGAAGGTACGTCAACTTGGGTTGTGGCTTCGATATCAAAAGGTTCCACGATCCTGACTTCCGACGACTGACAGAATACCAATGTCATCGAGCTCTATAGTCTCATACAGAAGGGAGAGAGCGACGGCCAGCTGACGTGGTACAATAGCGGGATCGGAACGTATGCCCGGCCGTCATGGAAGTCATTGTCGTGGTACAAGCAAGTACTTGCTCACAAGATAGACCTTGCCATTGCGTGGTGCGTGTTATCGTGACGTATTTTCCGGGTCTACAGCTAACCGCACTTCCAGGAACTTCGAAAGCATCGTCCTGGACGCTTACCGCTGGCTCTCAGAGACATACAAGGACGGCGACTGCATCTATCTCTTTGGTATGACCGAGTTCTTCATTGCATCGGTTTATATCCATACTCGCCAGGCTTTTCTCGCGGGGCGTATCAAGTCCGAACATTGTCCGCGATGATAGAGAAGGTGCGTAAAGCCACGGCGTGTGTTATGTAGTTCATGAGGGTAACGATGGAAATGTCAGGTTGGACTCATTCATCGCGGCAACGAAAAGCAGATACCTTTGTAAGATTGGGCGCTCAAACGCTCGTGCCACTCGCTAGTGCTGATCACACTCCTCAGCGCCTATCAATGGTATTCCGACCCTGACAGCGACCTCCCCATCACGGAGGAACCTCCGTCCAACGCCGATGCAGGGCGTTCGCCGGCTTCCTCTCCCGACTTGCACGACTCAAGACCATCTTCGCCTTCACCTCATGAATCGGAAGCGCCCACTTCGTCACAGTCAAAAGCAGAACCGAGTCTCATACGCACGGCCAAACGGTTCAAGCAGGTGTTCTCGCGCAACGTGAAGGTGCATTTTGTTGGCGCATGGTGCGTATGGCTTGCCCACCGTCTTCTCGCGCATTCCCTCTTACACCTCGTCTTTAGGGATACCGTATCGTCGATCGGGATCGTACGCGGTAGGAAGCTTCTTCCCGGAACCATCGACGGCATGAATTACGTCTGCTACTTTCGACACGCCCTCGCACTGGACGAACGCCGAGTCAAGTTCCTTCCTGAGTACGCTCATGGGGGAAGGTCCAAGGGACATGGCGATCACGCCGATGCGAACCATACAAAAGAGGTCTGGTTTGCAGGGACGCACTCAGACATGTCAGTATTATTCTTCTCGTGATCAATTCATCACTGATGAGTGTATGCAGAGGCGGTGGAAACGTGGAGAATCGGAGTCTCGATCGCACACGTCCATCTCTCAGATGGATGTTCTCCGAGGCGTCTGCAGCCGGACTTCATCTTGACCCTCTCCAGCTCAATCGCAAAGATGTCGAAGATATCAAGGTCAACGAATCCTTGACTGGCATTTTCTGGTGGCTATTGGAGTACCTGCCGTTGCGGCGCTTGACGTACTTTGCGGAGACTGAGGAGGCGGGCAAAGATACAACCCATCAGTACGCATCCGTATCTGATACATCTTGAGCATCCGATTCACGTGACGTCAAGACCGCACGCAGGTGGGGTGCGCGTTATTCAAGAAGGGCAAAAAATCCATCCATCTGTCTGGCGCTCCAAGTACCTTGGCACCGATTACATCCCGCGTGCTCGCTTGTACTCACGAGATACAGGCTTTTGGGACCAACTTAAGCTGAAGGACGGGGAAGGACCTCAACCCGATGGGACCGAACGCAACCCGTGGAGGGAGGTCGATCTGTATGACATGGTAGAACACCTTGTCCGGCAATATACCAGCTACGACTCGGTACAGAAGGATAACGATACACAGCGCAGTCAGCTAGAGGCCATTCGCAGTCACGTCAGATCAGGTGCGCCCTGAGGCTTGCTAGATCATCTGGGTATGGATTACATGTCCTGACAAGGTGGCAGGCGAGGGTCAGAAAGCGGTCGTCCGCGAGTTATACAAGCGGCTAGAGCTTGCGAGGGCTCATGCTGACAAGAATCCTGAACCGAAGCTTCTCAATTGCTCGATTCTTTGCAGGATCTTACAGGTCGTGTTGGAGGCCTCGGACATTAGTCGTCAAGCCAAGGCTATTTCCCCGTACAGAACCTTGCGAGCATTGATGCTGCGACACCTCGCGGGGGCGAACCACGATGAACTTCGGGTCGCAAAGCAATTCTTACTGCAGTTCACAGATACCGTGCAAGGCAAAGCCAAAGACCGCCACCTTCCACGATGAAACTTACTGACGGAGCTACAATGTAGTTTTGACTGGTCATGACCGACCCATCCTCTCGGTCGCGTTTTCGCCTGACGGCCAGCGCATCGCCTCGGGCTCGTACGACGACATGGTCAGAATCTGGGATGGGAGGACTGGAGAGACGGTGGGGAAGCCATTCGGGCACGATGACGATGTGAACTCTGTCGCATTCTCCCCAGACGGCAAGCACGTCGTCTCGGGCTCAGACGATTGTACCGTTCGAGTCTGGGATGTGGAGAATGGACAGGTAGTGGGTAAGCCGTTTGAAGGGCACACTGATTGGGTTCGGTCCGTTGCGTTCTCGCCAGATGGGCAGCGCATCGTCTCGGGCTCGGAAGACGGTACGCTTCGAATATGGGATGCGAGGACGGGGCAGACGGTCGGAGAGCCGTTGAAGGGGCACACTAGCTTTATCATGTCTGTCGCGTTTTCTCCAGATGGCACGCGCGTCGTCTCGGGCTCTCACGATAACACCGTCCGGATATGGAACGTCAAAACGGGCCAAATAGTGGGAGACCCGCTCGAGGGGCATACCGACATGGTCTTCTCCGTCGCATTCTCGCAGGACGGCACGCGCGTCGTCTCTGGCTCGCGCGACAATACGCTCAGGATCTGGAACTCGGAGACGGGAAAGGTTGTGGGGAAGCCATTCGAGGGGCACCGCGGCATTGTCTTCTCCGTCGCATTCTCGCCGAACGGTCTGCACGTCGTTTCGGGTTCGGACGACTGTACAGTTCGGATCTGGGATGTAGAAACGGGAGAGATGGTGGGGAAGCCGTATGAAGGGCACACTAGCGATGTCACGTCCGTTGCGTTCTCCCCGGATGGTACGCGCGTCGTGTCGGGGTCGTGGGACAGGACGATTCGGATCTGGGACGTATTGGAGCCATTGCTGCCGCAGTCCCAGGAGATAGATGTATGTCATTTCACTCCGGCATCGTTCAACAACTGACACTGTCCTTACAGGTCCATGGGAACGCCGTTGCCGGACGCGGCAATTCAGCATAACTCAACGCGACCACGAACCCATGATCTATGTTTGTTACATGAATGTGTGAAGGCAACTTGGTCTGAATCCTCGCTATTCTGGTCTTGTACCGTTATGGCTTTTATGACTGCTTGTATGTCCCGGACAATTGGACTGTTATTTAATCAATAGCCTCTTTCAAAGTTGAGTTAAGGGAGGCCTTAACTGACCTCCCGAAGACCCTAACTCGACGCGCGTCGTTAACCACGTCGTCGGTGCCGGATCACTGATGTCGGTGATGCCCGCAGGGCCGAAAGTGCGGGCACCTTGGCCGTACTAATTCAACTGCACCATAGTTCCGCGTGTGCCCGCCGACTTCCTCCTCGAACCTACGGTTACTTTCACCCATAGAGATGCTAGCCCATGTAGATGTACGCTATGCTGAGAAAGGGACAATCCGCGCAGCCCGATCCGACTTCGTGTACACATAGGACGAAAATTCAATATATATATGGCAGGGATCAGACATCCGCCTTCGCCCTCGCGCTGCAGCCCTCCGAACTGCTGTCACTAGCAAGAGTATCTATTTGCTACGGTGCACGGTGTTTGAATAGAAACACTGCGAGGATATGGGAAAGCGAATACAGTACACGCGAGGCCCACCGCACTTTCGGCTCTGCGGGCATCACCGACATCAGTGATCTGGCACCGACGACGCGGTTATCGACGCGCGTCGAGTTAAGGTCTTCGGGAGGTCAGTTAAGGCCTCCCTTAACTCAACTTTGAAAGAGGCTAATATCACCTTATCCTATACCCAAACTTCGCTCCCGATAATAACCTCACAAGTTATTGATATATGCTCTATGCTTTGATTTCTACAAGCTGCTCAATCGTGAGCGGAAGCATAATCGGTGTGTGTGCAGGATACGATATACAAAAAAGCGTGCCGAGATGTCACTATGCTCCAACGTGCACGGGTCTATGCGTTGAATTGGATCTCTTATATGAGGGCAGAGTTGAATAGGTGCAAGAAGCGACGATACACTGACAACCTAGTGAAGAGGCCCCGATGTCTAAGCAAGACGGGCTCGTTCCGAGACGCCAGCAGCATGCTACAGTTCATTCGCCCAGTACGGCAGGCCTTGAAGTAAGCGCGGACAAAGGCGAGGCAACCCCAGTCCAGACTTCACCGAGAACTCACCATCTAGTTCACCTTCATCCAGCATCCGGACAAGGGCGCAGGATCGTTGGGGGTGCTCGAGATGACGGCGTGAAGCACTGCAAGCAGCGGTGGTGAGAGCAGCGAGCCGAGACGCACGATTTTGGTGTTGGTGCAACGAAAATGATGGGCATTGGTGAATCGGTACATCCACAGCACCTTCAGAATCGCGAAGTCCGGTGTTGAGATAAACAAGACCCGGCGTTGACGAGCGCTGAATGCCGAGGCAGATAAACTGTTTTGACGGCAGGGAGTTGTATGCGGTGGACAAGATATACGAACTCAAGATGAGGCGGCACAGTGGTGGCTGTATGTCTGTGGAACTGGGCAGAGAGTGCACGAGCGCGCGCACGCAAAGGGTGGTAGTCATGGCGAGATCATCAACTGGATAGACCTCTACCGCCTTCAACTCGGCCATGGATACCTAGCAGATGTGAGTTGCACTTCATATCATTAACATAGTGCGTGGCGTTGAAATTATGTAGATACATGCAAGGGCGTTGACGGGCACCGGCGCCGTCGCCGGGTTGTAAGCCCCGCCGCGAGAGCATAGCGTATACTCGCCCGCTCGCCCGCTCGCCCCACCGCTCAGACAGGTCACACATCCTCTTCCTTGCCTCTCTATTAGATATAGATTAGAATGCCATCTATGATCGATAGGTGCCCGAGAGAAGTATATCTGCTTAGAAGATCGGGTCAGCGTTGCGCCAGCCATGAGCAAGAGAAAGGCGCACCTTGCTCCTCCCTCTCATTTTGTGGCAACTCGTGCGCCAGAAGGCGTGCATACCGGAAGCTCTTGTCGCATTGTCCTTTGAAAAGAGTTCGTGACGGCAGGCGGGGAGGTAGACACTGAAGGAAGTACAAAGTCGAAGTCAAGGTCGGAGGCAAAGCATGACGTAGGACCGAAGCGCGAGCGGTCCGCCTCTGATCCGTTTAATTTTGATCCGTTCAGGATCTCTTCCGTTCGCACTCTTCCCGAACGCTCACCGTACGATGATGTTGGTCCGCGCCCGTGGTCGCACCTGCATCTATCGTGTGCTCCGGGCCGTAGCTGCCTTCTCTCCAGCCTCTCGCCTCACTACACCGCAAATCGACTGAAACCTGAGTCTAACGTGACGTTGATGGGTGACGCTGGTCTGGAGGAGCAGCTGGATCCGAGCTGACGCGGGGAAGAACGCAGCGCGAACCGCCATCTCGTTTCCATGTGGCTACAGCTCTTGCGACTCTGTATTCAGCGCACACCCAGGGTGTGCCCCATCTTGTCGACAGAGTTGCCCGTGCATAACGAGAACTTCTCGTACGCGGCACAGGATGCATGAGCAAGCGAGGACGCGCAGCCCGGCCTCGGAGATGTATATAACGGCCGTCGTGGCTCACGTACGTGCCTTCCCTGTTCAGCCCATCCCTCCCGTCACTGACTGTTCGCTCGAAGGTCACCGAGCGTGGCGCGCTTGGATCTCGATGCGGATTGAACGAGACATCGCTATACGGAGCCCTATGCTACCGCAGTACGAACTGGCTATCTGTCCTGAACAACGTATCAGGCCGTTGTGATGCTTTTGACAGGTGTTCTCTTTACTTTGATGTCTCGTGCTCTCATGAAAAGTCACTGACTGCCCGTTCGCAGGTTCACTCCGTTCAGGATACTCTCTCCATCGTATTGAGGAGTCAATCTGGCAGGTTGCTCGAGCATTGACGGCCATGGCTGGTCTTGCGTCTAGGGTCAAAGATTGGTTAGTAAATGCGTCATCTATAGAGCATTCTCATGTAAAGCATGCGCTCGTAGCAATCGTACTTCACAATGCACTGCTTTTGTTCTTGGAAGGGCATGCACGCTTTAGGCTACGATGGAAATGAAAAGTAATGCCCACTCTCGAAGATGAGGACACATGTTCTATCCACAGCACCTCAAGCTGGACGCGTCAGAGCCGGTTCCGGGCGGGTGAGCAATGTCATGAGAGTGTATTGATTCGTGAGCAGTAGAAGCAGCGCAGCAGAGCTCGTCTATAGTAATCGAAGTGCCAAGGATACCCGTCACTTCCTGCCTCGTCTACGGGTTCCCATCTTGATATAGCTCCCTACAAGCCAAGCCCGTCAGCCAGCCCGTCCCCGCCTCGACGCCAAGAAACAACGCACCTAGACCCAGTTCCTTCATCTCTTTCCACAGCTGGCGCTTTTTAGCGTTATCAGCAGCAATCTCGTGTTTCCTGCGCATCTCGGCGACGCGTTCTTCAGCGGTCTTCGACGACCGCGCGCGTTTGGAGCTGCTGGCGACGCGGCCAGCGCATTTGGGTTGAGTGGAAGAGGCTTTGGCCATTATGAGAATGGTGTAGTGGGTACCCGCAGTGATTTTTCCGCGCTAGATACTAGCGTGCCACTGTACGTAGCAAGATGGACAGAGAGGGACGCACAGTGAAGGTGGTGAGCGAAACGAAGGTTCCGATTCGAGTGGGACAGCAGTATGATGACTCTCGGTCCGAACTTCCGAGCCGCGTGTGGCACAGCGCTTCGGGACTTCGGACGCGGTTGGGACGCGGCCCGATTCTCATGATTATGAGGGGAGGGGTGCGTTGCGCTATTTTGAGGTCACCACCTGCGTCCATGAAGGCATCTCCCGTGAGCGCTCGAGCTCGTTTCATATACTCTGGCACGCACTGCCAAAGCCGCTCGGATGAATGACGGGCCCAGGGCCTACGTGTCGGAATTCCAACTACCAGCATCGACGGAGCCCCTGTCATTCCCTGCGGACGCCTAAGCACCACTCTCACCATGATACACGCCATCGTCCGAAGAAAATCGTCTAGCGAAACTCGAGTCCGTGACCTCCACCAGGGCCGTGTCCGTCGATTCTCAAGGTGTTCTATTGGATCACCGGCCTGAGGCTGAAGCATGCTCGGCAGGCATCGACGCACAAGGCAACAAGTAGCCGTGCACATGCCTTGGTCCCAGTCAGCACGGGGTGTTGGAGCGCAATCTCGGCGCACATCCTGATTGAATGAGAAGACGACATGGTGCCTTCATGCTGACGGGTATGGGAAGATGTAGACGCCCAAGATCTCTATCACTCGCACTGGAATCGAAGGCACACGTTAGCGGGCTGTCAATGTCATGATCGAGTGGCATACGCGGCACAACTCTGGATGTAGCGCTCATGAGGCATGCAGCATGCCATGTAGCGGAGGATACCGTGAGGCGCCGCATGCGGCAACATCGCGGGCATCTCCTTGAAGCCTCCTCCGAGTACCCGCAAGCTCTTCCTCATCCCCACCATCACCGAACTTCAGTCAGTCCTGTCACTTCCCTCGCCCTTCATCTACCCTATGGAAGGTCCCGAAGCTGGACTCCGGCTCGTGCCATTGCCAGGTGATTATATTTCACCTACCATACCCGGCCCTGTGCTGACGAAACCCTGACACGCAGTCGATGGCATCCCATCACCGCCGCTGGTGGACAATGAAATTGGTGAGTTCAATCTGGCATGTGCAAGTCCTCTATTCTGTGCCGACTTAACATGCACCGTTCAGTCAACGACAGCCCGCGCGAGCCATTAGACCGAAAACGTCGCCCAAACGATAAATCGTCTCCGGTGCGGCCCATGACTTGCGACTGCTCCAAGGAGGGGCGGAATCTGGTCGTTTGCATCGATGGCACATCGAATCAGTTTGGAGAGATGGTGCGCTGTAAAACTTGCTATGCGCGCAGTTGCACGTGGCTCAATCAGGCGTAACAGAATACGAATGTGATAGAGTTGTATAGCCTCGTTCCGAAAGACGGAAGAGGACAGGGTGACAACAAGCAACAGCGAACATACTATAATAGTGGGATTGGAACGTATGCCCGGCCGTCCTGGAAATCATGGGCATGGTACAAGCAAGTGTTCGGTCATAAAGTCGACCTTGCCATTGCATGGTGCGACTTATCTTGGCATCTCTGTCTTGAGCAATGGTCGATCATGTATACAGGAACTTTGAGCGTATCGTGCTTGATGCTTACAGATGGTTATCAGAAACATATGAGGACGGTGATTGTATCTTCCTCTTTGGTGAGTGTTGACCTCGGAGTCTCACGACGAGGCCTGCGGCCTGCAATCTCACCGTCGGCATGTAGGGTTCTCTCGTGGGGCGTACCAAGTTCGCACGCTCTCTGCCATGATAGACAAGGTGCAGTCATGGCACTGTATGTGGATTATCACGACGTGTACTGACACCGGTCATAGGTTGGCTTGATTCATCGGGGCAATGAGGCACAGATCCCGTTGTGAGCCTTCAGCACGGTCTATGTATGACGACAACGACATTTCTGATATGCTCAACTGTAGCGCCTATCAACTGTATGCGGACTTGGATAATGGACTCACCGCCGCCGCGGCATCGTCTCTCCAGGGGTCCATATCCCCATCTGATACCTTCAAGGACACGTTCTCACGTAGGGTAAAGGTGCATTTCGTTGGCGTGTGGTTTGTGTTCTCTGGCCTCATCCGTACAGTGCTACTTTCTGACGTCTACCTGTTCTAGGGACACAGTATCATCGATCGGGATTGTGCGGAGTCGAATGCCATTGCCGGGAACGATCGACGGAATGAAGCACGTTTGTTACTTCCGGCATGCTTTGGCGCTCGATGAACGTCGCATCAAATTTCTTCCGGAGTACGCAAATGGAGGTGCAGGTCCATCAGAGCCGGTCAAGATCCCTGGGAGATATCATCACACGAAGGAGGTCTGGTTTGCGGGGACACACTCTGATGTGTACGCGCTTCCCCTGGAAAAAATGTGATACTCAATCTGATACATGGCCCACAGAGGAGGGGGGATCGAGGCAAATCCGACACTGAACCGCACGCGTCCTTCTCTCAGGTGGATGTTCTTCGAGGCGTCTTCGGCCGGGCTTCACCTGGTTCCTTTCAAACGCGAGTTCAAAGATGAAGAGGAGATCACCATCAACGAGTCATTGACGTCCGGTTGGGAGTACTTCGAACATCTCCCGTTTCGGCGCCTCACGTACAACATGGCCGACGCCAGGGAGCCCTGTGTTGAATGGATCCGGTTCGAAACTTCGGCTTGGGTCTTCTGGATGCTAAGTCGCATACTACGGATGCTTGTCCGGCCCGCGCTCGAATCGAATTTGCTGGTGGCCCAATTGGCGTGGATGATTCTTCAGTCTCTGTGGCTGATGGTTGAAGTTCTGTGGGTCCTACTCCCGTCAACCGTACGAACAAGGTGTGAAGGCTATGTTGGTGCATCAAGCACACATGAGGTTTCGGATGGTGTCACTGGCGAGAGCGGTGACGGAGTGAAGCCAGCATTTGACGCAGGATCGATGGGGAATCAGGACACGACCAAGGATAGGCATGAGGCGGGGGGATACTGGGAGGAAGCGGCGAAGTACTGGTTGAGTGCGGAGGATTATCGGGAAATGGAGGCCCGAGCGGAAGCTCGTCAACATGCGTTGGACACTTTGAGGCACTCACAAGTAGCAACAGAACGTCAAGAAATAGATGGAACAGTCTCTTGGTGTGTGTACTTGAGTCCGCCGACGTTCACACCCCGCTTACGCTTGACATCGAATATCTCTAGGCCGCCCCATCGTGGAAAAGGCCGCGTCATCCTAGACGGTCAGAAGATCCACCCATCGGTATGGCGCCTAAAAAACTTGGGCACGACCGACTCGACATACACGCCCATAGGCGGAGGGCCGCGATTATCAAACCCGATAACAATTGATAGGACCGATTATCAAATCGCCCTGATCGCCGGCGCGCGTGCCGCGCGTCGGAAGCTTATTTGCGACACTCCATGGGCACGTACTTAGTATATATGTACAACTGACATGTATGTGTAGTCACGGAAAGCGCCGTAGGGTCTATAGATGTAGATGTCAATCTAGCAGTTGGGCACTAAACATGTTCGACATGTTTGGCAGATCTTGATGCAAACATGATCTGATCAGATTTGAACACAGGAAACACGTGAAGCCACGTTCAGTCACGGCAAATGCCGAGCTTCATCTCTTTCCTGCCCGACCTGGGGCCCACTGCTTCGATCCGCACTGATGTCCCAGTATTTGGTTTTGTCTGCTCACCACCGACCTCCCTCTTGTTGTTCGACTCACATTTGCATCGCCTCGTGAACCTGAAGTTGGTACGTCTAAGCTGATTTGCGCCTATGTTCCTGTCAAAGATCACGGTATCTCCGTTTCTCTCAGCGGCGGGATGTCCGCGCGATATATTTGTGTCTCTTTCGCGGGACATGTTCACGATAAACAGGCATGTCTTCCTTGCTGGCTTGCAGAATATCGCTTGAACATGTTCCTGTTCAGGCCTCACAGAACATGTTTCTGTTCGACCCTCGCTGAACTTGTTTGTGTTTGGCCCGACGCTAAACATGTTTGTGTTCGACCCTCGCCGAACATGTTTGTGTTCGACCCTCACATGATTCTGTTTGGCCCGGCGCTGAGCGCTGAACATGTTTCTGTTCGACCCTGGCCGAACATGTTTGTGTTCGGCCGGGGCCGAACATGTTCGTGTTTGCCCTTCGCTGAACATGTTTCTGTTCGGCCCGGCGCTGAACATGTTTGTGTTCGGCCCTCGCCGAACATGTTAGCACCGAACATGTCTGTGTTCGGTCCGCGGGGAACATGTCTGTGTTCGGTCCGCGGGGAACATGTTTGTGTTCGGCCCGCGCAGAACATGTTATGAACTTGTCTGTGGTCGGTGCTCTCATTGCAGACTTATTCATGAACAGGCAAAACTACCTCTGGCGACTATGAGTCGGTGTGTGCTCAATACGCCGAGAATACTGGTGTGTCTGTGCACTGCCTGTTCCCAAATGAAGCTCATATACTACCCACCGGTTGTAGCCAACCCCTCCCGCCACTCAACGAGCTGTCGCCCGAAGACAATGGACTCGGTTCTGCTCGCACCCCGGGTCCTGTTAACATCGAGGAGGTGTCTGAGGATCTAGACGGTGATGATCCAGGTAATGACAGCGGTACCGAATCAACTCAAGACCTCGAGACAGACTGCGAGGATGATGATGCACTCAGGCTCAAGGATACACTACGTGATGGGGATGATCCATCCTTGACACTCGAAGACGTGTGATATATACAAGTGAGTGTTACAAGAGACCGAACTCTCAAGTACGTTGCGCTATACATTTTCTCTGACCAAACACTCACAGATCATGATGATGAATGATCTTGATGAGCAGTGTGAAGCCTAGTGTTGCGCCACTACGCCTTCGAGATACGCCACCATATCACCGATAGTACTGCTTGGAAAGACATGCCGGCGACATTCCGCAAGGAGGACGTTGGCTCCCTTGCAGATGCTAGGGTGAAGATTGCCCGGCTCTCGCAATTCAAGCCACAGCTCTAAGACCCCTGTATGAACATGTTATGAACATGTCATGAACATGTTCATCGCTGAACATGTTCGGATCTGTTCGGATTCGGCTTTTTTCGCGTCATGGTCACGTGACGCCGCCGCCGTCGCCACGGCCCGTGTTGCCTGCAGCCATTCGGAGACAAGGCCTGCTTTAGGAGTCGGTGGGGGAGCTTTGGGAGTTAGCTCAGAGATGGCCGAGTGACACTCGGCATCTGTAGTAATAGTATGTAGGTGTCTTTCAGGATGACCATAGAGTCCCCAGTCCTGCAATCGGCTTTTCTTGTTCACTTCTCTCTCTCCCTTGACTCTCGTGTTCTTGCAACAGGTACATATCTTGCTTTCTATTGCCACTGTATGTACCTGAGTTGACATGCGAGCCAGTCTATAGTATCTTAGATGAAGATAATCGGGTTATCTAAGATAGCCGATTTGATAATCAGCCCTTCTAATTGATGGCCGGTTATCAAACCGCGGCCCTGCAGGGCTGACACGCCGCGCGCACGTCCTCCGCTATCCGAACAAAATTTCTGGGCCAATGTCGCAAAGCACGAGATTCTCCAGGTAGATGGCACCTACGAGAACCGTTGGAAGGAGGTTGACCTGTACGATCTGGTTGGAAGTCTTGTGCTTCAGTACACCGGTCATGATTCTGTCAACCTCGCAGACGACCTACAGCGCACGCAACTCATGACAATGCGTGTTCATGCAAGTTCGGGTGCGGCATTGTTCCCTGTTCGCGTTCTTTCCCGGTACTCATGAAAGCGGGTAGTGGAAGGTCGCCGCGCACTTGTTCGTGAATTGGATGAACGGCTGCAACTCGGAACGACAGAGTACCTCACACGCAAGCCAGTCAAAGGTCCCGTGCTATGCAGTGTTTTGGACGTGCTCTTAGAGAGCTGGGACGATCGGCCTGAGAGAGGGTTGGGGCTCTATAGGGTCGTACGACCGCGCATCTTGCGCCATCTGGAAGGGGCCAACAAAGGAGAGCTAGATATCGCACATCGATTCCTCGTACAATACACGGATTCTGTCCAAGGTGAGCATGTCGATTTTTCCACCTAGTCTTTCTGGTCTTGACGTCATGTTTATAGTCCTGACTGGTCACGGTAGTACTGTCACGTCCGTCTCGTTCTCTCCGGATGGGAAACACATAGTCTCGGGCTCGTACGATAGCCATCTGAAGATCTGGGATGCTGAAACGGGGCAGACTGTGAGAGAGCCGGAAGAGGGACATTATAGCACTGTCAGGTCCGTCGCATTCTCTCCGGACGGCAAATATGTCGTGTCAGCCTCAGACGACTGCACCATCCGGATTTGGGATGTTGACTCGGGTTATACGGCGGTCGGAGAACCTCTAGTGGGCCATGAGGACTGGGTTAGATGTGTTGCCTTCTCCCCGGATGGGAAGTATATCATCTCAGGATCGGACGATACTACACTTCGACTCTGGGATGCGAAGACGAAGGAGATGATCGGAGTGCCTTGGAGTGGTCACGCAGACTATGTTTTTGCTGTCGCGTTCTCTCCGGATGGAAGAACCGTCGTCTCAGGGTCTGATGACAATACTATCCGGGTTTGGACAGTCGAAACGGGACAGTTGGCCGTTCCTCCGCTCGCGGATCACACCGCGTCTGTCTCGTCCGTCACCTTTTCCCCAGACGGCACGCACATTGTCTCAGGTTCGAAGGACGGGACGGTCCGCATATGGAGCGTGGATACATGGCGAGTCGTAGGCGATTCATCCCAGCCTGATGAATGGATCAACTGCGTCGGATTCTCCCCGGACTCTCGGCGCGTCATCTTCAGCACCAGTAACGGTGAAATCCATATCGTTGACGCGAGCACGGGAAACCCAGTTGCAAAGCCGTATACAGGGCATGGAGCTGGGGTTGCATCTGTCGCATTCTCTCCAAATGGGGCCCGTATTGTGTCGGGCTCGTATGATAACACAGTTCATATCTGGGATGTCTTGGAGCCGTTGCAGCCCCCGCAGTCGTCAGAGTCTGGGGTATGTTGATTTGTATTCGTGACGATATTCAGATGGGTACTTATCGTATATTATTGTAGGAGCAAAACACTACCGATGGTCCTCTTGACACGGTGGCGTGAATTATGCAGCACGAATGATGATGAGCCAGGGACTACATGATATGCGTGCAATAGTAGTCGAGAGTGGGCCTGAGTGGGAGCTGTTGCCGCGGTGGCAAATCCCGGGCTGGGTTTCCGAGCCGCGGGTATTGGGTACCCGCGCTTGACCCGCGCCACAATATGACCCCCTTGAACCCTACATAGTAACCGCTCACCGGAAATACTCTATTCGCTCCTTTGACAAGGCAATCTGCGTTGTCGCTCTATCCAGTTGCGTATCTGCCCACAACGCAGTAGAACCCGGACTCGGCGCTTCAGCACTTAGATACTGATAGTGCCGCGAGTTTCAGACGCAAGGCATTCTTTTCCGAGCTGTCGTGTTCCCTCTGCTCACGATTGTACCTTCTTAACGCAATGGTTCTGCTCTTTCATTGACATCTATTTACGCAATCTACGTAAATTGCTCTGACCACCGACGAGCATGCAATTGGTTCCCAATCATGGGCGGCCCTACAGGTCTGCTCTGGACAGTATGGGCGGCCCCTTCATCAGGCTGCTGCGCGCTTCCCGAACAGTTCACTCATGGGTCCATCTCCCTGCAACGTCGTTGAGGCCAGATGTGCAGCAGCAGGCTCTAAATGCGGCGAACGCGTATTCGCAAGTCCATCGTCAACCGTCCCTTGACCGTCATCTGCCCTTAACTCCTCGGACTCGATCTTGATATCCAGCTCGCGTCGGACAGAGAGTTCTATCCCAAGTTCGTTCATCTCGGCGTTGGTGAGAGTAACGTACACGTCTGGAAGAGTAATTGTGCCGTCGCCCCGGGATTGTCCGGGAGCATCATGATCTTGTCGGATAGTCGGATTTCGAAGGGCATCGTCCGTCCGCGCCTCATTCGGTCTCATCGCGGGATCCTTGGTCACCGGCACGTGCGACTTCTGCCGAACACCAAAACCCAGGCCGAGTGCCTTTAATTGAGGAAGGGTCAGCGATATGCGCTGGGGCGCGACAGCTGCGCGAGGTGGCTCCCGATGTGCGGGACTGAAGATGCAGAACTCAGCAAGCATCTTCAGACTCTCAGCAACCCGATCTACAGCGGATGACCCATGATTTGTGCTAGGGTTTGCCGTTGGGAGACGAAGGTGGGGAACTCGTCGAAGAATGTGATTGAACAAATTTCTGATGGCCTTCCTGCCACCCTGATTCTGCCTGAGCTCGTCGAGTTCGAACTGGGTCTGACCTTGTGACGTCTTCGCACGCAGGTTGAGCATGTCAGTGCATATACCAGACAGGCGCATGAACACGGCGGACAATTGCTGGTCGGAAGTGCACGCTATCATCTTGTTCTCATCAGCGTTCTTTTCGATCCAGCCCAATAGATGCGAAAGGTTCTCGTCACGACTGGTGTCGTCAAATTCAAACATGGCGGGGTAGGATGTACCGGCCAGCGTACTGTGGGATTGCTGGGCTTTGTCGGCGGCTTGCAGCTCGAACCAGATGAGATACGCCACCAATGTCAGCATGTTCTGGGCGGTGAGCTTAGGGCCCAATGCCGGGTCGTAACGATCGAGATCCTCCCTCAAGCGCGCAATCCCGGGAGAATCTCCAGGAGACGGAGCGATTTCAAGAGCCCTTGTAGCCCCAGACGTAGCCCCATTGTCATTAGCATGACGCTCGAGCAGAGGGAGCAAACGGAAGTCTTGCACTTGCTCAAGGCATAGCAGCATCTTATCCAAGGGCTTGATCTTGTCGATATTGGGCGGCGTTCGCCGCTCTGTATCGTCTCTGAGAGTAAACTCTGCGCGAAGCAGCTCGTCCCTCTTTCGCAAGAGAGTTCTCCGCAGCTTGGTCACGGCGATCAACACGGAAAGGTCACCGCCACGAGCAGTGCCGGTCGGGGAACTAGGAGCGTGCTCCTTCCCGACGCCATATAAGACACTCCTGTGAACTGAGCAGATTTGCTCAAGAATACGCGTAAAGTCCTTCGCAACGGTATCATCCATAGTCTTCCAATGATTGCCAAGATAGTCGTACATCGATGCATCAGAAGAATGCGCATCGATGAGCACTTGCAGGAGTTTGAGAGATCCTACGGCAGTGGCCGCTGAGTTGACCTCGCTCATCCGGTCTACTAGAGGGTTCATGAACCTCTCCCGGCGTCGCAAGTGGACTATGAACGCGGAGACGCTTTTGATATCGGTATCTGGCATCTGACGAGGGAGATGATCGAGAAGTGCGCCGATGGCGTCCTTGTTCTCTTTAGGATCTAGCAGCAGGTATCCGCTCATCCTTTCCCAGACGAAAGCCAAACGAGATCCATTCATGAACGAATCCCAATTGGTGCTGCGCCCTCTCAGCCAACGGGAGACGAGGTCGTGAGTCTTGAGATCGTGCGGTAGGTCCTTCATGAACACCCAGTCTACCTCGGAATCAAAGAGTTCATAGGTGTATCTGCTAACACCCTTGAAGAGGGCTATGAAGATGGAAAAGTCCATCTTCTGGTTTCGATTGTGCAAGCGGCTGCGTTCCCGCACCAGATTCGATAGAATGAATATCAAAGTGTACACGAGCCAGCAGAGGCGACCAATGACAGGTGTAAGCCACGTATAGTACGGGCAATCGTGGGCGAAGACGGGTATGATGCTCGCCGCGACATAGAACGCTGCTGCAAGTGCGGAGGATATGATGACCACCAACGCAGGGACGCGGTGGATAGGGACAAGGTAGATCGCCAGGCCCACGAGGAATAGGGCGACCGAGACATGAATCAATCCGACGATGATAGAGGTCATGTAGTCCAGTCCGAAGCGATCGACGCCCATGCGCTGATATATGTGATTGAAGGCGGCTTCTTTGACCGTCTTGTCTGTGAAGCGGCGTGAGCTGGCTCGCTGAAAGTCTCGCGACCACTCCTGCACGAGGGTCGCTAGAAGTGTGCAAACGAGGGAGATGACAAGGCTAAGGAACCAGAGGGAGTTCAGGACGACGGCGGACGTCGGCGCTTCGAAGATGAATGGACTGGACGATATGTCCGGATTAGGTACGGCGAGCGTGGGATTGTTCGCCGAGACGAGCTGCGCAAGAAGGTAGACGGTTTGATTTCCGACGAAGACGGCTTGAGAAGCGGTGTCAGGCTGGAGTTGCTCGAAGCTCTGCGTCAAAAAGGTTGCAACAGTCGCAGCGAATATACCGGTCTACAGCGAGTTATAAGCAAACTGGAGGGGCAGAAAGAGACGGCGGCATACGAAGGTGAGCAAGCCGGAAGTGGAGACCGGTCGAATGTGGGTACGAGGGAGTGGAGCGGAAGTCATTAGTCCAAAGAGAGGATCAATGCATCGGTTCACCCTTGAGCCTATGCTTCATGTCCTTGACGAGCATTATGTGGGTACCAAGATGTCTGGATCGACGCAGCGCAGCATCCAGGGCTCCATTTGTCAAGTCAATAACGATCGACAGAGCGAGTGCTGTAGTGGTCATGCGACGAAGACCGGAGGACGTAGGTAGGTAGGGGTAGCTGGAAGAAGGTCCGCAGCCAGAGAAGCGATATGCTCTCTTTGGGAGGTAAGAGCAAAGCAAACGCCAAGATGACGAAGAGGGCAAGATGTAAAGCCAGATGAAGGCATGATGTCCCATAGGACGCTCAAGCGGGAGACGCGGTGGGCACGACTGGGCGCGGTCCGAGGTAGGCAGAGTCTAGACGCGCGAACCCCAATGTGTTTCGTGGTCTGTAGTCCGAGGGCGGTGCTTGCGGAACAATCCTAGTATGACAACCCAGTACTTGTTGCGGGTGATCAGAGCGAAGATCGGGGTGGGCGCGTAGGTGCTATATGATTGAATTATGAGGTTGGTGAGGTTGAGGTCGATCCTGCGTGGGCTTGAAGACTAGGAAATGCCGCGCGGCCTGTAGATATCTTCTGCATATATCGTGTCTAAGGGCATTCTTCGAAGGGGCGGGGACGCAGGCAAGTATCAGCAGAGCAGAGAGGTACAGCCCGATCGATGCAAAGGTAGCCAGAGACGCCCATGGCGCTGAAGTCCAGATGTCGCGGTACAAGTAGCATGTGAAAAGTTGATGACGATGGCCGTCGAGATGAAGGCACCAAGTGATTTGGACACGGGTGCGGAAGAAGCAGGGCGACAGCCTTGTTCGGAGAGCCAGATTACAATATAGCTTGTAGACCATAGCGATGAGTGCGGGACGGTCCGAGTAGCGGCGTATGATGAAGCTAGCTGTGGCGAACGGAACGTACTCCGAGGAAGACGGCGTATTCATCTTGAGAATTGGGCGTCCGCGGGATATGATGGGCGTCAAATTTCGAAGCGGATGTCCGAGTGGCGAATTAGACGGGCGGCTAAGTGAAGGAGGTGACCGTGAGGCAGGTCAAGAGATCACAGCGGCCGTATGGGCCGTGCACAGGCAGAGGAGGCGGTGGGCGGTCGTATTCTCGCGATGATGGCGGAAAGCAAGAGATGCGCGAACGTGCGCGCGCGCAAGGCGATAGCGCCGGCGAGGACCGTCAGCAGGCCGAGTTTGCATAGCCCGTGACTCGAAGAGCCAACAACGCTACAAGTCCAGAAGACGTGAATGAAGCTTCATAGCATCCGGGGAGTGAAAGAGGCAGTTGCAGATCGTGGGTAGGACCCAAAGTGCGGACAAGCCCCGTTGACTCGCCCGGCCGCGAGCGCGCGGTATATGTACCCGCAGTGATATACAGCGCCCGGGGTGCTCCAGCCAGACTAAACATCTGCTTTCTCCCCTCCCTCTCGGACTCTCGCCATGACAGAGCCGGCGCCATCACTCGTGCACCAGCGCTCTCTCCGTCGCGCTCAGGGCCTCACCACCGCCTCTGGTCAACTCAGTCCGCCCGCGCAGACGCATGTCTTGCCTTTACGCTCGCCCGCGCACCGGCGGGCACAGAGCGCCGGTTCACTCAGTCCGCCATTATTTCCCGATCCGCATGCTGGAGGGCTTAAAGGGAAGATGAAGCGAGCAGTGAGCCGAGGGAAGGAACTGAAGGATAACGCCAAGGAGGCCGTTCGACGGAGGAGGGGCGTGGCGGTGGAGCCACACGCGCAGGCTCAAGGGCACGGCCGAAGCCAGTCTTTCTCTGCTTCACCCTCGACCTCGTTCCCTCCTCGGTTCACCCCGAATATGGCCACGATAATCTCCCCGACGTCTATCGCGCAAGAGACATCACAATCTACCCTTCTACCTGGCGACACGCCGAACCCATCCATCACGCCTTCAAGCATACCTGCCGATCCTGTCGTACCTGCGCTACTACAGGCTGGCACCCCACTTACTAAGGTCTCGGGCAAGAAACAACAACGCATCGTGTTCAGGCTCGACCCAGATCAAGGCCATGTCGTTTGGGAGACCAAGAAGACGCACATCAGTGAGTGTTCGATCTCTATTGCCTTTGTTTGCGCGTCCGAGTTCGACATCCCCATTATTCCCTCATCATGGCATTCGTTCTCGTACCGCATCGCCACGTTATGGTCATAGGTCTCGATGCTATCTGCTCGTCATTGCTGCTTCAGCACCGTCCATTTCATCTATTGCTATGCCCTCCGCCTCCGCCTCTTGCATCGGTTCGAGCGGCCTCATGCGCGCTTACTGCCTCGTGTTCATCCCGCGCCACCGCGTCATACGCTTCTCATTATTCCTGCTGTCACCAATAGACGCGCAATCTCAACTTCTATTCCTTTATCTCGATCATCTCGTACCATGCTTCGTGCTGATCATGCATTTATCCATCTACAGTCCCACTGGAGAACGTCGTCGAGCTTCGATTCGGCTCCGCCGCGCGTCTGACGCGGGAGGCGTTGCAGCTCAGTTCGTCACTTGAGCCAAGGTGGCTGACGGTTGTGTATACGTTGGACTCGAGGTGGAAGACGCTCAATGCTGTGGCGCCGGACGAGCAGGTATACATACACTCATCAGCTTGTTCGAGCACAGTACTGATTACCAGCACAGATTGCAAACCTCTGGCACTCCACACTTCGCGCGCTTGTAGCAGCCCGACAAGCTCTGCTCGCGGGCGTAGGCGGTCTTTCCGCACGCGATGCAGCTTGGGCACGGCGGTACTGGGCCGGCGCCGCCTCACCGTCTCTTTCGTCGACATCGCCACGGCTGGGGATGGATATCCCTTCGTCATCTTCCTCTCCGCGGCTGGGAATGGACGGCACACCTTCATCCTCACCTTCACTCAACGGTGCCATGGCCTCTATCGGCGCCGCAGCTGCCACATCCGCCTCGCCCAGCAATGGCACGACTGCCGTTGATGCAAATACGAAGACGTATGGGCCCGTCGAGGGCGAGAAGCTCATGTTCGAAGACGTTGCAAGGCTTTGCAGGAGGCTGAACATTCAACCTGGACGCGAGGATCTGGCGAGGACGTTTGCCGCCGCTGATACGAGAGGAAGGGGCTACTTGGACTTTGAGGACTTCACGCGGTCAGTACTTACTAATCCCCGCATACAACGAGAAGAATCGAGATACTGATGAGGAGTACAGCTTTGTACGATTGTTGAAGGCAAGGCCGGAGTTGGAGCGCTTGTGGAAGCGCGTCGCGGCTGAGCATGGGCACGGCTACTTTGGGTGGGACGCATGGAAGGCTTTCATGCGCTTGCAGCAAAAGGTACGCATAGTCTCTCATCCATCATTGTAGATCCTCGTTACTAATATGACGCATAGTCGACGCTCTCAGACGCAGAGTTGCAACGGCTATTCTTGCGCTATGCCTCTGTACCCGCCGACGGTCAGCCCCAGAATACGCTGGACCTTGCTGTTCAGGCTCAGGGTGCGAAGAAGAACGCCGCGGAGGTGGAGAAGGCGGCCGAAGCCAATGCCAAGGGTGGCGCTGAGGTCGATGCGCCCGCTATTGCTGTGCAGACGCCGTCCGGCGATGCTTCGGCGTCCGCGTCAACGACGCCGACGCCCATCCCAACTGCGGCAACGACAACCGCGTCACCCTCGGGCCCTGATGGAACACCACAGCCTCCGGCGCCGGAGCCATCGCCGCCGACCTTGGGCCGTACACCGAGCGCAGAGCTGCTCGCACGCACCACGCTCTCGATCGAGGGCTTCACCGCCTTCTTGCTCTCTTCGGACAATGCGCCACTCAAGAACGAAGCGCACGATATGACCAGGCCGCTGAGCGAGTACTATGTGTCGAGCAGCCACAACACCTACCTCGTCGGCAACCAGCTTACGGGCGAGAGCACGGTGGAGGGGTACATCCGCGCGCTGCTGCACAGCTGTCGGAGCGTTGAGCGTGAGTTTTGATCATTCACTTGTCACCGAGCTATGGACTGATCATCTCTACAGTGGACATCTACGACGGCGAGACCGAGCCAGTCGTCTATCATGGCAAGACCCTCACGCGTCGTGTACCCCTGCGTGACATCTGCAACGCCATCGCCCAATACGCCTTCGTCGTCTCACCCTACCCGGTCATCCTAAGTGCCGAAGTTCACTGTTCGGTACCGCAACAAGAAGCGCTCGTGCGCGTCATGCACGAATGCTTCAGGGACGCCTTGGTGCACGTTCCTCCCGACGGGTCGAGGCCGCAGATCACCGTACTGCCCAGCCCGGATGATCTGAAGGGCAAGGTGCTGCTCAAGGCGAAGAACTTGTTCGTGGTGGACGAGATGGGCGGGATCAAGGCGAGGGAGGTTAGTGTGGGCGACGAGAGCAGTTCTACGACTACGACCACCAGTGCGACGACTACGGAAACGGAGAATGACGACGAGGAAAGCATCGCGAAGGAAGTTCAGGAGGGCGTGCGCGAGGTCAAAGACGAGGTGAAAGAAGAGTTCGCTAAAGCGCGCGCGCTTCTTCGCCGCGGACCGCGTCGGCGACCCGCCGCCTCGCCCGCGCCACCTTCCTCTTCGTCTGGCTCAGGATCAGGATCAGGATCAGGAGAGAAGCAGAAGGCACGCATGAGCCCCGCACTTGTTGCGCTGCTCGTGTACACCGTGGGCGTCAAGTGCCGAGGCTTGAACAAGAAGGTCGCCTATGCGCCCGAACACGTTTTCTCCCTCTCCGAGAACGCGCTCTCGAAGCTGCTCAAGGCGCCCGGCGGCGCGGCAGATCTCGCGAAGCACTGCCGCGGCCATGTCGTGCGCGTCTACCCTCGCGGTACGCGGCTCAGCAGCTCCAACTACACCCCGCATCGTGCGTGGGCGGCCGGATGCCAGCTAGTTGCGATCAACTGGCAGACCTGCGATCTGGGCTTCACGCTGAACCACGCGATGTTCCAACGCAACAACCGCGCAGGATATGTGCTCAAACCCTTGGCGCTGAGGATGGGCGATCGGGAGGCTTTGGCGAAGCGCACACAGCATTTCCTCGACATCGAGGTGGTCAGCGCGCAGCAGCTGCCGAGGCCGAAGGACGACAACGGGCGCGAGGTGCTGGACAATAAGGGTACGATGGACCCGTTCGTCGAGGTCAGCGTGCATGTTCCCGATTGGATGCACGTTCTTCCGAAGGACAGTGCGCCGAATGGCAAACCAGCTCTACCTGGCGGCGAAGGTGCTACGCCGGCCAAGGTAGTCACAGCGAAGACGGGCGTGGTGAAGAATAACGGGTTCAACCCCGTCTGGGCCGAGAGCCTCAGCTTGCCGTTCGATGTGCTGGGCGGGATGACGGAGTTGGTATTCGTCAGGGTCGCGGTGCGCGATGCGAGCAGGGGAGGAGGCGACGAGGACGACGCGCTTGCTGTCTGGTGCGCTAGTGTGGGGGAGATCAGGGAGGGGTGGAGGCATCTGCCGCTTTGCGATGCCAGGTTGAGCCAGTACTTGTTCTCGACGCTGTTCGTGAAGATCGGCGTGAGGAGCGCGTAGGCTTGGGCTCGGCGGACAGACGTGGGTGGCGCGGACGGTGCTTGATATTAACTCGCTGCTGGAGATGGACTGACGAAGATACGACATACTGATACCTTACTGTTCACATACCATAAACATACATACCGGACTGAGAACTCGGAGATCCCATTCGCTCGTTTGCATCACTTGTATATACCAATCAACCCAGAGGACTACCCAATCGTGTATTACTATAATGCTATCATCTTGTTCTGTTATTTGCCGTTTGTCGACTCGGAAGGGTGACCCTCATCAACGCGCAACACGCTTTATCCTCGAATGCACCCTACTCTTGAGGAAGAGAGTATATACTGTACTGCGTCTATTGCTCATGTGTGAGAGGCGCCTAAGACCCGAAGATGTGGATGAGGGTATCGGCAGCTTTGGACCGAAGTCAGACGCAATTGCCCGAGGCTAGCCCGCGGCGCACGGCCTGGGCGGGGAGGCTTTCTTCTGACCATCATCAGCTCTACATGACTTCCAAGGGTCAAAAATCTCATACGAGAAATATGGGCCGGCTTCCGAGCCTCTATGCACATATACTGCCCTCCGCGACCTTCACAGCACGACCAGCTAGCCTCACAAGACCCTTCTCTTTGTCGAATGTCACCCAAAGGTCGCCTCCCCTCGTGCTTGCTTGATGGGAAAGCATAGTCCTCTCACCCAAACCCAGCTTTGCGGCCCAGTGCGGCGCTAGTAACCCTTGAGTCGAGCCGCTGACGTGGTCCTCATTCACGCCCAGACCGGGCCCGAACATGCGTGTCTCATACACGACGCCTGCCGAGCTCGCGGAAGGACTGGGACGGGCGGTGAAGACGTGGACGACGAATCCGCTATCTAGCTGCGGTTGCGAAAAACTCGTATCAGGAAGAATCGCTCGTGTGAACGGATGATCGGCGGTGCTCACCAACCGCATGAAGTCGACGTTGAGCGCTCCGAGGTCGTGCGTCTCGAGCTCGACGAGACAGTACATCCCATATGTCCTTATTCCGGCCCCGAGATATACCACGGCAACGTCGGCGCCACATGCACTCGCGATGGCCGCGCGTAGCTTCACCGCGCGCGGGTCTTCGCGGTCCAGTTCCTCCACTTCGGCTGCCTCGATCGCAATTTATATCTTCCCGTCATCAAGACTGGTCGCCAGAACCTTGTTTTTCAAACCGATAAAGTCGAGGTTCTTGGCCTTTTCTGCGCCAGATACGAACATCGCGCTACTTTGCCCTTCGGCCATGAAAAGAGCAGCAGCAGCGAGCGTAGCGTGCCCACACAGCATGTTCTCGCCAACGCCTGTGAACCAGCGTATGCCGAGTGCCCCGTCATCTCGTGGGGCGACGAAGGTGTGCATTGGCTGGTTCAGGTTGCGGGCGATGGCTATGCGCTGCTTGTCCGAGAGCTCCGCGTCTTGGGCAGGCGTCAGAAGGATGATGGCGGCAGGGTTTCCGCCGCTCAGGGAGGTTGAGAACGCGTTCACGATTGCGAAGGGGAGCTTCATGGGAATCGGATATGATGTACTCTACTTCCTATGCTGTGAATGCTCTGCTGTATATGTACTCTGTACGGTAGACTTCTTTGGCTTCGATCAGTCACCATGAGTAAAGTCTTGGGTATGATAAACGCCTTCAATACATCAATGCCCCTGTCTTCGATAGATGACCAAGGATGCCGTTCTCTTCAGCCCGCGATTCGATTGCTGTGATTCCTGTCTTATACCATTGTCATCTATTCGTATCTCGGCGCTGCAAAGGCCCGTGTAGACGCTCCCAATATCCTGTCAAAGAAGGTGAGTATATGCGCATCTGCCAAGGGTAGTCAGTAGGGGACTTCAAAGTTGAAGTGCTACCGCGTAGCTTCGCGCTACTCCGGTAGCTTGCTACGCATCCGTGTCAGGCAGGGCGAGTCCGGCAAGAAGATTCGTTGTTCCCATCACGACCCGACGCGCAGGCGACTGCCCGTCGAAGTCCAGCATCTCGTGTTTAAGTCTCCTGTACACATAGGACCATTGCTTCGGTATAGCAAGGCATATGAGCGCGTGGAGAGTGCCATTTATAGACAAAAACATGCGGCGCACGGCAAAGTACTTCGCAATACACGCTCAGACATGAGAGGCTTTCGTTTTTGATGTTTACCCATCGTCGGGTTTCAAAGCGGCGGTCAGACAGTTACGGATCACAGAAGAGAGACCTCTCTAAGTGTTTCTGCGCGTCAGTGAGCGCAATGGCGTACTCGGTGCTCGCAAGCCCTTGAATACATCCTTGAGACTGGCTGAACCGACTCGAAAAGGGTTGATCGTGTGTTTGACCATCGAGGCGGCCCGGACTGCATCAATCCACCACTAACGAAAGAGCTGTCGTTGACGCTATGTCACGACTGTGATCGTCGACTGCTAGCCGTTACAAACGATTACAGTGTGGGCAACCAGTCGAGGCATGCGCTCTATGCTATGGCTTTGCCGACCAACTTTTCCTCCCGCGTATCTGGGTGTACTGTACTAAGTGACGATCTGAAGTTAGGAGCTTAGTTGCCTTGCTTCAAGAGAATGGACTGATATCCACGTACCGAGCCCCGGCAGCGACTTCCACCAACGTGGACTCTCGCACCGGATCACCGAACTCGATAGTGCTGAACCTAGATCGAACAACGTGGCTCGGCGACTCTGGAACTGCCGACCTCCAGCCAACCCAACCCCACATAGTGCGGAAGACGTGCATGTAAGAAGCTCGAGCTTCTCTTGTGATGCCGAATAGACCGAATACCGCATACGCGAGGGCGACCGGTGCCCATGCTGCGAAGTATATCTCTGCAGCCGTCAAAGGACCCAAATACTTGAAGTCAGCGTACGAGAGACCTGTCGGCTCCCAATTTTCATGTGTGCGGGCCCATCCAGGATAGAAGGATATGGAACTGCCTGTAGATCGTGGATTCTTGATCGCTAGAGCGAGCGATGTGATGCCGTAGGGTAGAGTTGTTATGATGTCGATGCTAGCCACCGCGAGGATCCGGGCGTAGTTCGTGATACGTACAGAGCTGCTACTGTATACAGTGCCGCTCATGGCCCGGTAGTGGTTGTAAAAGACTCGCACGACTGTGGCTGATGAGGAATACGTGTGTTAGATCAAGCTGTCGATAGCACCATCCGTAGTTTTTTACTCACGATAGTATAGAACGATAGATAAGAGTGGACACGCGATATTCCACGACCATATGAACAAGATCCCGAGAATCGAGTTGTCTGGGGTGATCTGACATCCAAAGCGTTCTATTATTGCAAAGCGGGTTCTTTCGACGACGAGGTCTGACACTGAGTGAGGCGCAACTACATATGTCGAGTTGGATGATCACTTACAGAGGGGCCCTGCAACTAGGAGGGGGAGAACCAGGCCCAGCACCCACTGTATCACAACATCTCTGCGTTTCTGTAACATAAGGATGTAAGTTTTATGATCCCAACTTGACTTGCGCGACATCGCTCACCGATGTGTTATCAAGTATCTCAACAGGTTGCAGCTTCGCGATCAAATACAGATGGCGAAGGATCGTCAAGGTTGCCGATGCCCTCACGATACCAGCGGCGAGTTGGAAGCGTGTAGCTATCCCAGATAGTGTTCCGGTACAGTCATGATCAGCTTGTGCGTTGGGACTCTGGAGTCACGACGGGATTCACCTATGTCGCAATAAACGTCTAACTTCACGGTGGCGTTGTCGGCCCAGATGATGGCGTTAACCCCGAAATACAAGTTTTCGATGCTGAGTGAAATGCAAAGGAAGGCAATTGACAGATTCCAGTTACGCCGGACGGACATGTCCAGGGGTACAAGAAGGAGTGCAGATCCAACGAGAATGGTAGCCACAGGATAGAGCGGGTATGTAGGATCGATTCCAGACATCTTGTGGCGGGTCGTATGAAGTCCGCATAGCACGACGTAGCCTGTGATCTTATATGCTGGTTGAGCATACCAGGTGAGCGGATAGTCTCTCAAACGGCGCACCAGACTCGGAACGCTTGCGGATGGCGGACGCGAGAAAGAATTTACAGTGATTCTGAACAAGATGCACGGTGATATGTTAAAACTTCATCACGCTTCGATGCTTGATGTGACGAACGGGGGATTATATGATTCTCCTGGCGGTCACAGTAGGGCCTGTAAACAAGTTCAGAACAACCCAGCGGGTAATTTTCCATCTGCGACGATAGCGTCCTGCTCCCGAAATCTCATTGATTCTAAGAAACAACAACGCTCAAGGGTATGTAGGGCGCATCGGAGAAGTTGGGATGAAGCACTGCAGATATACAACGCGGAAAACCGGAGTCCGATAGGTACCCGATGTGAAAGCTCAAGTGCTCACGCCTCATCGTGCGGGTGCATTGTGATAATTGCAATTGGGAGCTGGGAACAAAGAAGAGCAGCACGGCGCGCGCGGGTCATGGACGCTCGAGGAGCGTGTCCTCAGTGCGCTCACGCGTGACCTATCGGAAGGGACGCGTCGGCAAACGCAATTACGCGAGATGGGCGACGTGAACGGGTAATGGTGAAACCTAAGAAAAGGTGAGAAGGAGGATCCTGTCAGTAGACATGGCTGTGCTCACCTGGATGGTCGCTCCCACATGCGCTTGTTGGCTACCAGTACTTCTCAAGTGTCAAGACGGCTCGCCGCCCAGCGCTAAGCTGCGCGTGTATGAGCATGCGGCTATTAATATAGAGTACGGTCGTACGCGCCTTGTGCTAGTGCATGTCATCGCGGTGATGGTCATGAGCAAGACGCGCGCGACGCTTTCGTCGCGCGAGTGGCGCGTTTCCCGCGTTCGAAGACTCGTCCCCGACCGCCATTGAGATTGATATACTATGCCCTCTGAGATTTATGCGCCGGAGTGTGAATTGCTAGTGCAATAGTACGTTCTTGAGCGCTCGAGCTGGGTACTCGACTAGGACCCTCACTCCCCCGTAATACGCCCGACGGGAGTCGTGAGTGCGCTCGGGCAGGCCCTCACACCCGCTCCCTACCTGGCGCCAGCCCTCGGCGGTCTGGCTGTTGACTGGCCAGCTCGCTCATGCCCGCCCATTGGAGTGGGTTCGCACTCCCGACGCGATGCCCCGAACTACGCACCCCGCCCTCGTCCGATCTGGGATGTCGCCGCGAACGGGGAAGAACACGGCAGGAAGATCGGCGAGTGCCCTTGGACCGTCAGCTCCGTCGCGCTCCTCCCGGACGCCCGTCACGTCCTCTCGGCCGCTTTTTGGGACATGCGGAGAAGGGTGTTAGGTGTTGAGATGGGGTTGATGGGTGAGCGCCGTCAACTCAGTGGCGGTCTCTCCGGATGGATGGCGTATCACGGTTCGGATATGGCACGTACAACAGGAGCATACGTGAGTGTGCTTTGCCTATGATCTACCCAGCTTGTATTGACCAGGCGCTATTCGCAGAGTCGTAACCCTTCCTGTCTGACACCCATTGCCCGTAGTAGGACGAGGGGAGGGTTCGTGAACGCTCGACGCACGCAGTGCTCGCTGTGGCCTGGCTTCCCCCTATGCGTGATTGAAGTTGACGGCCTCGCGCGTTATGGACGCTTCACCTTCGACATTGCCCAACATCACCCACAATACTCGCGCTCGTCGCACACGACTCGCCAGACCGTGCACTCCATGTCCTCCCCTCAGGGCGGTGCCGATTCACAAGTTCACGAGGCTACTGGCAACGAGGATCGCGACAGCGGAGTTCACAGGAGGCATCAGCGCGAAGTCGTGGACAGGGAATGCTTTGGAAAGCCCAGGGAAAGTTCAAGTTTCCCTGGGCTTTTCGCGGCACGGGAAAGGCGAGGAGAATCAATTGTTCTCCTGTCAGTGACACACACTGATGACAAGAGATTCTCCTCGCCGTTTCCTGGCCAGGAGGATGTGCCAGGAGAATCAAAAGTTTCCTGGAGAGGGAAACCAGTTGAACAAAGGGAATGCCTTTGTTCTGCCCTCAGGAGAACTTTTGATTCTCCTCGCATCTTCCTCGCCACGAAACGANGCCTTTCACGGTACGCGAAACGCCCAGGGAAACCTGAACATTCCCTGGGCTTTCCGACTCATTTCCCTCTCCAGAAAACACGCTGATGCCTCCTGTGGTTGTCTGCGGGGACGGGGACGTCCACGGCAATCGCCCAACGCCCACGTTGATCCCTGCATGCACATCCTCCCACACTCTGTGCCTAAACATCGACATCCTCCGCCTCATCTTCGAGCACATCGCGGATGTAGACCGCCCCGACCCTAGCAGCAAGTCTCACGCGGCGGCAAACTGCTGGATGAGAATCGGACACGTCTGCCAACACTGGCGCTCCCTTCTACTGGACATGCCAAGCCTATGGGCCCGCGATCTCTGGCCAATCAGAGGGCTACACGCAAGGACCCGCGCATGATCAGCCGACGTTTGCCAACCTTCCGCTCCTCGCACAGCGCTCGGTACACCCGGCACAGTTCAGACCCCCACCACCATCGCTCGCGTGACATTCATTCTCACTTGTGCAGACAAATCGAGCATCGCTATCGGCCAGATGGGCGCTGTGCCAGAATGTGTACGACGAGCAGGGTATGGCGAAGAGGGGAGGAGCAGTTTGGCGCCAGTGCCGCAGAGTGGTCGTTACCCGCGTTATTTGCGAGATACAACGCCATGAACAATACGCAACACAGGATACCCGACTTTCTACTCGCGTGCGCTGCACGCTTCGCCGGTGCCACGGAGTTGGCTACCTAGCACGCCACTGTAGCAAGCTAGCCGCGTAGCGCGAAGCTACGTACGCGGTAGTACTTCAACTTTGAAGTCCCCTACTCACTCAAACGTAGTCTTTGAACGCAGATCATGTGCTCAATGAGTCCCTCACGCGCCGAAGTGTACAAATGGAGCCCATTTTACAAAGCTGCTCTCTCCGACTTCGTTCCTCAAGCGCTTGACCGCATCATGTAGAGCGTACGCGGCGCCCGTCCCCTTGTGATAGCCCCGCCCATCCCTGCGCATTTCCAGGAGCTTCTTGTAGTATTCTTCTACAACTATGGGCGCTTCTTGATCTCCGATGGACCATAAGGTAGCAATGACGCCCTTGAACCCGACAGCGAGCATGCCCGCCGCGAGGTGGGCAGACTCTTCGGGTATCTGTTCGTCGCCGGTCGCGGTTTGACACGCGGAGAGAAAAGCGAGCTCGGCGCTTTCTGAAACAGTGCCCATCAAGTCGGAGAGTGAGAGCGGACCATTGTGCAGGGCGAACGCACTCTTCGTGGGATCGCCTGGGTGTTGTGAACCGTGACAAGCGAAATGCGCCCACGAGTGCCGTGAGAGGACAGCGTTGACTGCTTCCACTGTTGCCTCGGTGTCGCTTAGTGCCGTGTTTTGAATACCGGATTCGAGTAAGACCTCCTGTAAGCGAGAGCCTTCTACGGCGGTGCCGGGCAAATGAGGTAATCCAGGCGTCTTCTGCTGCGTTACAATCAGGACAGTTGGCTCGCCATGTTCTTTGGTTAGGCCGTCCAGGCACCGCGCCAGCGCAGAAAGGGATGGAGCATATGATGAGACTACATAGTCGTAGATCCGTGGAGTGGGTGATTGGGTCGCTGTATACAGGCCCGCGGCATGGAGAGGAAGCTGAGCAACAGGACCGGTGGGACACCAAGTGACGTGCGGAAGACGGCCTGAAGCGCAATCTTGCTTTATCTACAATGAAGTCAGTGGGGAGTTCAAGCTGAGCATTGCTGACACGTACATATCCGAGGGCTTCCAGAATCGGGTATACAACCCATGCCCATAGACGACTTAGGATCAACTTGAAGGCTTCTGTACCCCCTCTTACGTTCACTCCGCCCACGGGAACAGCGGCGCGCTGGCGTATGATGCGACCACCTAGAGACTTAGTCCAGTTCAAACGCATCGCTTTTGCGCGCTTCAGAGATAGCTCTGGCAAAGTGATGGTCTTGATGCTACCGTCTGGGAGGAGCGCGAGAGCGTGAGATTCTGAAATGTAGACGTTGATGAAGACGAATGGACCGTCTGCATGTTTGAGCGAGGGGATGAAGTCCGAGAGCTTCTTCGTGCGCATGAAAGTCTCGAATCCCGCAAAGCTCTGCACTGAGCTAACGATGCGCTCGTACTCGAGAACAAGAGATCGATGGCGGTCCGCCGCGCGATTCGAAATGATACCGAGTGCATCGAACTCAGAACTGGTTGACGTGGATGTGTGCACTGTCTCCCGCAGCTGCTCGAGAACATGGCCGAGTGATTCAGCATGAGCTGGATGGTATTGTGCAAGCTCATCGAGAGGGGTACGAAGTGACAACATCTGGGACCAGATGAGGCCCCTTCCCGCTTCAAGCCATTCAACCGCCTTCGACAACGTATGCGCCTCGATGGCAACGTGCACGGCGATGCTGACTAGACCCGGCGCGGTTCCAGAGTCCTCGTATCGGCGGCTGATGTCGTGGCCCAACCAAACAACTTCAGTGAACATCGACATCATGCGTTCACATGCCTGTAGCATGAAGTCGGTGGTAGTGAGCTCGGGATGCTGCAAGAGCATGTCTACGCAGTACTTGGCGGACCCTATGCGCCATCGAGGATCGCCCAGTTTGCTCGTAGTAGCAGCCATGAAGCTGTCCACGGCTTGATTGAAGCACGACGGGATCCCGGTGGCTAAGAACAGCCTTCGCAACTGGAACCCGAGGTTGAATAGGGCGCTCGGCTTATCGGGATGGTTGTCTGGTGTAATCTCGAGTGCAACGCGTAGCCCCTCAACTGCTGTAGTGAGACAATGGACGTCGCCGGTAATCTGGAACCATTCTATGTAGGCAGAGCTGCGATTGCTTAGGCGCGAATATCGATTGGGATGTGTGTCTGCGGTGAGTTCGATCGCCTGGTCAAGAATAGAGATGGCGCTGATGATGTCTTCTGGATCTCTGCCATGCTCGTGGCGAGCGATCAATGCTATCCCGAGCTCATTGAGCCGGCTGGCTTTGTCACCATGGGCGTCTGGAGTTGCGTCCACAGCACGGTAGCCCAATGATACGGCTTCCTCGACGTCCTGCTGAACATGCAAACGCTCGAATCGGCTCAGAAGAGCGCTTCCCAGGCTCCTGAGAAGATGCGGCTGCTCAAGCCCTCCGGCTGATGTCGACTCGAGTGCGCGACGGAGGACTCTGATGGCACTTTCCATGTCATTTGGGTCACGGAGGCGCTCATGACGCCTCCGCAGAGCGCCTGCGAGGTTGCTGACGTAACGAGGTACGTGGCGAGAGTCGTGCTCCACAGCGCTTCGAAGAATGGAAATGGCCTCTTCCAGGTTCTCCAGGTCACCGAAGTGCTCGTATCTGCGCCTCAGCGCGGTGCCCAGGTGATCAAGAAGATTCGAGGACCGAGGATCGAGGCTGACTGCCTTCCTGTGCAACGAGAGCGCAGTCTCTAGGTCATCGGTGTCCCCATAGCGTTCTGAATGGAGCTGTAGGGCGACGCCGAGACCATCGAGACGTATCGGTTCTTCTCGACTACCATTAGCCGTCAGCTTGATTGAGAGACGGTGAACGTTCAAGGACTCCTCCAGATCCGAAAGGTTACTGAGGTGCTGGTACGTATCTTGCAGAGCGATGCCTAGGTTATGCAGGTGCGCGGGCTTCTCTGGATGGTCGTGGGGTACAAGATGGTTCGATTGCCTTAGCGCCGCCACGGCGCTTCGAGCGTCTTCCGCGTCCCCGGATTGATGAAAACGTTGGGACAATGCCAATCCAAGATATCGTAGAGGCCGCGCTGGGTCTATATGTCCGTCAAGTGTGAGGTCTGCTGCTCGACGACAGCGGGAAATCGATCTCTCGAGATCGTCAGGTTCTCCAGAGAGTTCGAAGCGCGAATAAAACGCATAGCCCAGATTGGTCAGGAATGTCGACTTGGCGGCTTCTCCGTCGGGTGTAAGATCCACGGCAGCCGTGAGACTATCAATGGCACTCGCGAGATCTTGAGGTTCGCGCAACGCCTCGAAGCGGCGTAAGAGACCGTTTCCGAGGTTGTTGGCAAGCGTAACATCGCCAGTGGCGCGGCCTGGGAGGATCTCCTTGACTGATCTCAAAGAAGAAAGAGCTTCTTCGAGGTCTTGCAGGTTCGCAAGGCGTTCGTAGCGTGTCATGAGGAGGACCGACAGATTCCTGAGTGGAAACAGTGTGCTGGGATGGCCGGCGGGTAAGTCGGCTACAACGGCCCGGAGACCCGCTACGGCTTCTTCCAGGTCGTTCAAGTCACCCAGGCGAGTGAAACGCAAGTGCAAGGCCCCACCTAGTCGGATGATCAGGGAGGAAGTGGTCATATGTTCTTCAGAACTAAGGCTGATTGCCCGTCTGAGCGCGTCTATGGTGCTCTCCAGATCATCAATCTGGCCGAGGAGATCGAAGCGGACCTTGAGCGCCATGGCAAGATTGTTCAGTCGAGCCGACACCTTCGCGTCCTCTTCGGACGTGATATCGACGGCATAGCGAAGGGCAAGTAGCGCTTTCTCAAGGTCCGCTTGGTCTCTTGTAGCTTGAAAGCGCTTCATAGCGTGAAAGCCGTAGCTATCCAGCTGGCTAACCTGTTGTTTACAGGGTGACACTCAGTAAGCGTGGCATAGTGTTGCATATCAATATACCTCTGCGGCGATTCCCCGTATGGAAGATGCGGCATCTTCCTTCTCTGAGCCCTGCAGACAATGAGATGAGTGATGGTCGATTGCATCCAAGTGCATAGACTAGCACACCTGTCTGTCCCGCAGCGATGGCTCTGCCATGATGGCTCACAGGCGAGGAGGGATGAAGTTCAATCTCAATCGAAAGTGCTGATGATTAAGTACCAGACCTCAACGACATTCGGGCTCTGTACCATCATGCAGCGCTACAGACAGACGTCACATGTTTATCATATGTGGATATAGGGGCGAGAGCCTACCTAATATCTATCAGAGAAGATCAGGGCTGATAGGCCAGTGAACCGTGCGGCAGTGCCATGCGAAGATGGCGCAGCTAGTAGCTGTTGTTCGCCAAGCAAAAGGCTCATACAGAGAGCGAGGTTCATCGCCGGCTGGTGCTGAGGAAGCGAGGAGTGTCAGCTCGTTATGCCGACCGTGGACGCATTCACGATGAAGCTATCAAACGAGCCTCAGTTTGAGTTTACACCGATCCGCTATCTGAGCGTCGATGAGTTCGATACGCCCGTCTGCAACAATGCGTTGATACGCGACTTATAGCTTTCGGTTGCCTATGGGGACTCGTATAAAGTATACAATGTAGGTTGAGAGGAGAACATATTCCGAATTCTTTGCGAACGAGAAGAGGATGACGGTGGGAGACAAGCACTTCGGCCGGAAACACGTGCAGAGGCGCGTCGGCGAACGCGTCGAAAGCATGCGCGCGTCGCGGAGCGCGCCTGGACACGGCTTGCTTTCGGCCTGCATGTTCGGTTCTTCTTCTGGCTAGCAGGTACGACCAGAATAATATGCTGTACTCTGTCGGCAATTACTTCTACGAGCGGAGGGCCAAGTTTGCCAAGGCAGCAGGATGGGCCGGTGGAATATATGTCGCCGGCCGATATGTGGTCGACCGGTTGGAGGATGTGCGGAGGAAAGTCGTTGAGGAGCGTGCATCGCGAGACGGGTGAGTTTCCCAGTATGATATTGACTATATGAACTCATTAAGGTAGTATACGAAAGCGCTTCCGACAGAACATGGAAGATATATCGTTCACCGTGATGGCGCACATGCCCATCCTCGCCCACAACGTGCTCACGGATATGGACGTCGAGACCCTGACCGCGGAGCTACAACACTTTTCGAAGACGTCACGCGCTCGACCAGCGCCAGCACCTGAACTTCAACCTCCAACCCATGCACCGTCCGAGGCTTCTGCAGCGTCAAGTGGCGAGCTCGTCAACGATTCGGATGTACGGTCCGACAACGGCTCTATGTCCATCGTCTCCTTCTCCTCGCCCGAAGACACGTCTTCAACAATGGCCGATTCGCAGATGAGCTGGGTACAACCCTCGGAGACGTCTTCAGTGCAGCCGCCAACACATGTATCTTCATCCTCCTCCGAAGCCGGTGGAGACTCGATGAGTAGCTCTGTGCTCAGCGCCACAAATGATGCTGCAGTACGTGCGCTTTCATCCAGGTCGGCATTGGCTAATCATGGAAATAGTCTGTAGCAGACTTGGCTAGCTCGCAAGCAAGTCTGACGACCAAACGCAAGGCTGAGATGTGGCGAGAGGTCAAGATGATGAGTGCGTACAATCTATGTTAACCTTTGCACATATTGAAACTACAGCAGCCGTTACGCGTACTCTGACCACGCTCTATTCCATCACCCTTCTATCCATCTTCACGCACATCCAACTATCCCTTTTGGGGCGCTACAAATACGTCCACTCAATCATCCAACTCTCGCGCGACGAAGAAGAACGAGAGTCATTCGATGCAACGTCCATCGCTTCTCTATTCTTCGCACCCAGTCAGCAAATACTCGACGTCGAGAAGCTGCTGTCGGAGGACGACGAGTGCTCTTCATCACTGTGGCGCTCCGGGGTTGATGCGCAAACGGAGAGAAAGTTCCTGACGCTCAGTTGGTGGATATTACATGTGGGCTGGAAAGATGTCGGCGAACGAGTACGGAGAGGTGTAGAAGAAGTCTTTGAAGGGTCAGTTTCACTGCCTCCTTCGACTAATTGAGACTGATCATTGTGTAGTGTATCGTTGAAGAGCAAGATCAGCGTGTTGGAGTTTCACCGACTTATTCAAGACGTACGGAGAAGAGTTGAACACGAGATAACGTTTGAGGGTCATGAGCGACGCATCAAGTGAGTTACCTATCTTATTTCCTGTATGGACTGTCTTAACGAAATCTCCCAGCTTCACGTCTACACTATTGCCACCAACAGCATCCGCTGTCAATAACCTTCTTTCGCGGAATGGCTTCCCTAACGCCTCCGGCGGCGCGCAGGATCCCGCGTTCACGCAACTTCTAGAGGAGACACGTGACGTGCTCGCCTCTCCAGACTTCGCACTCGTACTCGAGCGCGGGCTTGACGCTGCCACGGACGTACTCGTTGATGGTCTCCGTTCACACGTTTTCGCCCCTGCGGCTGAGGAAGGCGCTTCCGGCGAGCCAACTGTGCGGTTGGCGGGAATGTTGCCAGGCCTTGCAAGATGGAGCGCGCTCGCGCTGAACGGATTGCCTAACCCGTTGGTAGACGTGAGTTTCATTTCGCTAGCCCTCGCGTTCCAGCCCTGCACCGAACACTGACGACATTGACAGAGTCTGGCCTCGCTACATGAGGTCTCTGCACTCTCGGCGATAGTCTACTCTGATTTCGGCGATCGATTCCCTTGACGTCCTCACCTCCGCATCCGCGTTCTTTTGCTCTCGACGATGCTTTGATCTGCGTTACTGTACGAGTATCTAATTCATCCGCTGTCTTCATCCCTTCTTCGGTCGCATTCTTTGCTACGATCGCATGACGCCATCAAGCATCAAGACAAGACTCAGCCCTTCTACAAGTCGCGCGATCTCTCGCGCCTTCTCACTCATGTTCACCATCTAGGCATCGCGAATCCCGACAATACGCCTTGAATGTTGCCCAGATGAAAGCAGGTGTTCGCATACCACATGGACGGTAAGTGTAAACCATATCTAGTATACGCTAGTGTCTGGAGGCTTACACGCGTGAAAGGTGCACTGGCAGGAAACAAGGAAAGATATTCGATGTTCGAAGATCCTTTTCTGTCTGCGAGCGTGTCTGCGCAGCCTCCGGCCCGACTCGTACCCATTAGGGAGCGTTTGACGTATGAACAGTATGAAAGGCAGCCCTATACTCAACAGTATCATCGGTTGCAAGGTGAAGATGGGCTCGATAACGGGAAGTATAATCCTACAGAATAATACGGATCAAGGCACTTCTCTCCCACGGTCCGTAAGGCCGTGCTGCGGCTTTACACGGTGCGTTTCCGCTACTCCTTGCAGACAATCGTATCGACGGACATGCCGTTACGCAGATTCACAACGCGGTTCAGCGACATCCACAACAGGGCGACAGCCATACTATCATCATTCGCTACTTGTGATGTGGAGTTACTCCGAGGTCGCCACGAAACTGACCAGACATATGGTGAGCGTGTACCAGATGCAGTGTGCTTCAGTTCAGAACGCTCAACGACAGGCGTGTCGGCGCATAAGTTCCTTGATGCACTACATATCAAACCATCGCAACTCCCCATTCTGTCCTCGTTCGTCATTTATCGAGGCGGACTTGTACGTTGTGGGGTTACTCCGAGGTCACTACGGCACATAGACAACGACCCAAAGCAGGCGCTCATCCATCCTTTTGCCGGCGCGCAATAGCTCTATTCTTCAAGTAGGATCCTAGGCGCCGGCTTCCCTCGCTTCCGAGAAGAGGCACCGTCCTCCGTGTTGCGACGCGCGTTTGTACGAAAGAACCAGCAGGAGGAACCTCGGACGGTTCTAGCATTGCGACATTCACGACGGCGTGTATGTCACCGGACTCTCATACCGCTGTCCATTTCGCTCAACCGTGTTCAGCCGTTCGTAGATTGCGAGGCCCCGATAGCCTTGTAGTGGGCTAGTGTATTCGAGGCACACAGGGTCCGATGTAGAGCTTAGAGGCCAACTCTCATACGGTGCCGCGTCGAGGCTCGATACGACCAACCTGTCATGCGGCGAGGTTCGGCGCTCGACCTACACGTGCAGGCTTTCCGTCGAAATGTCGGGACAAAGTATAGCGCATACCGGCACGCACTGTGGCACGAACATCAGATTCGACGCGCCGTCGCATCCGAGACGCGTCGTCCGGCCTCAGGCACCCCGAGCCCAATCTACCTCCGTCCGTCTGTGCTCCTCGTCATGACAAGCACACGAGCCTGCATCCGCATGAAGGCGCCAAGCAAGCTATTCAAACGTCGGACCGCACAGCGCATAGTGCGCCAGCGTCTATCGATATCATCCTTGCCGCCGGCCACCTCAGAGGCGGTGTATCCCCGGAACGGCGACTCTGCCTTGGACTTGCACCTCGAGCGCGACTACGTTCAAATGCGCCTGTTCCCCAGGACTGTTCCGGACGCTGATATCAGGTGCCTCGCGCGCGTTAGGTCCCGATTAGTTTGCGGGGGTGACCTGGCCGGCGGAACCTCGGACTGCGCGCCTGCGTCCGTGTACGCTCTCCTGCTCGCGCATAAAACGGGCTCTCCTGGATAGGTTGAGCGAGCTAATTTCCCCGCTATGAGCAGCTCTACACTTAACGCACCTGGTCGGCTTTTGCCCAAAGATTTCATCTGGGGCTTTGCGACTGGTGCGTGCTTTGTCGTGTGCGCGTTACCCGTGCATGTGTGCTCAACTCGCGACGCGCAGCATCGTTCCAGATTGAAGGCTCCACGGAGGCAGACGGTCGCGGCAAGTCATTCTGGGATGACTTCTCGCGCACACCAGGCAAGACGCGGGATGGCGGGAACGGCGATGTCGCGACCGACTCATACAAGCGGTACAAGGAGGACATTGCGCTCCTCAAGTCTTACGGTGTCAAGTCTTACCGCTTCTCGCTGGCATGGTCGCGTATCATCCCTCTTGGCGGTCGTAACGACCCGATCAACCCGGCTGGTATCGCTTGGTATTCGAACTTCATCGACGAGTTGATCGCGAACGGAATCACGCCCTTCATCGTGCGTCTCCTTCGTAATGCGCTGTGGCGAAGCGCTCATGAGATGTATAGACATTGTACCACTGGGACCTGCCGCAAGGTTTGCACGATCGCTACGGTGGATGGTTGAACAGAGAGATCGTGCTCGACTTTGAGCGCTACGCGCGGGTGTGCTTTGATGCTTTCGGTGATCGGGTCAAGCATTGGTGCGTCTATTATGTCTTTCATTTTGGTCGTATGCTGACACCACACCTTTAGGCTCACCATGAACGAGCCGTGGTGCATTTCGGTTCTTGGTTACGGCCGGGGAGTGTTCGCGCCAGGTCGCTCAAGCGATCGCTTGCGGTCCCCGGAGGGCAACTCGGCTACTGAGCCCTGGATGTACGTCTCTCAGACACTTCAACTCCCGCTCGCATCGAATATCATTCAGTGTCGGCCACCATGTCATTCTCTCGCACGCGACAGCTGTCAAGGCATACCGTGAGTCCTTCAAGGCGAAGCAGAAGGGCGTCATCGGCATCACGCTCAACGGAGACTGGGCCATGCCTTTCGACGATAGTCCGCAGAGTGCGTGATGCTAGCTCTTCACATATACACGCCCTAATGATCTGACTTTCTCAGACGTAGCGGCTGCCCAGCACTCGCTCGACGTTGCCATCGGTTGGTTCGCGGTGAGTGAACCACCCGCTCAAGATTATGTTTCGGTCCTTAACCGGCACACAGGACCCCATCTACCTCGGGAAATACCCTGCCTTCATGGGAGAGATGCTCGGAGACCGTCTACCCCAGTTTACTCCCGAAGAGATCGAGCTTGTCAAAGGTTCTTCCGACTTCTACGGGATGAACACGTACACGACCAACCTCTGCAGTATGTTTCTTCCCTGTTATGGTGCTATTGCATGCGCTCATAATTTCTGTAGAGGCGGGTGGTGATGACGAGTTCCAAGGTCTCGTAGAGTACACCTTCACTCGCCCTGACGGCACACAGCTTGGAACACAAGGTACGCGGTAGTACAGAATGGTTCCCGTGCGGCGTGTTGATCGCTGCTCTACAGCGCATTGCGCATGGTTACAAACTTGTGAGTGCTATCCGACCACTTTTCACTGCGGCATTCGTTGAATAGGCGTCTAGACCCTGAAGGCTTCCGCGACGTAAGCCGAACACGTCTCGATCCTACCGCACATGACTGACAGAAACCGTCAGCTGTTGAACTACCTATACAAGGTATGCCTTATCCCGCATCTCATTTCATTCTATGTGCGAGGATTGACCGTATCTTCCCCGTAGCGCTACAAGAAGCCCATCTAGTAAGCCTCGTCATGAAACGTGATCTAGACGAGACGCAGCGGCTGATCATCGGGTCCAGCGTCACCGAGAATGGCTTCGCCGTCAAGAACGAGCACACGATGCCGCTCGAGCAGGCGCTCGAGGATACGGACCGTGTGGAGTACTTCCGCGGTATGACGGATGCGATCTCGAAGGCGGTCCTCGACGATGGCGTCGACATCCGCGCATACTTCCCTTGGAGTGAGTCCTCATCGCTTCTTTATGAATCCCGGTCGAGACTGAGCCTCTTCTGAAGGTCTCTTGGACAACTTTGAGTGGGCTGATGGCTACGAAACGCGCTTCGGTGTCACGTACGTCGACTACGAAACGCAGAAGCGCTACCCAAAGGCTTCGGGCAAGTTCCTCGCCAAGGTACCCACGCTTCTGCTTAAGTCGCTTGGCTATGTCTAACCTGTCATCAGTACTTCGCGGAGCACATCGAGAAGGCTGAGAGCACTCCATCAAAGCCAACATCAGTCCCGAGTAAGCTCAAGTCCGGTGGGGCCGGTGGGATCGAGACGCCTGCGTCCTTGCTCGGTACCGTCAGTGCTTAAGATCCAGGAGCGCGCTAGACTCACAGATATTCATCGCAGGTAAAACGCGCATTGGGCGCCTGTACGAGCTGGTTGTCGGCGCGCTAAGGGCTTTGGTCTCATTCTTTGTATGATCAATTGGACTTTCTAGCACAATAGCACGTAGGGTGAGATTTTGTGCTTGTACGATAGGACGCGATACCGCGACATATACCTATACGAGACCGGTGACATCATGTATTGTTTCTGAACTTTTCCCTCTTCACGCTCTAGTGTTTTGAGCCGAATGGCATTACATGCAGGTTATCTGATTTTTCGATCCACGATTGCGGGGATTGCTTCGTCTATAGGTGCAACCTCGGGCTGTGTAGGGAAATTAATCACACTGGAGCGTATATTCTTCAACTACAACATTTTCATGACAACATGATCAGTATTGCGCGAATGGAACCCCCAATGATGCCAACGACACGTGTAAGCACGCCCTTCATCCGAACACTCAATTGCATTGCATAAAGGATGGCGGTAGCGACGAGGGGCCTATATCGTATGTGTGAGTGCGAGGCGACCTGGGCCGTTCAGAACGATTCAGTGGACGTCCTTCAGCATAGAAGTCGGCGACATTCGAGCATATCGGGACATGACTGTGGCGCGGGCGGCGGGTTATTGAATAGGTTAACTCGGGGGCACAACGAAATATGTTCAAGACGGGCGGCCGGAGAAAACATGCAAGGCTGACGATATAAGCAGTGCTATGAGGCCTACAGTCGCGTAGGCCGCCATATTGCATCCTGAGGTATCCCCCGAGTGTCACCTGTGAAGCAAAACTCAGTCAACGATGTTGGCTAGCCACATACGGATATCACGTACATTTCACCTCTGCCTGTGACTCTCTGGTGTCTCCAGCTCTCTTGTATGTACAAAACTCCCTCAGTCGGTCGAGCGTGCCCTCCCCCTAGGTCTTCGTTCACATTAACCATGTCCGAACCGCCCTCATCTACTGGCAGGATCCTTTCGTAGTACCCATGAACCCCGACGACTGTGCCCAACAAGCGCGAGGAGTGCCCGTGCTTGCGACGCATTAAACATGAGTCGGTCAAAGGAATGATTCGAGCCGGAATGCAGAGATCGAACGGGGATAGAAATGGGTCATGACGGTGAGAGGGCAACCTTCGCAACTGGGGCAGGGCGGAGGCGCGTTTGTTCGGCCCGAACACCGCTCCGATTGTCGTTCCTCCTTCTACCTCCACCATGTCCCTTTCTGATACATCTCGGGCTTCCTCAGGGCTTCTGCAAGATCGTCTCTGAACGCGTGACTGCTTTTTGCGGTCTCGTATACACGTACTCAGCCTCGCGCCTGTCATCTCACCGGTGCGTATGCTGTCCGCGACTGTTGCTGCGACTCTATACTCATGCATCGCCTGCCAGCGACATGCGGGTCTTCAGACACAGTATATCTGCACGTTACCGGCTCCTCAGATCGGGAAGGTAAGTATCCCTGCCACCTGAGCAATACCGGCACATGGTACGCCCGCAATACCCAGCTTTTATGTGAAGCCTTATTGACTATGGCGACCTTTACTTAGCGCAGAACACACCCCGTGTATTCACGGAAGACGTCGTCTGAGCGCTTATCAGCAGTTGCAATCTACTGTAGTGGGTCAGCCATCATTGCTGGCCCGGGTCATCGTTGTTGCCTAGTCCCTGTACAGGCCGGTACCATGTCGTGCGAACATAGTATGGTATTCCAGTCACATGATATTCAAGGCTGATGCAGAACCAATCTTGACCACTTGTTCAAGCGGAGTTTCAGTTTGTCAAAAGTACCACCGTCCTGCCGCGGCTCATGGGTCCAGCCCTTCCCTAATTCATTGCTACATGAAGTCCCTTGGAACCCGATACGCTGATGTTAGCTTGCCCATAGTTGCATACCCCTATGGCGGCGCTTGGAGAAGACGCTTAATCGCCGACTGCGTCGAGCGCTGCGGCGTGCGAAGGGACTAAACTCTTGCTCCAAGATCTTTCGGGGTACTTATCGTCTGTGTGAAGTGTAGGGCGGTTATCCCCGCGACCCCCTTTGATCGCTTCTTCAAGGCCGTCAGCGCTCCAGGTTCTCTTGAGCATAGCAAGGTGAAAGTGAGGTTTGCACGGATTGATGTGTGTCTACTGAAAATGCATATGGGCATCGAAGATACAAAGGGTGATTACGCCACGCGTGTGGCGTGTCCTCGATGTTGTAAGGCCAGGAGGTGATATGCCTCGGCCATGTTCTTTGATGTAAGAAGGCGCCGCAAATTCAAGAAGACTGCAGTATATAAGGGTCGCCTGTGGTTGAAACACGTTTCCTCAGCCTTCCTACCTCCGCGGTTGTACACTCAGGGTTCGCTCCCCTTGCACGCGGTTCCGCCTTCGCCCATCCGTGAACCCGACCACGACCGCAGGGGTCGTAAAACCGAAGCTTACATTCGGTGAGTGCCACGCGCAATACAGCTCGTATATAGTGACCATATTCTTACATAGAATACAACTTTCGCGTTTACACATGGCCGAGGTCATAGCTGAGACCGGCAAAACGCGCCCCCTGCACCCCACAGGCTGTCTACACAGTCAAAAATTGAACCAGAGGAACCTAGTCGTGTGCATTGACGGCACAGGGAATGCGTTCGGGAGAAAGGTGCGCTCGGCTTGCTTGCGTTGGACGGGCGCCATTCAACTTGTGCTCAGTCCCCGATAGAATACAAACGTCATTGAACTCTATAGTCTCATCGAAAAAGACATCCCGGATATTAACGGCAACGTCCAGTGCACCTACTACAACAGCGGGATCGGGACTTACGCCGAATCTTCGACGAGATCGCTTCGACAGTGGTTCATCCAGAACCTCGATCTCGCTTTCGCTGTGTACGCTAGTATTATGCCTGTTTCGGCCCTTGTCTCAATACGCTTTCAGGCACTTCAAGGACACGATACTTGATGCTTACCGCTGGCTGTCCGAAACATACCAGACTGGTGATCGTATCTTTCTCTTCGGTACTATGTCCTACAATCTACTATGTCAGAAACTAGCAGCTGATCACAGAGATAGGATTCTCCCGTGGCGCATATCAAGTTCGTGTGCTATCAGCAATGATAGATAAGGCATGTCTGCTCATGGCATGGCATCTCATCATAACACGTATTGAGTCCAGAGAAGGTTGGCCTCCTTCACCCCGGAAACGAAAAACAAATCCCATTGTTAGTACAGCATATCACTATACAACGCTGTACGCCGCATTGACCGTAATCCCCACGATCAGCGCGTACAGCTGGTACACGAAACCTGGCCCGTCGACGAATTCATCGACAAACTTCTTGCCCACAGTACTAGGACACCCGATCGACTCAGCGGACCTCTTCAAGACGGCCTTCTCACGTACTGTGAGGGTTCATTTTGTTGGCGCATGGTACGCCCAGGCCCGCAATGCATGCATACTTTCGTCTGAAAGATGATTTTCAGGGACACGGTGTCATCCTTGGGCTTCGGCCGCGGACGATCAGAACTTCTTGGCGGAACCGATGAAGGCATGACGCACGTCTGTTACTTTCGGCATGCTCTTGCATTAGATGAACGGCGAGTCAAGTTCTTACCCGAGTACGCCAATGGGGGTAGGGGTCCTTCAGCTCGAGTGGTGCTCCCCCAGTACAAATTTCATGACACGAAGGAAGTTTGGTTTTCAGGAACGCACTCAGACGTGTAGGTAGCAGTGGCATTCTCAAATGATAGATTGACTCTCACATGTACTGATGAGGTTGCTTTCAGGGGCGGCGGAAATATCGAGAACCCGACGTTCAATACTACCCGTCCTGCGCTCAGATGGATGTATATCGAAGCGTCCATCGCCGGACTGCACTTAAATCGATTCGAGCGTGCGTCCGCAGGCGTCGACAAGCTCGAGCCCATCGAATCTCTTCGCGGCCTCTTATATCAACTCTGCGAGCATCTCCCTTTCCGGCGCTTGGTATACAGTGTGGCACAGAGGGTAGATAGCTCTCATGAGACGCTATCATCCACCGTGGCAGATGAGCAGACCTTGCCTCACAGATCGTGGCCGAGCGGATGGTGGGCGAGCTGGTGGATAGCCTTTGAAATCCCGGCGCTGCTGTTATGGAAGTTAATCGAACTTCTCATCTGGATTTCGCGACTGCTCCCCAAACTATTTCCTCGGATGCTACGGGGTGTCTGGAGCACCATGCTATGCAAACGGACTGAAGGCGAGGCGGTAGTAGCTGAAGGATACACGAAGCGTGAGGAAACTATGTTTTGGTACGTAATCTCGGGATCGCATGCAATCGTACCCGCTCTGATTGTCTGATCAAGGCCACCTCATCGCGGACAAGGGCGTATCCTTCAACCTGGCCAGAAGATCCATGCGTCGGTCTGGAGATCTGAGCTCGCACCTCTCACAGAGACACACAAGTCGGTCATTCATCCCATCCTTGGGTGCATATACCATCATTCCTTGTCGCAGTCAAAGTATATTCCCAGCGCCAAACTTCCATCCAATCCACATTTCTGGGAGCATTTTATGCAACCGCTGAACGATGTCACGATGGCTCCTCGTTTGCTCGACCAGTACGAGCAATGGAAGGAGGTGGACCTTTACGATTCAATGGAGGATCTCGTTCATCAGTATACCCATAGTGAGGTTGCGGATCCCAACAACGATGAACAACGCACACAACTGGCAATCATGTATATCCATGCAAAGTCACGTACGTCACTTCACTCTCTCTTCGGGTGTTTCTCGTTGAATAGCAGAGGCAGGGGATGGGTTCAGGGCACTCTTCGACGAGGTTTTGGAGCGCTTGGAACAAAGCCGCATTATGCATGTGACCATCCTCTGCAATGTTCTGGACGTTTTGAATACAACTCATCGCCAAGCCAACATCATCAACATATTTCTCGCGAAGAGATATAGAGTCGACACATTGGCCCATGTTTTGCGCCATCTAGGAAACCAGGCCACCAAGGACCAGCGCGACATTGCATGGCTTTTCGTGTCGACATTTGCGCGAGCTCGTCCAGAAGCAATGGTAGAAGGTCTAGACATTTCTCTTTACCGAGGTGTAGCGTTGACACTGCCTAAGCTCTCATCCAGGACTACTTCAGAACTGCCGCACTCGATCACAATAATGGTAGCATGACACAGAGAGCAGTAGACAACATCGCCGCCTCAGGTGATCTCTCCGTTTAGCTGTCTATCGTTATTCTTGCTGAACACGAATCTTAGTGCAAGGTTGGCGATTACTAGGCGCGACCTTACTCGCGTGGCTACGAGACCAAGACGGGATCCAGTCGTGGAGACTTTGTGCAATTTTGAATACCATTTTGCAGTACTCTCCGGATCCTCAACATCGGTCACTGGGACAGTACAGGAGCATACGGCGCCAGTTGCTTCGCCATCTGGCGGGAGCAAGTGACGACGAACTTGACGACGTACGAAGGTTCTTGCAGCAGTGTTCAACTGCCACACAAGGCGAGTACATTGATCGCTGAATGACAACGGTGATGATCTGACTGTCTTGAGTCACAGTGCTGTATGGACATGACGGACCTGTCAGATCGGTTGCGTATTCAGCTGGGACCTATGGCACTCTGCGTATCATCTCAGGTTCTGCCGACAAGACAATCCGGATCTGGGAAGCGGAGACAGGAGAGAAGAAAGGCATGCCTCTCGTGGGATCCATCGATGCCGTACAGAGTGTCGCAATCGATCCGAACGACATCTATGTCGTAGGAGGTTCGACCGACTCGAAGGTCCGACTGTGGGAGTTGGAAACCGGCATAATGAGCAATCCTTTCGAAGCGCACAGCGGCACTGTCTGGTCCGTGGCGGTCTCCTCTGACGGGGAGCGAATCGTATCCGGCTCGTACGACCGCACGCTTCGAGTGTGGGATGCCAACAGCGGGCAACAGATAGGAGAACCACTCGCCGGTCACGAAGGCACCATCTACTCTGTCGCAATTTCCGGGGACAGCATGCACGTCGTCTCCGGATCCTCTGACAGGACCGTTCGCATCTGGAAAGTTAAGCTCGATACCGGAGAATTGGAGTCAATGAGGATACTGAAAGAACACACCGGTACGGTTTGGTCGGTTGCATTTTCCCCGGACCGCGCGCACGTCGTTTCGGGATCAGCCGATGGGACAATCAGTGTCTGGTCAACGAAGACCGACAAGAACGTCGAGGAAGCTTTCACTGACGAGGGATACACCGATCACCGCGACGTTACTGCTGTTGCATTCTCTCCAAATAGCAAGCGTATCGTTTGTGGCTTCGATAGCGGCAGTATAGGTGTATGGGACATAGATAAACAGAGACCGGTCGGTCAACCATACAAAGGGCACTCTGACGGCGTAACCTCCGTAGCAGTCTCTCCAGACGGAGAGTGTATTGTATCGGGCTCTTATGATAAAACGGTCCGGATCTGGGACATCATAGAGCAGTTGCAGCCGACGCCCAGAGAACTCTAGGTGCGGTCTCTTGTCGTACTAGCGCATCTCCCGTTGACTGATGACGCCCTCGCAGACGCACCATTCCGATGGCCATCGATCCAATCCTAGCGATCATTTCGTGTCCGGGTCAGTCTTTACGAATCACTGGCATATAGCTTCGTGTGTAGCAGCCTCCCTCCGAGTCTTATGTTGGCAATCATGATGCGCAACTCGCGAATTTTGCAAAATGTCTCATGTGTACGAGGCCATGCGCGCGAAGTTGAGTTCAGAGATCTTGAGAAGAAAGTGTGTGTGTGAGTGCTAGAAAGATGGCGGTTGAGAAAGTGAAGGAGCGCCGTGCTCGGCTTCGTGGCAGTTTGCGTGGCATTATTCAATATTACATCATCCTCGGAGACCTAAGGTCCGTGAGTGTTTGGACCAGTCATGTTTACCATTCATGTTGAAGCCGAGTTCACGGAAACCGACCTATCGCGGAGTGCATCTCTCGTATTGTATAGTAGTGAATGTCTTGTCATAACATGCATCACACTGATAATTCCAATCTCCACGTTTACTATAAGACGGCATTGTCCTTCTCCCAGTCATGTACAGGCGCTCATGCCGTGCGAAGGATGAGATGTACCCCACTATCAGTGCTCACCACCCCGCTCATCTCGCCGACCCGTAGCGCAAACGCGGCATCCTCAAACGCCTTCTGCATCTGGCCCGCACCAAACACTCCAAGGTCTCCCCCATTCCTATGCGAAGAATCGTCAGAGTGCTCTCGAGCAAGCTCCGCGAACTTAGCCGGATCGCCACTGATCTGAGCCTCGAAGTCCATCAAGATGGCGATAGCGTCTTCTTTCGAGCGAGTGACGTGGGCCTATCAGAACGTCAGTATGCGCACGTAGACGCATCAGAGTAGGTGTGGCGTACCTGCTTCCAGCTCGACGGCCTTCGGCTCCCGCTATGCTTGACCAGTATATGACTTGCGCGTACCTCCGTTGGCCGGGCGCCGCCCCCAAAGGTGTGAAAGTAATGAGCGCCCGGAAGCATGAAGATCTGCTCCTTGCTGAACTCTATCGGAGCTTCCCAGGACGATTGTTGCGTCTTCGTATTGTAGAAATACGGCACGCCGCGCGTGTTGGACATGCGGATCTCGTACGTCTGAGAAGTCGCTTGAGTACGGAATGAGATCGATGAGCGACGAACGACATACCATCGCGGATCGTGGTGGTAGTTGGGGGAGGCTTGGTGGGCGTAAAGAGGAGAGCTGTATCCGTGCGAGATCGACTTCATATTGTGCGCCCGAGTGATCGGATCGTTGGACCGGAGAAGACGTCGAAACTACGGCCTTCGTAGAGGCGAAGAGCTCGACCGGAGAGCAGGAGGGCGACGTTGGCTCGTATACCATGCATGGAGTAAAGTCGACGATGACGTGAAGTCTCCATATGTAGGAACGCGTTGAAGCAGAGCGTCGGATGTATCGAGTGAAGGCGTGAGCTAGTAACGTGGCTCTCTTAAACTTTGAGGGCGGAGGTGTCCCGTAGACCAGATGAGGTAGACAGAAGTGGAGTGTTGTTCGAAGGACCAGTAGAACCGGACAAAACTCGAAGGGGACTATGTGGATTCCCGTTCAGAGTCCCGATAGGCGGCGGATAGCGACTCTGTCTTGCGCGGTGATGAACATGTGGAAGCTCCAGCGATTTCTTGCCGTCGAGAGCCAAAGGCGAAGTGGTATAGTGAAAGCTGTCAGGGAAGTAGTGTCTGGAGCTGTTATTAGAGAGTGTATCCGCCGTATCATGCACAGAGCAGCGCACCTGGATCCCGTATGCATTCGCCTGAAGTCGCCAATTCACCGGAGGCGGGCGCGCCGGAGCTCTTCCTCCACGTTCCCTCTTTCGTCGTGTCGCCGAGAATTCAGGATGTTTGGATTGTCGATGATTCCGAGTCAAGTAGGTAATGGTAGAAGAGCCGGTAGCGGCAATATCGTAGCTCGCAGTCTTGTTCGATCCATGGCTCCAGAGGAAGATGACTTCGAGGATGTGAGCGGGGTCGATGGTGGTCAGAGGCAAGCCTCACGACCTGCGAGGCGCGCGCTTCGACTGGGCCTCGACGTCGTTTCTCACGCTGTGTCAGTGCCATGTCTAAATCACTCAATTGCCACACGCGATAGCGCAGCAATGGCTCATGTTCGAGATACGCCCATGAGCTCAAAGTCTGGTCATGACCGCGTGCACTATAGATGATAGACTCATGTACTGTCTTGCACGTTCGCCAACGACCAGAGCCATGACGTCGGCCGACCAAATCGGCGTTCGGACATAACATATCAAGTCCGGACTCCGGACTCCGCCACTCGTTTCGCCACTTATCTCTCTCTCTGACTCTGAATGTACGCTGACTGCATGGACAACCTAGCCACTTGACCTCTATGATGATGAGATGCTCTGCGACAAGCCATGTCATACGCATCGGTAACTTAAAACCGAGGCTGGAGTCCTCCTCGGCCGTCGAGTTAGTCGAGTCAGGCATACACACAGTCTACTGCCCCGCATATAAGCCACAGGCTTCCCCAATACCCCACACGACACAGTGCACACAGCACACTCTGCCTTGTCATGGCGCCCCTCACGCTCCCCTTCGCCATCGTAAACGCCTTTACAACCTCCCTCTCCGGCGGCAACCCCGCCGCCATCATCCTCCTCACGCCCTCCCAGGACGCCGAGCTCACATACGATCAACGCATAACCATCGCGCGAAACCTCAACCAGCCGATGCACATGTTCGTCGTCCCGCAACCCTCCGGCGAGCTCGGCGTGCGGTGGTTCACGGGCGTGAGGGAGAATATGCTGTGCGGACATGCGACGCTGGCCGCTTCGGGGTTGTTCTTGAATGAGAAACCGGGGAGCACGATGTATATCCAGGGAGCGGATACGGCGCAGAGCTTGAGTTATACGGGCGTGACGAATAGGTTGTCCGGTACGAGGGTCGAGGACAACAAGGTCCAGATTTCGCTCGACGCGGCCCAGGTGGACGAGCTGGACAGGGAGGATGCTAGGGCGGTGAAGTTGCGCGCAGCCGTGGCCTCCGCGTTTGGTGCGGACGTGGGCGTTCTGTATCTCGGCGCTGGCACGGGAGGATATGGCACGTATTGCCTGATCGAACTTGACACAGAGGACATCGGCTCGTTGAAGGTCGACTATATGCGCTTGGTGCGTTTGGAGTTGCTTGATCGATCTGGTAGAGCGTGCTGCTAATGCGAGCACAGCTTGAAAGCGACTTCGTGGTGCACGTCTTCACGTCCCGCCCCAGTCCAGCTGCGCGCGAGAAGGGCGTGACGTTCGAGACGCGGATGTTCGCGCCTGACCTGGGTGTGTACGAAGACCCGGTGTGCGGTTCGGCACACGGGCTACTGGTGCCGTACTGGGATCGCAAGCTTGGGTTGAAGGGCGCGACGATGGATTCGTATCAGGCGAGCGCGCGTGGAGGCGATTTGTGGGTCGGGCTTGAGGAGGAGAAGGGTCTTGTGAGGCTTGCGGGGCATGTTGTGAAGGTCGTGGAGGGGACCATCATGGCTTAAGGTTTCACGCTCAAGCGGCCGAAGTGCCAGAACCATCCGTGGTATCATGTACCATACCATAACAGTTCTCTCGGAAGGCACACCAACGTTATAGAAAACAACCCCGCCAAAAGTATCGACCATCGTGGTGGAGCACCCAGCCTGCATGAGGACTGTGACTGTGCATCAGCGCTGAAGGCATCCAGCAGGAGAGCGTTCACTGACCACTTCACGGTGAGCTCGAAGCTGTCACCTGGGTGGCGCCGGAAGATGGGCCCGCCTGCGCAAGTTGCGTGCTGTCCTGATTCGCGACCCTGGAAGCCAGACGCAGACGCTCGGTGGGGATGGTCCTGTTCATCCACTCATTGCGCTTCTGAATGAGTGTCACCACATCGACGAGGTTGTGAAGCTTCATGATTGCGCCGTTGTTGGCAAAGCGCTCCTCGTATGGCGTCGTGTCAAGCTCTTCCTTCTTCAGCTTGGTCGTGGGGGGCTCCCGCTCAGTGGGCAGTTCCGTCGCAGCGTTCCTAGCGATGGTCTACGGACCGTATCAGAGCGCAAGAAGAGGATCAGGGGGAAAAGGAAACGCACTTGGGTGCCCTTGGGATGCTTGTACCGATCATCGTACGGCCACTTTGTACGCGCAACCTCCTTAGCCCACCGTGCCCTTACGACCGCGAGCGGAAGCTGCTTTACTTCCGCCTCCGCCGCGGCCTTCTCCTTGCGCTTCGTCGATGTCTTCCTGTTCTTCTTGACTTTGTACGAGATGGATGTTTGGGACATATAGGGGATGGCGGCATTAAACTCGGGGTCGGCTGCGGCCTGTTATAAGCCTGGGCGCTTAGCGTCCAATGCTACTCTCACGGATACAGCGCCATACCCGTTGGTTGATCTCGATAGGAAGTTTGACAGGCTTTGATCCCTGATACTCTGGGCTCTGATCTCAGCTACCTTTCTGGTACTGGCAGCGCGCGACTATATACATACTGCGAGGACTGAAGGAAAGACAGTGGATAACCTCCTTGAGAGCAATGCGCACCGTAGTCTGACCGGCGCTTGCGAGCAACACTCTCACGATTACGGCACCGCGCAGCGTGTCGTTTTGACTCTGAGCCACGAGGTTATCAGGTCCTCCAGATCAGATCTAATCATGGCCTTCACTGTCTTCTGGAAAGCAAGCCTTAGCACATATACGACATGCAATACAACAAACCAGTCGTTCCTAATAGAGCATAGGTAGACGACGGCATCGTCGTATTCATGCGTCACGTCGAACAGGCATCGCTAGGTTTCCACCTAGTGTTGCCGTGATTTGACCTGGAATCGATACCGAATGGAATCGATTCGGATTTTCACGTGATTCGGCCCCACTCAAATCGGACTCAAATCAGCACAAATCAAGTCGGCGCCGTCATCCACGCGCGGCTGATGCACAGGAGGATGCTGCCGGACTCTCGATACGGAAGAGGAAGCTGCAGCAATGGCTGAGCACAAGTTGCTCTGCACTTTGTGTGGTCGTCCAGCTGTACAGCCCACAGTGGCACAGTCGCACTCGCAGTCTGAAACCGAAGTGAGAGCACCATGGTCGAGGTCTCGTCTGATAACCTTCGACTCAGTACTTCTCGGTTCGACGCGTACGGTTCACGGACTGCCACTTGCCGTTAACTTGCCGCCGACTGTTGCACAGCGTCGTCCCACAGGGTCACACCCTCTCGCATGAGACGAGGTCGAGTTGGCAGCCGACTCAAATCATACCATGACGTCATGATTTGGCCATGATATGTGATAGTTCCTGCAATCGGACTCAAAGCAAACTCAGGTCACGGCAACACTA
>UWZB01000034.1:122211-133518 GCA_900536885.1 Peniophora sp. CBMAI 1063
TTTCCACCCAACTTGGCACGGCGACAACATCTTGTACCTCGACGCTCTTGTTCGACGCGCGCGTTGCGCAACCGCCCGAGGGCCGAGCCGCTTTCCCCGACTTCCTTCCTCCCATCATGATACTGTATCGTCCGCATAAGCTGATGCGCTGCTATGCACGGCGCTATACTGTGTCTGCTTCATTACGTGCATGTCGGCGTCCGACATCGAGCGCCAGCAGAATGGTCTGTTACGGACAGAGTTGATACACCTGCCACGCACATCTTGCTGCCGTTGGTTCAAGTGGTCTTTGGGACCCACCCTCATCCACCCAAACCCAGACTCGCACCATCGGAGCGCCCCTTCCGCTGGCAAGTACCAGCGCATCACCTGTGCAGCTGTACAGGTCATGACCCCCAGAAGACTGTAAGCGACAGCGACGCCTCACCACGTGCGACGTGCCCCTTCTGTTACGCTGATATCGGCGCTACCCATGCGGCATCCTCAATTAGCAACACGGATGAGTGATCGCCAGTGAGGGCAGAGGTCGGCGCCGCATATTCGAGGCTCGTGGACCAAGCTACACCTCTTGTACGGGCGTTGCTCGGTCTATGCGACGCAGAGCGAACTTGCAGTCGGCGCTTATCATGAAGGCTGGTCATGAAAACCGGATATACGTGGGAACCGGTCTGTGCAACGCGCACAGCCTGACCTACACTAGTCTGCGTGCCCTTCTCTTCTCGGCGCTTCAGCCCCTGCCTCTGACCACCATGTTACGACCCGCACTCGCAGGCCGACGTCGCAACTTCCAGACCCAAGACCTCGTTCCCGCAGCGAGCTCATCTCGACAAGCAACATCACAGGAGGACCTCAACTCTCTCTGGAAGGCAGCTCTAGACGAATATTGTCAATCGCTTCACGTCGATCTATGCGCGTACAAGTACCCGTTCAATCGCGATCCAGAGCGGTCGTGGACTTGCGACGAGATTCTCGATGTCTTACTCGGGGTGACGGGAAATGATCGAACGGTCAACCGGAAACCGGGCTGGATTCTCACGGTAGGACAATAGCATACCTTACTCCGTGCAGCCTATGCGGGGACCACCAGAGCCCTCTTTGCGTCTCAGTCTCGATTTGGAGTATGCTCGTAACGAAAGAGCTGCACGACCGCGATCTTCGACGCGCGGTGTTCGATCACTTTCCGTCACCCCGAGTACAGGAGGGCTCACAATGCTTGACGGTCAAGAGGCAAGGAAGCGGGCCATCGCGCAGACTTCGAGAGGCACTGAAGCCGTTGATACGAGGACTGAGCGTCATTCTTGATGCCTGCGGGGAAACGGCGTCCGCGCTGGTGCGTTTCATCAATCATCACGCCGAGGAGTGTACTGACATGTGGCATGCAGGGTATCCCCGGAGGGAAGGGTATCTTTGCGGCAGTCGCTGTTCTTCTTGCGGTTCGGGCTCCTCTGATACACTCCGAGTCATAGCTGATTTTGACTCTTTAGGCTGCAGATCGTGTTAGTACAAGCTACGATCAGCTTCAAAAGCTGCTCGAGCGGTTGCGTGCCTATGTTGAGCGACTGCAGGTGCGGCTGCAGGTCCCCTTGAAAAGCGAATCGCGGAAGGTAGCTGTGAAGGCCCTTGTGGAAGTCTTGAAGGCGCTGGCTCTTGTCACACATATGTTGCAAAGAGGTCGAATCGGTACGTGACTTCGCGATAGACGCTCGTTCGCTCCGCACTCATCTTATCTGAACAGGACAGTTCGTACGGACGGTGTTTTCTCGTGGCGACGAGGTTCAAGATGCGCTCGAGGCACTGGGAGATGCCACATCCGAGGAGGAGAGGATGGCAGTTGCAGAGCTTGTCGTGGATATGGAAGATCTCTCGTCGGGGATGCACGATAGTATGTTGACTGGAGGGTCCGTGTGAGAAGCATGCTGAGCCTACGCTCGCAGTTGGTACATCGCTTTCCACGATGCATGTTACTTTGGGGGTAGCAATTGGCGAACTTGTCGTCAATATGGAAGACATCTCTTCGGAGGTGCACAACAGTGAGTGATCTGACTGAATTTACTACGTGATCCACGCTCATAACACCTCCCGTAGTTGGAACGTCTGTTTCTACGTTGCAAGTCACTTTAGGAGATGCTTGGCAGGACACGCGACATACCAATCAGGAGGTATTGGCCGAGTTGCATGAAAGGGGAAGAAAGTGTGCGTCTGCCTGTCGGCTCTGCGCTTCTACCATCATAACTGACTACTGATACAGATGACGAGATGTTCAATGCATTCAAGAGCTGGCAGAAGACTATGACGGACCAGCTATCACGTAGGCCCGCCCTCTGATCATGATTCTATAGTTCTAGCTCTGATCAGTTCATAGGTTTAGAGACTCGAGGCCAACACGTTGATCAACCGGATCGTACCGTTGCTGTTCGTCCTGCCCCTAAGGTGCCCTTTCAAGGAGGTCGACTCATCAAAGCCATGTCCACCTTGGGCCCAGAGGACCGCAATACGATTTGGCGCGGCCTAGCGAGGCTCTTTTTTCGGGCTATGGGAACAGCGAACGGAGTTGTGGATAGCACCACCAGTACTGCGCCTCAAGACGTCGCTGAAGTCATAGAATCAATCACCCCTACAGCATGCACACTACTCTTGCTGTTCATGACCTGGAAACTGGCGTCTATTTCACGCCCACTCCGGCGTCCTCCGGATACCGTCCTCATCATCGACGCCCTGGGGGAGATTCTTGTCCTCGAGCCCGATGTTTTTACCACCTGGGAGGTTCGTATCATCCCAACCCTTCACTGTCACTTTCTGAAGTTCTCCGAATGCTAACATCCGCGCTCTACAGAATACCCATGAGTTCTTACTCGAAGCCTTCCAGAACCGCACCGGCATCTCATATGTCCGGGGGCGCAAATATGCCCTGAGCGACTCTGAGCGCCTATTGATTGATCCTGAATCGTGGCCCCGGGTGGTTAAAGCGGGCTCGAAGTTGAGGATGAGCATCGTCATTCGCGAACTTGCGTGCCTATGCCCCTATTGCAAGACATCGCCTTCCGGTAATGAGCTACGAAGTGGGTTAGGATTCATATTCTGGTACGCCTTTGGCCTCGATGGCGACAATAGGAGACGCGTTGACGCTTAGGTACATATATGCAGCGCCCGATGTAAACGCCCGTACGGGAGACATGAGAAAGCAATGGATCCAACGCCGGCCCATGATGAGAATAAGCCTCCGATCCGATTGCACAGGTATGTTGCGTAGTTACTAGTGTTTCAGCCATCCAGTCCCATGACTTACGTATTCATCCAAGTGAACATGGGAACTTGAAGGAACCGCCGAAGTTCCCCACAGTGCCGATCACTCGCGATGACCACCAGGACTTGGCCGGTGCTACCACAGACGCAGCGCTACATGTATTTGAGCGCATCATCGTTGAATATCATGAACGCTCGAGGCTTCGTGACGGACCGAAAAACGGCGAAGGGAGCGTTCCGCTGGGCGCACGCCAGCCTCGACGGAATGACACACCTTCACGACCGATGAACTCGCCCAATCAGCTTCACAGTGCCCCGAGCAGAGGTACTAACCGTGCTGCACCTACTACGAATGGCTCGTCTGTCTCTTCCGAACCACCACGGCGACCGCGCACGATCGCCGAACTCGCCGAGATAGCAAAACATCTTGGGACGGATGACGATGGTCTGACGCTGAAGCAGTACCTGCGCAATGCAGAACGTGCGCGGATTGCCGGACGACATCTGCAAGATGAGGGTGATATGGAGAACGCTTTTATCCAGCTCGCACGCGCCGCCACAATTGTGCTCGAGAAACTGCCCGCGCACAAGGATTACCGTCACTTGCTCAACTCTGTACAAAGACATAATATGGGACTGGTGAGTACATCCTTCAGATACGCTGTGGATACTCTGGTCCTACACTACCCGCTGCCGAGGCAATGTCGTTGACCTGCCGAGGGCTATACTTTGGCTCTTTGCGGACTCATGTGATCGAAATACTCTCCTTAAAGTATCATGTTTCAGATGACTCCGGGCAATGCATTCAGAGTTGCTCCGTAGTGAATGGCATCTGTCGCCTGGGTGATGCGCTCTTGCCTCGCACTCTCCATCATGCCAAAACCATGTCTGTGTTTTGGCCTCGTACTGATCATATCCCGTAGCACGGCCAAGAGATATTGGGTCAACTCGCGACGATCAAGCTCACACTGACCGAAACATATGAGCGTCACCTGTCATCTTCGACCCTTTCCGCACCCGCCTTCTCTCAATTCTACACAAGTCTCTCGGCACATGATACAGAGTTCGCGCGCGAGGAGAATACGAGGAGAGCGGAAGAGAAGAAGAGTTATGAGCAACAGCAAGGGGAGATGAAGAGCCGCGGGGAGGATATCTTACGACGTCGGCGGCAGGAGCAGGGCGGCATAGCTCTACGGCAGCGCGAGGCGGAGAGGGCGGCACAGGCAGCTCGCTCCGCGCCTATCGCCACTCCAGCGAACACGCCTTTTGAGCAAACCGAAGCACACGACCATCGCCCATCATCTTCTGCCGTCCACACACCGCCCTTGCCTCGATCGACTAGTCGGTCACCGGGTCCCAGGCCGTTCCACCCTGCGCTCCACAGCCGCCCGCCCCAACCTCCTCCAGGTCCGCTAAACACTACACGATATGGAACCCCCGGCGGCGGACGGCGCTTAGCACGTTACGCGGACGAGCACGTTGCCCCGAGTGATAGCCGTTCTCAGTTCGCAATATCTATTCTGGACTACCCGCACGAGGAGCAGAGGAGAGCAGAAGAGAGGGAGAGATACGAGCAACAGCAAGAGGAAATGGTGAGGCGGGGGAAGGATATCTACCGACGTCGACGAGAGGAGAAGTACGGCATAGCTCAACGACAACGCGAGGCAGAGATGGCGGCACAGGCAGCTCGTTCTATATCTACGGCGTCGATGTCGACGCCGAATGCAGTTCCAGTAGTACGATGACTACCGGACGATAGCTAGGCGAGTCTGAAGAGTTGAGGTAGTTCGGTGTACTGTACGTACGCATCGCATAGTGGAGTTTCAAATGGCACACAACTGTGTGCTTTTTTTTGAAAAGGTGATGAATGCAAGTGCATGCGGACTTGAATAATCACTCAGGATCGATTGGGACACCGCGTAAAGATTAGAGCGTTGAATAGATTGGGCCTATCGTACAGAGGGAATACATGAAGTATACACGCGAGCCGTAAACGCCGAGCACGTAGAGCAAGAGACCGCCCCGCCCCGCCCTACTCATTCAGTTGGGAGGCTGGCCATCGTCCTGCGGCGCACTCGACGTCGACTCCTGGGTAGCACTGGAGGAAGGGCCTGCCTGCGCCTGCGCGCCGTCCGTAGCTGCGGACTGTGGGCGCAGACGCGAGGTGTGGACGGTCCTATCCAGCCATCTCTTGCGCTTCTCTATGAAGTTGTCCACGTGCTCGAGATCGTGGAGCTTCATGAGTGCGCCGTTATTCGCGAACTTCTCCTCGTACGGGAGCGTGTCCAGCTCGCTCGGCTTCAGCTTGGGCGTCGCGAGATCTTTCGCGGCGCCCCGGGCGATGGTCTATACGGCATGTAGTCACAAGAGCGGACCGCGATGAGAGTAGGCAGCAAAGTGACGCACTTCGGTGTGGGGAGGATGCTTGAACCACTCGTCGTACACCCACTTCGTGCGTTTGACCTCTTCGGCCCACCGCGCCGCAACCTCCTTCTGCGAAAGCAGAGCCTTGGCCGCTTTCTCCGCGCCCTTCGCCGGCGCCTTGGTCTTTTTCGTCTTCTTCTGTGATTTGTACTGGAGCATCGTGGTAACGGCAGTGGTGGTAATGATGATGACGACGACGGTGGTGGATGGTGTAACGCAACGATAAGTGCTCGTAGGCTGAGGAGGGCCGAATGCGATTCGAGACTCGAGACGCGTCGTTATATATGTGGGCGCTTGTTTGGCGCTTGCTGTTTCGGTGGATCCCACGGGGGACAATGGCGGCCGGCGCCATTGTTCGTGTTGACTGGATCGAGGAGTGCCGACAAGTTTGTGCGCTTTGACACTTCTGGCGCTTTGACACTTTCGGGCGCTTCGAGATCGTGAACGTCGCAAAGTTTGCTGTGGAGTGCGAAAACCTGCGAAAACGCGGCACCACATGGGTTTTCGGGCATTCCTCGTAGTGCCACTGCTCCCTTGCTGCTCCCAGTCACTGATGAGCATGCCTTCATCCTGGATATGGGATTATGTATTAACAGTCAATCTCGCGATCACTCTGCTTGCCTTAGGCTACATCGACCCCTTACGGCTCTGGCCAACACACGCTTGTCGTACAAAATAATGTCTGCATTCGACTATGCTATGGGAACGGAGGATACATGCAATACATATGTATCTGTAGATAGCCAAAGCAGCAGGGCCCTCAGGGCGACAAGCGTTCGTCCCTCACGCCGCAGCGTCGCCTGGAGTAGGAGATGCCTGCGCGATTGGCTGCACATTCTGCGACACGCTCGATGCCATCTCCTGCGCGGCGCCCTCGGACGTGCCTGCCTGCGCAATAGCACCCATACCGGCCCGCAAAGGGCGTAGACGCTCGGTAGGGATGGTCCTGTCCAACCACTTCTTGCGCTTCCTGATGAGCAAGCACACGTCGTTCGCGTCGTGCAGCTTCATGATCCCGCCATTACTCGCAAAGCGCTCCTCGTACGGGAGCGTGTCGAGCTCCTGTCTCTTCAGCTTGGGCTCCGCCCAGTCCATCGCCGCGCCCCGGGTGATAGTCTACAAGCAGCGCTATCAACACAGAGAACAATGGCAAGTGGGAGTTAGCGCACCTGGGTTCCCGGAGGATGCTTGAACCACTGGTCGTACACCCACTTCGTACGCCTGATCTCCTCGTTCCACCGCGCCGTCGCCTCCTTCCGCGACACCTTCGCCTCCGCTTCTCCGTTCTTGACCGCTTTCTTCCTGCTCTGTGCTTTGTGAGTCAGTCGCTTCTGGGTCTGGACCATGTGGGGGTGGTGGGTCACCGCAAGACCGAGTAGCGGGCCTTATAAGCTGGGCGCCTAACGGCGGACGTGGGTATCACGGGCTCAGCGCAGCGGCGCCACATGCCAGTTGACTGCTTTTGACGGAATTTGACCCGGATTTTGACGGTGAGAGATACGGAGTGTCCACCTTGTGCCTCGTCCAGCACTGGCTATGCACTGCGCATACTGCGTGAGGTATCCCATACTTGTTCAGAGCCGACTGGGCCAGCCTGTAATCAGCACTTGCGAGCATCGCTACGATTACGGCACCGCGTCGCGGTGGCTTAACTCCGAGCCACGCCATTGCAACGAGATCATCTACTTCAGATCTAATCTAATCATAGTTGACGATGTCAAACCCACATCCTAGCCCGACCCAGACACACCACCCACAATGCGTTCATCAGCGCTCGTACCTCTCCCGAGTCTTGCGGCACCTCGATTCCCGAGGACGACGGAGATCGAGATAGTAGGGTACAGGCCTGCGTGCATGTCCAGGTCGCGTATGCGGACCTTATCGCAGTTATGACATAGTCAATGGATTGCGGGCAATGTACAAATGGAATACATGAAACATGCATGCATGCAAGCCGTAAACGCCGAGCACATAAAGCAGGAGACCTCCTCACACAACTATCCGTTCAGTTGAGAGGCTGATCTTCCTGCGGCGCGCTCGACGTTGACTCCGCGACAACACTGGAAGGCGGACCTGCCTGCACCTGCGCGCCGAACGGCGCGCGCAGCTGTGAGGTAGGAAGGGTCCTATCCAGCCATCTATTGCGCTTCTCTATGAAGAGATCCACGTGCTCGAGATCGTGAAGCCTCATGAGTGCGCCGTTATTCGCGAACTTCTCGTACGGGAGCGTGTCCAGCTCTTCCTTCTTCAGCTTGGGCGTCGCGCGGTCCATCGCGGCACCTCGAGCGATAGTCTATGCACAGTGTAGTCACAAGGGAGTACACGGTAAGCGCATGTAAGAATGGCGGCATACCTGGGTGTGAGGAGGGTGCTTGAACCACTTGTCGTACGCCCACTTTGTGCGCCTGACTTCTTCGTTTCACCGCACCTGCACTTCTCGAAGCAGAACCAGAGCCTTGGTCACTTTCTCCGCGCCCTTCGCCTGCGCCTTTGTCTTCTTCTACGATTTGTAGCGGATGGGCGCTTGGACCATCGTGTTAGTCGTGGTAGTCGGTGATGGTGATGATAGAGGTCAAGAGCAGCGAACTCACGTCAACGGTCACCGCATTGCGCAGCCACCTGAGCCTGTTTCCGCGACTTCCTTCCTTCCTTCCTTCCTTCATGAGATTCTGTACTGTTCACACAAAACGCTGCCTCAGTACGCACGGCGTTATGCTGTGTCGGTCTATGACGTGCATGGTATCTGCTTGACATCCCTAATCCAACGCTAGAAGGATGGCTGGTAACAGTGCATTTACGAATCTGTAGCTCATACCCTAAGCTGTCGCAACCAGGATTATCCCCACGTCTCTTGTACGGAAGTTGCTCGGTCTGTGGGACGGCCGCTTATCATGAAAAGCGCGGGATTATGTGGGAACCAGTCTGTGCAACGCGCACAGCCTGACCTTACACTTATATGCGTGCGCTTCTCTTCTCGGCGCTTCATCGTCTGCCTCTGACCACCATGTTACGACCCGCACTCGCAGGCCGACCTCGTAACTTCCAGACCCAAGACCTCGTTCCCGCAGCGAGCTCATCTCGACAAGCAACGTCACAGGAGGACCTCAACTCTCTCTGGAAGGCAGCTCTGGACGAATATTGCGAATCGCTTCACGTCGATCTATGCGCGTACAAGTACCCGTTCAACCGCGACCCTGGACGATCCTGGACTTGCGATGAGATACTCGACGCCTTGCAGCAGGGTTCGGAATGCTTGACCGTCAAGCGACACGGAAGTAGGACATCGCGCAAACTTCGAGAAGCGCTAAAGCCGTTGATACGCGGACTAAGCGTCATCCTTGATGCCTGCGGGGAAACGGCGTCCGCATTGGTACATTCCGTCAGTCATCACATTGAAGAGAATACTGACAAGTAGTCCGCAGGGTATACCCGGTGGAAAGGGTATCTTTGCGGCAATCGCTGTTCTTCTCGCGGTTCGGGCTCCCCTAGTATAACCCGGGTCATGGCTGACTTCGACTCTCTAGGCCGCAGATCGTGTCAGTACAAGCTACGATCAGCTTCAAAAACTGTTTGAGCGGTTGCGTGCCTATGTCGAGCGACTGCAGGTACGGCTGCAGGTTCCCTTGAAGAGCGAATCGCGGAAGATAGCCGTGAAGGTCCTCGTGGAAGTCTTGAAGGCGCTGGCTCTTGTTACACATATACTGCAAAGAGGTTGAATCGGTACGCGACCCCGCCATAGACGCTGATTCACTCTGCACTCATCTTACCTAAACAGAACAGTTCGTACGGACGGTCTTTTCTCGCGGCGACGAGGTTCAAGATGCGCTCGAGGCACTGGGAGATGCCACATCTGAGGAGGAGAGGATGGCAATCGCAGAACTTGTCGTGGATATGGAAGATCTCTCGTCAGGAATGCACGACAGTATGTGAACTGGAAAGCTCGTACGAGAAGCATGCTGAGCATACACTTGTAGTTGGCACGTCGGTCTCCACAATGCACGTTACTTTGGGGGTAGCGATTGGCGAACTAGTTGTGAATATGGAAGACATCTCTTCGGAGGTGCACGCCAGTCAGTGATCTGACTGGCTCTGCTACAAAGTCCTCACTCATGACACGCCCCACAGTTGGAACATCTGTCTCCACGCTGCAAGTCGCTTTGGGGGATGCTTGGCAGAACACGCGCCATACCAATCAAGAGATATTGACCGAGTTACATGAAAGAGGGAGAAAGTGTGCGTCTATGGTCGGACTCTCGAACCTACAATCGCAACTAACGACCGATGCAGATGACGAGATGTTCAATGCATTCAAATGCTGGCAGAAGACCACGACAGATCAGCTATCGCGTAGGCCCGCCACCTGCAAACGCATGTATAACCCTGATTCTGATGAGTTTACAGGGATAGAGACCCGAGGCCAAGAGATCGATGCACCGGATAGTGTCACTGCCGCTCGTCCTGCAGCCAAAGTGCCCTTCCAAGGAAGCCGATTGATTAAGGCCATGTCCACCTTGGGCTCGGAGGATCGGAATACGATCTGGCGCGGCCTAGCGAGGCTCTTCTTCCGGGCTATGGGATCAGCGAGCGGGAATGTGAATAGCGCCACCGGCATTGCATCTCAAGATGTTGCGGAAGTCATTGAATCAATCACACCTACAGCATGCACACTACTGTTGCTGTTCATGACCTGGAAACTAGCGTCTATTGTGCGCCCGCTCCGGCGTCCTCCTGATACCGTCATCATCATCGATGCCCTAGGAGAAATTCTTGTTCTCGAGGCCGCTGTCTTTGCCACCTGGGAGGTTCGCATTATCTCCATTCTTCGCCGCCACTTCTTCCTGAACTTCACCGACTACATATTGACCTCCGCGCTCTCCAGAATACGCACGACTTCCTACTTGAAGCCTTCCACGACCGCGCCGGCGTCTCATATGTTCGGGGGCGCCAATATGCCATAAGTGACTCTGAGCGCCTGTTGATTGATCCTGAAACATGGCCCCTAGTGGTCAAAGCCGGTGCGAAATTGAGGATGAGCATCATCATTCGCGAAATTGCGTGCCTATGTCCCTATTGCAAGACTTCTCCTTCTGGCGCAGAGCTACGAGGAGGATTAGGCTTCATATTCTGGTACGTCCTTGGACTCGATGGCGCCATAAGAACGCGTTGACAATTAGGTGCATATATACAGCGCCCGATGTAAACGCCCGTACGGGAGACATGAGAAAGCAATGGGTCCAGCACCAGCTCATGACGAGAACAGGCCTCCAATCCAATCCAACATGTGTGTTCATCAGCGGGCCAACCATCTCACCAGTCCCAAGGCTCACATGTTTCTGAAAATAGATCTGGAAACGAACCACCGATGGAACCGCCGATGTTCTGCACAGAGCCGGTCGCTCGCGATGCCTACCAAGAATCGACCGGTGTTATCACAGACGCAGCGCTTCATCTATTTGAGCGCATAATCGTTGAATATCATGAAGACTCGAGGGCCCACAGACTGACAACCGGCGAGGAGAGCGTGCCGCTGAGTGCACGCCGGATTCGACAGAACCAGGCACCCTCACAACCGACGGCCTCGCCCAATCAGCCACACAGTACCCCGAGCAGTGACGCCGATCGTGCTGCACATACTATGAC
>UWZB01000034.1:133540-206253 GCA_900536885.1 Peniophora sp. CBMAI 1063
GGCGCGTCTGCTTCTTCCGGACCACCGCGGCGACCGCGCACCATTGGAGAGCTCGCCGAAGTTGCAAAAGATCTTGGAACGGACGATCATAGTCTGACGCTGAAGCAGTACCTGCGTATTGCGCAACGTGCACGGAATGCCGGGCGGCGTCTGCACGAAGAAGGTGATTTGGGGAACGCAGTTATTCAGCTCTCACGCGCCGCTATTATTATATTCGAAAAGACGCCTGCGCATAGGGACTACACTATAGCTCTGAACGCTTTGCAGAGACATAACATGAGACTGGTGAGTGCTTCTTCATTCTGTATGATGGTAGTATTGGCCTTGATTCACGAGATCAATCCGAGCAAAGCACTCAGAGTTGCATCATGTCGGATGGATCTGTTGCCCAGTCATTCCATATTGGTCTCAAACTACTCATCAGGCCGATATCGCATGCGTACTTTTGTCCGCGTACTGATTGTGTTTTGCAGCACGGTGAAGAGATTTTGGGCCAACTCGCGACGATCAAGAACACGCTTACTGAAAAATCCGAAGCGTATAACCGTCTCCCGTCATTTTTGACCGTTCGCGAAGCAGTAACGGCGGCACAGGCAGTTCGTTCTGTGTCTCCGGTACCAACAGTATCGGCGTCCGCGCCTGTTGCCGTTCCGGAACACACTGTGCCCTCATCTATGCCAATACCCATCCTTCCGTTGCCGCTTAAAATCCCTTCACAGTACGTTATTAAACTTGACGATGGCACGAGAATCTAATGATCACTAGGCCTCTATCCGGCTTACGTCTTTCCCGAACGTACGCGAACCATTACGACCTCTTACACCGCTAGTACTAATATATCATCTAGACTACTAAACAGGACGAAGACCAGATCCCCGCCAGTCCTACCCATCGGACACCCGTCTCTAATGTTGCAACATCAGATCAAGCAAGGGTATGGGCCCTCGGCATCGTCAATGTTCGTTGGGCCGCCTCCACCTGGTGCACTCCAACAGCCCAATCCTAGTCAAGCGCTGTACAACAATCCTCTGTCTATGCCCGCAATGCCCTACGGATTACATGGTGCACCTTCACGGTCTACACCATCCGCACCGCCAACGCGCGTACAGGCACCACCCGCTCAGCAGACCCAGTCTAGTTCGAACAAGGGCCCTCTACGACTGCGCCGAGTAGACACTCCCAACGAAGTAATTGACCGCTTCATTGCCATCGCTGGTATCAACACCAAGCGTAATCGCGAGACATGCGGGCTGTTACTGGGTCGCGACGACGGCGACCGCTTTTACGTCACAACGTTGCTCATACCCAAGCAACATTCAACAAGCGATACCTGCACGATGGATGAAGAGGAGCTTGTACTCGAGTTCACGGAGACGCGGTCGTTGATCACACTTGGGTGGATCCATACACACCCGACTCAGTCTTGTACGTCTTGACTTGATTATCCTCGGACTCGCTCTGACTATTGATTTCAGGCTTCATGTCGTCAATCGACCTTTATACGCACAGCGGCTTCCAGAGGATGCTTCCCGAGTCATTCGCTATCGTATGCACACCCAAGTACAACCCTAGGTACGCCTTTCCTTCATTCATGTACACTTTACCGGATCTCATCGCGTCATCAGTTTCGGGATCTTCCGCCTCACCGACCCTCCCGGCCTCCAGATCGTCCTTGACTGCCAGGCCAAGGAAGCCTTCCACCTTCATATTCCTGCTCCCATATATACCGTGAGTTCTTGATTACGTTTCTGTAGGATGTATGTTAACGCTGCTCTTAGGATACCCACAAGGATCATGTCGTCCTGACGGATATGCCTCTCGAGATCATAGACCTTCGGAACTAGACTCCATCTACTGCGCTGCCATGCATATCACATACGTACACACATACATTTGTAAGTTATGTCCATCTTGCTCTTGTTTTACACGTGTAGCGTACTATGCATTGCTGTCATGACCTCCGAGCCCTCATGTCACTCATTATGTACTTGATTTCACGATGAAAGCGGGTGCTTGACTGTAGGCTGTAAGTTCTTCGGAGAGGATGGACGAGATGCGGCGCGGCAACTGAACATTTCGGCAGCATGCGTCGAGTCGCGTTGAGTTGAGTTGTCTCAGCCAAAACGACGTCTACACCCTCTCGTAAGGTGCTGTTGGGAGGCGATTGTGACTGGGCTAACCCATCTACACTCAACACAGCTCACGCTGCCGAAATGGCCAAGGTAAATGATTGGACAATATCAGTCATTTTGCACATATTTTGTGAAAGCATTCAACGAGCCAGTTTATCCTTACCGTATCCTGTGATCAGCTCTCGTAGGAAGCACTCTTACAGACTCTTACAGTCTCCTTTACAACAACATCTCTACTCCGAGCTATTGTCGATCCATCTACTTCGTATCTGATCTAATCGCGCTGCGTTGCGAAGTCGCCTTCCACGCGCGTAGGCGGATTCAGCGTTGGAAGTGTCGTCCGAAGGGTAGTTCCAAAAGACCCAGTGTGTCATTATCGCAAACTCATAAGTGTCTGGTATATAGCGAGTTCAAAGCTTCACCTCGATCTCCTCCTCAGTCCCATCCAGCACCTCAATCCCATCAAGGCGCGCCTCGAACATATTGTCGTTCGACTCCACAGAAAAAGAGACGACGTTCTTCTTCGCGAGCACGACGGAGATCGGGACGGTGTGGTGCAGGCCCGCGCGCACGTTCAGGTCGCGCACGCGGAACTTGTCGCCGTTAACGTGCACGAACGCGTCGCCGCCTTGAATGATAGCTATATCAGCGCAGCGTTCAAGGGATGGAGTAGGTGGAGGATGCTTACCGGTCGCGTTGTTTACGGTGTAGTGCAGCGACATCCACTGGCGCTCGCCTGTGCCGAGACCCTCGACGTTGGTGAAGGTCACGTTGCTGGTAGGGTCGACTGAAAGAAGAGATTAGTTAGAGCATGCGCCTCGTCGCGACGGGAGATGTTGGGACTTACTCCGGTGCACGGAACGCTTGGTAATACAACGCTCGCAGTCCGCGACGGCTACAAAAATCACCATCAACCCAATACTCAAACCACTCGAAAACTCTACTCACCCGCCCTGCCAGCGATCGTCGCGTCCTCCGCCTCATACCGCTTCCCCGTCGACGAAGTCGTCACCACACCAGTCGTAGGGTTAACCTTCCAGTACGCGTAGTCCTGCAGCGTCGCGGTGTGCGCGGACGATGACACGCTCATCGGGAGCCACATGTAGTTCGAGGCGCTCGTGCCTTGCGAGTCCCACGCGTCGCCCATGAACATGTATGTTGTTTGTGAGCTGCCGGCGATCGTGAGTACGAATGTCGACTGCGAGTTGTAGGTGTTCGTCGACTCGGGGGCGATGTCCTTGGGGCCGGTCCCTACGCAGGTGAAGACAAGATTGGCCGGGGTGTAGGGCGAAGATGAAAGCGGGAGGACTTACAGGGACCAGCGAGGTTCGTCGCCCAGAAGACCTTGTCCGGGTTCGCGCGGTAGCCGGTCTTTGCCGAGACGATGAGGAAGTAGACGCCTAAGTAGGTGTTACAATCGGAACGTCAGAATCGTGTTGAAAGTGCTTACTGCCGACTTTGAACAGGGCAGGTGCCTCGTACGCGCCAAGAGCTAGTCAGGTGCGTCAGCCATACGCTCAGTGAGCACCGCTGACAACACTCACAAAGGTATGCAACCCTGTCGCCGACGCTGCTCTGCGTGCCGCCATTAATATGGTTGATAGCAATCGTATTATGGTCGGCGCTCGTGATCCAGTAGTCGTTACCTGCCCCACACAGTCAGCCACAAACATCTTTCCATACGCGACTTGCACTCACCATCAGTATCGGCGAACACGCCACAGTCACTGAACGTGTAGCTGTCCGGAGGAATGGACATGGGCGAGCCGTACAAGTTATAGCCGCTCGCGATGTTGGTCGAGGACATGGCCTGTGTCAGCCGGTTGACCTGGCCGAAGATCTGTATCGAGGCCGCTGTTAGAAATATGTGCTGGGCAAGTTTGACTGCGGAGGAGACGTACGTGGTACCGTCCCCCAGAGACGAACATCTTGGGGCGGTAAAGCCACTCAATCGAGTTCGCGAGGCCGCGATTATCCCAGTTGATCAAGTCCTCGGAGGAGTAGATGCGCGGGGAGGTGTTGCTATCCCAGGATTGGCCCACCTACGACGCGCACTCATCAGTTCTCCAGTTCACAGCAGCAGTAGGTGCACGCACCCAGTAGAAGACATTTCCAGGCTTAAGAATCATACCCCCATGCGCATCGATCTTCGCCCCATCACTATCATACCAAACCGCCCCAGGCGCGATCCAGCTAGCCGCAGAGACAAGGCTCGCGAATAGAGACGCAAGTGCGAGGCCCGCGAGCATGTTCTTTTGTCAGTCCGCGGGCATGCACCCGAACGCGTATTTAAACCCAAGGGTGGAGGCACATGGTGGGAGCGACAGAAGGTAGAAGGGGTAGAAGGCGCATGCACTCTGACCGGTGTATATCCGTGGTCGTCGAGATCATAGGTTCTGTACGGGTGTGCTGTATAGGCGCCGTGACGAGTGACGTATCACGCGCCGTCGAGGATCCGAGGATATTCAGGATGGGAGGGTGTGCGCCTTGGACGAGAGTGCATTGCAGTCCTCTTCAGCGAGCGGATGTGCCGCCTAGATGTCCGACGACTTTCAAGATTCAGATATTCGAGATTGGCGTGGATATAAATAGGTACAAGTGAACTGTGCCATGGACGTTGGAGGCAGACGAACGCGTCGAACTCGGTCGTCCAGTATGAACGCACGCCGACCGGCCCGGCGGCCCTTCGGACTTTGCCGAGACATACCACGAGGTAATATTTGTACGGTCCTGCAGCGGAGATACCGGGCCACGAAGCCGCCTGGTTGCCACCTGGTGAGCTGAGAAGCTGATAGTCTTACTGTACCTGAGCTACTTGCTTGGAAATCGATTGGTAACGCGATGCAGAGGCTTTCTATCAGATCTCTTGACGCGCCGTCGCGCCTGGCCGCGGCCGAAGCTCACGGGATCGCGTATGCTTTTGAAACTCGACCTCGCACATCGACCCCGGGCCGCAACACACCTTCTGTGTCGTTCGTACGAAGAATCGCGGAGAAAGGAGCACTGGGATGAAGAAGAGACAGCGACATATACAATATTTCACATCCACAACCCATTGCAATACAATCAACAAATAAACAGTCAAAAGCATCTACACCGTCCTGCAGCAGCGTCCGAAGCGTTACAACCGAATAAAGTTCCCGACAATCATACTCGGTATGCCCCACGTATCCCTCCTGATGGTGAACGAAAAGCAACACGCAATGAGTGCCTCCTCGCCCTCGCCCGCCGCGATCTCCTCGCTGACGGCCTCCTTCGGCACGCCATTGCCGTTAACCGTCGTCCCGTTGCTCGTACTCGGCCTGCCCTCTCCACTCCCCCCTGCCCCACTCCCATTCGCACTCGTCCCGTTCGTCACGGTAGCAGTCGCAGCAGTAGCAGGAGTGGTGGACGCAGTGCCCGAGGTAAGCTTCGGCTTAAACCTCAACACACAGCTCGTAAGCACCGCCTTCTGCGTACTATCAAACGCGACATTCCCATACTTCTCCCAATAATTCACCGCGCTCTCCTCCGCCATAAGCTCATAAATGCACAGCCGCCCGTCGCGCAACATCCACCCCTCCACGCCGACCAACTCGGCAAACTCGCGATTTCCCTTATATATCTCGCCCGTCCTTCTCCACAAACACGCCGGGATCCCCATGACGCTGAACACCCGATCGTAGTCAAGAAGTAACCGCTCGAACGCCTCCTCGATAAACACCAAATCGATATCGCGCAAGCTCTGCGCGATCGCGCGGAACTTGGGCCGCAGCACGCTCAGCGGGTGCAGGATCTGCTGCTTGCTCGCCTGGCTGACGTTGCGGTCCATCCACCTGCTCAGGCGCGCGTAGCCCTTGACGTAGTTATACGGCCTGAGCAGCCCGGCCTCGTACTTCGTCCGGATAACGCGTTTGAGGCGCTCGTCCCGAGGACCGGGTTCCTGGTCCGCGGCGGTGAGGAGGAACTTCTCGGTCATGCTCGCCGCGGGTAGCACGGGCTCTTGCGGGGGCTCGGGCGGTGCGCCGCCCGTTACGGTTCCTAGTGCCGAGGCGCCGTTCAGGTCGAGCCCTGTGGAGGCAAAGGCGGATGTGGGCGTGAAGCCGGACGAGCCGGGCGCGGTGGAGGAGAAGAAGGCGTGCTCGTCGAGCGTCTCGAGGAAGTCGGAGAGGGAGGAGAATTCTTTGCCGAAGGATTCGAGGGGGTACATGTACGGGTTGTACGGGTTGTCGAGCGGTGCTGTTGAGGGGCCGGCGGAGAGTGGGTTGCCAGGCGCGGGTGTATAGGGTATACCGGCTGAGGAGGGTTTAGTGATACTGTAAGGGCAAATGATAGTGTTGGCGTACGCGTTATGGTTATTGCTGGTGCGGGCTGAGGTTGTGGATCTTGGGAGGGCTGCTTGGCGTTGGCCGGTCGGCGCTCGTCGTGGCAGAGATGGCCGATCTCGCGCTTGATGCTGGGATAGAGTATGAGCGTTCACATTCGCAAGCTATGCGGCCGTAGAGAGTATGATGCAACAGCTCCAGCAATGAGGCCTGCGCTGGGCTCTCTTGGGGAACTGAACACCATTGGTGTGCCGGACACCAGTTATCACCCACCCGGGGAAGGGATGGACGCTCTCGGACGAGAATCGCTCGTCGAGCGCGTTTCTACCATTCACCGGGCACTTGGCACTGGTGTCCTGCTCCAGCCAGGTACTCTTCTTATTGAATGAGCGATCGCAACTCACCAGCGCTGACAGGGCCTTCCCTCGTCGCAGGTCATGTGGCTCCTCCTGCAGTAGAGGCAGGCGTGGTTGACCTTCCTCCTCCTCGCCTTGCTCTTCTTCTTCCCGCCCGCAGTGCCTCCTCCCTCATCGTCTGTATCCCCTCCACTATCTCCGCGCCCGTGTCCATTGGCAGATGAAGATGATGAAGCGGGTGGTGGGGGCGGTGGAGGCGCGGGTGCGACGCCCAGTGACGCAGTGCTGGTGGTGGCCTGGGGTGCTGATGGGCGGGGTGCGAGAGGATGGAGTTGCGAGTGAGAAGCCGATTCAGCCATTCGACTTTCTTCTCGGAGTCGGGCGGAGACGGGACGTAGGCTGGCAGGAGAACTCGCGCGAGTGCGGGGCGAGGATCACTTCCCTCCAGGCGCGCGTGGGCCGCGCCTTTTTCTTTCATTTTCCTTTTCCGCCCTCGGCCGCTCGGCGCGGAGCACGTGTCCCGCTCTCCGTCAGCGCGCACCAGCGAGCGCGCCGCAAAGTCCGCCGCGCGCCAGAGTTGGAGCGCGCGCTCACCTCGGGCCCGGCATGGCGCGGCGGTCGTGGGTGGCGGCAGGGAACCATCGTTCGTTGGTCGGGCTTTTTGAATCCTCCACAAGCTTTATCCTCGAGGCGGCCGCCCGGCTGCCAACTTTCATCTCTTCTTATCGCGAAGTATAGAGTCTGCCTGCCGGGCGCTACTGGCATCTCAAGATCGTGCGTTGTCGGCATTCGAGGCGTCGCTCGCTCCGGCAGCTCTGGCGTTGCGCGCCCTCTCCGCTATCGCTACCTGATTTGGCGCGTACTTGCTGTCTGAGCTTCCGCCCTTGTCCGACGTTGGCTCGAGATGTACCCGCCCCGTTCCGTCTTTCCGTCACTTGTCCGACTACGCCGACAATAATAGCCTGTGGGTCCGAAGATGATGGCTATCCAGATACGCTGTCATTGGTGCCAATAGTATCTCGCAATGGCGCAGCGAGTTCCGCAAACCTAGCTGAGGTCGAGCCAGCGCCCATGCCTAGATTCGTGAAAGGTGACCTCTGACTGATACCCTGGGCGCTTGCCTCGAATACTAGCAGGTGTCGTCGATATATCTCTAGCGACGTTGTACTTCCGCATACAGTACTGACCAAATTGACAGATCGGCCTTTCTCGTGGGTTCAAGGACTTCACCTTCAGCGCTACTACTTACTGGTGGACCAGTCACGACGCTCTCACTCGCGGTACGCGTTCATGCTCCCATCCCGCCGATGCAGAACCAGGTACTGACTTCGCGCCTCCATTGTCCACAGAATGGTGCAACCTACCGCCAGTCCTCGCACGAACAACGCGTATACATCCTAGGAATGGACGACAGTATGAAAAACTGAGTATCTACGAGCGACGCATCTCGTATGATCGCTCTTCCTTCGCGGTGAGCGCTTGTGCTCTCAATCTGTCGAAGTAGAGCCACATATTGACTGGGCACATGCACTATCGACAACAAGGCGCCAGTGCCGGCCAATCCTCACACGCCCCACGCCCGAATAAGACATTCTCGCCGCCAATTATCATCGAAGCTCAGTCTATGGATGGCTTTACGAGACGACGTCGTGGACTCATCCTAAAGCGGGATCGACAAGTTCGTACAGACTCGATGGCGCAAATGTTCTATCTATGAGGTTTGGTGCCTTGTAGGTCCCCGTGTACCGACTATGGGTCCCAGCTTCGCACGCGTCATCGGCGCACCCAAACCACGCGCCGCCTTCGCCGACGCGATTCGCAATTGCCATCCAGCCCCCGCGTTGATGTATATATGCTGTGTTTTTGACGGCTTGAGAGCTTTCAAGCACCACGACGATGCCCTCAGAGCGGAACGACAAGTCTCCACCGGATGGCTCGAACGCCAGTGCCAATGCCGCTATCGCCGATGCGCCGTTACCCCGTCCTGTTGCAATATTCGCAGCAGGATTGGGTCTCCGAACTTCATTGTGGGTCATCATATATCTATCCCCGCGCGGAATGTCTTCAGGAACTTATTCCTGCGCTAAATCTTAGCACGCCTGAAGGTCGAGGGCTCCTCATAGAAGCACTCAGCACGACCACAGCCACGGCACTGTACATGGCTCGCCGCGGCGGTGCGTCGCTCACAGCTCGTTCTGTACATTTTCATAGCCCTTTCGTACGCTTGTATGCCTTAGGCCGACGTCTCCCGGCTCTGAGTCTAGCACGCGAGGTCTTCCTGGCCGGTATTCTCCCTGGATTGGCCGTTGCCGAAGTCATTGAATCGGACTCCGAGATTGCCTTCGCACGCGTCATGGTCGAGCGTCAAACACACCTTTCTGCTTGCCGAGGCAACGCGCAACGAATGGCCACAGCTACGTATATAACGCCTGCCTCGCGTCTCTTGCGGATGAGGACTCACTAGTCAGACATGGATCCTTCGAAGTCGACAAACGAGTACCAGCCTCTTGTATATCCTGACCCCACCTCGATCCCTCGCCCACTTGCGCTAATAGTCGCAGGACTTGGTCTTCGCGCTCCATTGTCAGTGACTACTCGTCAATATCTCGATCGAAGAACTCGCTAAACTTAATACCAGTACTCAAGAGGGCCGCCTCCGTATCTTAATTGCCTCTAGCATCAGCATCACCCTCCTGACGATCTACAATCGTGGTACGCGTTCGCCTTCCACATCTTAGGTCTTTCACTAACCATCGTCCCCTTGCTATGTCGTGTTTATCATCATCAGTGCGGCGCCAACCTCTATTGCGCCTTACATCTGATGCCGTGGTATGGGGTTTCGTTCCCCACGTTTTCTGGCAGGAGTGGGAGTTGCGGGAAAAGATCGCCCCGCTGCGGGGTTGAAGCATATGTATAATGTCGACTGTACATGGTAGCTACTATCAGAAACCGCAAGGACGACTTCATGTAGAGCCTACTGGCGTTATGTCTTGGCGGACATGCCGGTCAACGAGAAGCGGCGCCGCAGTGGTCTGGGAGTTGCACTTCTCCCGACAGTGCGGCTTGTGGGTCCGCACATCCCAAATGAGATTCTTGACACGCGCGCAAGTGCCGGTGCGACGCGTCCATACGGCTTTCCGAGCGTGTAAGTCATGTACAAGAATGCAGATACCTTTGAGCGTGGGTGTCCTCGCCATGTCTCTACCAGAACCCGGCGATCATCATACTCCGCCACCATGTCCTCCTCGCCCAAGGGATAAGATCAAGATGATCAAGGTCAATGGTGTGCACTTCCCTGCAATGTACGCTTCTCATGCTTCAGAGTATCTGCTCTCGTATTGGTTGAGACCTACCATAGGGTCGAAGTTGACGAGGGAAAGGGGAGGGTTTCTTGGCCGACATTCGATCTGTTCGGCACGCACTTTCGTCCGTTCATGTACGTATATCCCAGCCCACAATGTCAGCATTTAGACCTATAACATTTGTTTGTTTGCAGCCTGACGAGTCAGAACAACCAATTGCATATCAATGGCATCCCGGCGAGATACTGGGGCTACTTACCATGGGTCCCGTTCTGGGCCATCATGGGATACACCACTGTCGCTAGTAGTGCGTATACTAAAGCTAAGACTCAGCCTCATTTCTGACACCGTATGTTGATCGTAGAGGACGGCCTGGGAATGAAATGGTCGAGCCCCAAACGGGTGATAGTATCGACCGGATGGGGCATCTACATGACGGGCTGGGCGAATCTGAATGGTTCCATCGCGAGATTGGCCAACAGATCACGCTTGGCTTGAGCTGTTGGTGGAATGCAAAGTGGTTCTGAGTGGGATTGACATTCCTTAATACAAAGGTAGTACAAAGTGAATCAGCTCTGTATCTCACGTCTGAACACGTAATTATATGGAAGTACTTGAACACCTTCGGACATCGTGCTCTCACGTCTTATCTGGTATCCGCCCTTCAGCGCACCATTCACGTCCTTTAGGGCGAGCGAGAATTGCTCCTGTCTGGCGTGCATATCCCTGCATGCATGACCTTCGACCGGCAAAATAAGTGTTTTCTCCATGGGATCCGTGGAAGGCTGAGCCCAAGCGTAGAGCAAGCTCTTGTAAACCTGCGTGCCTTCGTCGTGACCGTCGTCGTGACCGAGCCCTGGTGTCTCCCAAGATAGTGTAGCGTCATCTAGAGCGGGCAACCACAGGTGATCGAGTAGGTTCGAAGACAACGCGCCGGGATGATGCAGGTTGATCGACGTCAGGTTGGGAAGCAGTATGCGTTTTAGCGATGATATTGGCCGAGGGGCCTTTGTACAGGAGTTGTAGAGGAGTAGGTCACACAATGTAGGATTCCCAGATAGAACTTCTACCATCATATCCAGTGTCGGTTTCTCCGTCGCCGAGTGGCGTGAGTTATCGCCCTTCTTCTCGAAGTGGATGGCAAGGGATACCAGCTGGTTAGGCACTGGCGGCGTCATGTAGAAGTTGGCCAGGCTCAGATGCTTCAGATTGGGACAATTCGCCATGGGTTTAATGCGAGATTTGCGCTGTTGTGTCCTGTTATCTTCGTATTCGAACTCGAGGCGCAGAGACTCCAGATAGGGAAAGGACTTGCGGGCCAAGATGTCGATGACGTTACGAAGATCCTCTTGCAGAGGGATTTCGCCGGAGAAGTGCCAAGCGCGGGTCATCATCTTATATATGCCCTCGATGTGGTCCAGCGGTGGAGAGTACGGGAGTATGATGTTCAGCGGGGCATTCTTGGTGAAAGGCAGCAAATCGGACACTGCGGAAATGCCCAGTCCAAAGAGGTCGTCTGCCCATATGTTTGACGTGTCGAACAACACCAGTCGCCAATGGCGACAGACCGCGCCGAGCCTCATCCAACTCTCGCCAAATTCGGAAGTCCAGAGACCGTGTGATGCGGCGTCGTATTCGAATATGATCCGGAGCACCTCCACCGGTAATCGCGCGATAGGCAGCCCTCCGTTCATTTGACTGTTGCGGTAGGCAGTGAGGTGATCGGACCGAAGTTGAAAGGTCCGCGAAAGGCGATGTAGCCAGTCCTGCGCCCTGTCGAGATGAGCGAGCGTGTTCGTCACAGTGTCCACACCCGATGGAGTTGACAGTGTTACTTTGGAAAGCGTGTCTATGCGGAGTAGATCAGGAAGGTCTTCCATGGAGGGGGTTACATCAGGCTGATTGCTGGCGTGTGTGATGAGGGCAATATTCACAGCAGACGGTTTACGCCACGCACTCATTTGTATCGCGGAATATGCTCGGAAAGGCGAGATCCATGAAGACCGGTGACGACCAAGGTATTCTCCTCAGCGGCAGTCAGAAAGTGCGACAGAGACCTGGTGAACGAAATCGATGCCGGTGAATCGAGCGCCAGATGTGGTGGTGAGAGGCAAGACGCGCGAGGGCGAATGTTACGGGAAGACGCGGCGCGCACGGGTTACTTGTTGACCACCATCATCCCCTGCAGGCAATCATCGAGCTGCACGAGTTCAGACACGCGTGAAGCTATCCGGATCGCACTCAGCGCTCAGCGGTTGCGCAAGCGCAAGCCTGAAGACCACTAATACAGAGCTCTCAGCGGAGAATGACTGCAGCGAGGATGACCACGCTCAGTGCATACCTCGGCAATAGCCGCTGCGCCAGTGGCCTTATGACTCGAGCGAACGAGAGGGTAGGCGAGGTCGCTGGCGAGATATACTGAGTAAAGTCGTGGCCAACTTGCTATGTCTTTAGATGACCTGCATTCGTGACGGTCTTATACTCCTGAGGCTCTGTTTCGCGTCTTGCATTCGTATGGTTTCTCCTTGGGTCTTTCACTGCCGTCGGCACGCGACTCGCTTTGAGCACTTTGACCTAGCACACTGTGCACACCGAAGGTGTCGGATGAAAGCGTGGGTCGCGCCCGTTCACCGATACCGAGGGTTCCAAGCTCTTGTTGGAGGAAGTAGCATATTGTGTCGCGCTCGTCGTGATCTGCGGTTGTTGTGATTGGCCCTCCTCCAACTTTCTCCAAGGGTTAAGGCGCCAACTCCGACCTCCCTGAGTGACGCCAAGTACTCGAAGTTCAGATGGTTCAACTCCGAACAGGATCGGCCTCTATCTTACGGTGCATCTCACTACAGCAACCCAGCGGCTCCGAGTGTACTGCGTTTCACAATCGCGTATCGCCGACTGCCGTGCTCAACGCTTCTGAATGACGTTCTTATATAGCATACTGAGTAGTATTGCTCGTCACTTCTGCAACATAGGAGATTAGATACTACAATACACCTATCGTGGAAGCGAGAAAATGTCCACCGGGGGTGTGGGTCCACATTTACCGCATAAAGGAATGTGGTTCCCTGTACGCACAAGCCGCGCCGGCCGGAACGACGCGCACACCGCGAGAACTGCACATATTTTACCTAGTAAAATAGTGCCAAAAACGATAAGGAAAAAGTTATGTTTTCGGTGACCTTTTAGGATGCCAAAAGTATTTATAAAATGGAAAATATTTCGAAACAAAGTTAAGGCCGCAAAAGGGTTACCCTTTTCCCAAAGGGCTGTTGCTCCAGATAAAAGAAATGATTTCGAACACCATTGTTGTCGGACAAAAGAATCACTTTCAATGGAATTTATCGGCTTCGATTGTTTTCAGTTTACTTGTTCAAATGTATATCCCTTGTGGACGATGATTCTTATTGTTTTTTTGTCTCGCACGCGCGGCGGTCCGCCGTCGCGCGGAACGAGCGCATGTTGCGCTTCTTCTTCGACGACCACCTTATAACACTCACCCTCCTCGTGCAAGCTTTCCTGCGCTCTTCGACCTCTTACGCGGTACGCCGGTCGCCAAGGCGCACTGGCTTACCCTCCCGACGCCGATTCGGGGCTGAGTGAATGATTCAGGGCATCGGCGCTGCTCTCGGTTCAAATGCCGTCCGCGAGTTCTCGGAGGCGTGGCGCGGTAGCAAGGAGCTCATCGCCGTCAAGGCTTGGTTTCATATGTGTGTATCCTCTATTGACCGCCATCTTCCGCGCCCCGCACCATCCTAAACCTCACGATTTCTAACTCATTTGTCAGGCTCCGACGTCGGCACCCCTTTCGCATGGAGTCCCTTCCTCCCTCTCTCCCTCCCTCTCTCCCTCCCTTACGTTCGCCAATTTCACACTGGACATGGCACAATGACATAGAAAATATGTCCGACACGACGATCCATCGAGGCCGATCGGAGTATATGCTTGAGCATAGTCGAGCAACTCGGACGCCACTTTCGGACCGCTCAGGACGACAACGACAGGCCGCCCGGCTGCATCGCGAGTTAAGATATCTCCCATTTCTTGTTCATCTACGTCACTGGCCCGGCTACCTACATACGATACATACGATACATCTATAGGCTCACATTCATGCTCACGCCCGAGCACGCGCCCGCCCCGGCCAGAGTCTCGTCTCGCCCTCTCCCATTTCTTGTCCATCTATGTCACTGGCCCGGCTACCTACATACGGTACATACGATACATATATAGGCTCACGTTAATGCTCACGCCCGAGCACGCGCCCGCCCCGGCCAGAGTCTCGTCTCGCCCTCTGTAGGCTCCGAATCAAAATTTAAACTTTAGCGGCTGAATAAAGGGAATATATTCTGATAACTAAAAGGGGTAGGACAAAAGGTGCTTATAAATGGAATACCTTTGTCCAAAGACCTTTGAGTGAGTCAAAGGGATAAAGTCCTTTGTCATTTTGCGTCCGTAAAAGTGAAACCCTTTTGGCCATGAAAACATATTTATAAAATATATCATTTTTGTTTTATCCCTTTTAGCCCGTGAAATGCCTTCGAAAACATAACTTTTTGCTTATCAATTTTAAGGGTATTTTGTCAGGCAAAACATGTGCAATTCTCGCGGTGGCACTCTCTTTATATGCCAATGACACGCTGAAGCCGGCACGACATCTTGTTCGTAACTTCAGCGCTGGTCTTGTGAGGTGTATAGCGAAGAGATAAGGGTCACGGACGGTCTCTAATACGCCCTTCTTGAAGCTTGCCTGGCCCGTCTTCCAAGTAGCATTCCCAAGTAGCAGGGAGAGGAAGTGATTGTCCCATAACCTATCGCCTAGTGCATAGGAGGTCGGCTAATCAGCGGTCGCAAACAACAAAACGATCTCCAAGACCGTGTACTATCCGGCCGCCACGCGGGTAAACACGACTTCCTTCGCCGAGACGACGCGCACTCGGTCAAGCGCAAAGCCGTTCATAAAGTGGTCGACGTTCGCGAACTGGCCCAAGCAGCGAGAATGCCCATTCTGCGCAAGCCTCAGGAAACCGTGCCGCCTACCGAAGACCCTCCACCGAGCGGTCCCATCGACATTCCCATACCCATCAATGTATTCGGAGCACGCCGACAGTTGAAGTGCATACATCTTCCCGTAAATGTCCGAGCTCAGGAGTAACTGATCCATGAACAGGGTAGAGTTCGACATTAAGAACCGTACGATGTCGTTACCTGTCAATATGTTCGGCGTTCGCAGGCACCCGCTTTCGTACGTCCCCATTTCGCATCTCAAACGCATCATCCAATTCAATCCTATGATCCAATACCACAGGTTGTCGATGCGACAGAAGACCATGTACATCAACGGCATTCCAGCCTCATACGTCTACCACACCGTCGGCCCCGTCCTCGCGACCGCACCGGCTCTGCTCATACTTCGCAGTATGTCCACCGTGTTGCATGTCTCCACTGAGTCCACTTCTTGAACCATCTACAGATGAGCGCTCCTGGTCGCGCCCGCGTTACTGGGGCAAATCGCTTGCCATTGGCGCGCTCGTTTGGGCTGGCGTCAACGTCGGTCACGGTGCCATGGCAACCGTATGGTGGGCACGCAACTTCGATGAGCGAGTGAGGGGCGTGAGGGAGGCGAAATGGTGGCCTAAGCGGTGGAGCGGACGGGACCAGGAAGAATGAGAGCGTGCATCAGGTCGGAAGGCGCTGGACGTGGACACTTTGAATAAACGCCTAGTGTCACTTGGGAGAATGTAAGGCTTACCCTGGGTCCATAGAGTATGCCCTCGTACGCGATGATGGTGCAGTGTGGCCGATGCCAATCACAACTTGTGAATAAATTCTTGATATATTCGCTGTGACCCCAGCATACTAATACAGGCCTGCAGCAACGTCCTACCGGGAGAGGGGTGATAAACAGGCCATTGGAGTAGTCTTAAGTTCGAGCATTGAGGGCGGGATTGTATGGCCTATAGTACGTATAGAGCGTGAGCTGGCGAGTCGAAGTAGACTGTAGACATGGTGGTGTGAGACAAACGCGCGCTCAGATGTGCCCTCGTCAATCGACGTCGACGCGGCAGCGGTGGGTGGCGGCCTGATTCTGATTCTGAACCCCCATGAACCCACTCAAACGACGTCAACATGATCATGTTGTGAACAGCCCGAGCCCGCGATCTCTTCCAAGACGAATAACACTGCTATGCTTTGCATGCACGCTTCTGCTACTCGCCTGGGGCGTCTACAGGAGGGGCGCGTCCCCCATCACCGCCCCAACATTAGTGTTAGAGCACTCGGCCTTTTCTGGCCACCAACCGTCCATTCTATCCCCGAACGGTTTTGCTATTGAACTCTCTCCAGAGAACCGCTGTCTCGGCGCCGAAGACGCATGGGTGCCCGAAACGAAGGGTGTTTCTTCCAGTCGTAAACGGCGTGCGAGTGGTCGAGTAGACCTCAGGAAGGGCGTGCGCACGGTCTATGTCGACACGGGTCTCCGCAAGGCGGGACTTGACGCCCGTCTGCATGTGCGGGCAGGCTCAGGCGACCATGCTAAAGTGGACGTCGTGGCTGAATATCATAGACCCGATGCGCTAGAGCCCATTCGTGCTTGCGCTTACCAGGCGGACCTGTCATCGGGGATCCCCGGGCAAGCGCAGGAAATGATTGATGTATTTCGACTGCAGCGGGGACCTCGCAAAAGCGATTACGAAGGGCCAGTGTCACTCAATGTTACCCTGACGCTTCCGGACGATGGTCCTGAATATCGCGTCAAGGTCGATGCTGGATACATCGTAGACGTGGTTGTCAATGGGGACGTTCTTCTCAGATCTTTCCGCCTCTCAAACTCTGGCGCATCAATCAACGGATATCCTCCAGCAAGAGGTCGCCTCGAGATGCGGGTAAGTCAATGAACCCGGATGTCTGACAAGCTGAATATTGACATTCTCGGATAGGAAGGGTTCACCGCTCACGAGATTGAAGTTGAAACGCCCGGCATCCAAGGCTATGCTCGCGCCGATGGTCATGTTCGGCTGCACACCACCTTCGATACGCCGATGGATGTACATGTCGACGCTGTACGTGCTACGGGCTATAGCCCCGCGCCAGTCATGCTGTCCAGCTTCAACGCGTAAGTTTCTTGCTCCAAAGTTCGTTTTCAGCTCATGGAACGTTGCCTTCATAGCCCCTTGACTGCGACCGTGCGGCTAGTGGACCCCGAACCCACTCATGCAGGGGTCTTCGACATCAACGGACTGTCTATGGGTGCTCCGCTTAACATCACGGTGATAGACGGCGACCCCTCCTCCGCAGTCACCATTCGCGCCCGAGCTGAAGACGCCGATGCTCGCGTCAGACTCGACAGAAACTATGAGGGCGGCTTCATGGCGAGGGTACTTGAACCATCTAAGAACACGAGGGCGCACGTCTCAGCCAGACCTTGGGTGCCAATCAACGGCTCCGTGGAAGAAGACGCATCGACCAAGAAAGTGGTAACTTACACAGTACAACTGCCCCATGAGCTTTCTGGGAGTATGATGTGGAATACCAACCCGTGGGGCCTACCGCCGTACAGGGCTCAGCCCGATACAAGTCACGTCATCTCGCAGAGTCTCAGAGGATCTGCATATATTGAATTCTAGACCTTGCGTTGCTATACCAACGTTCTAGTCTGATGCACAATACATATACGAACACATAACGCTTTCTTCATCGTGCAGCTCGTATATCTGCTGTGTATATACAAGGTGCTATGCGGATAGCCAATGGGGGTACTCCATACGTCATGCGTCATGTTGTAGCTCGTTCTTCATACGTGAGCTCGAAGACGCGGAGAGATTGCTTCTCTCTGCTACGGGTGTGCAACGGTGTCGCTTCTTCCCGCGTGCATGCGACATGGGCGATATCCCGCAGGACGGTGGACTCGCGTCAAGCCGCGTGTAGGCCTGCTGCAGGGCCTTGGGACAGCGGGAGTTGAGCGCAGACGATGTAGCACAGTCGGCATCAAAGAGCATATGAATCCTAGCGCGCAGCTTCCTCAACCTATATCGTTAGAGGTAAGCTAGTGGTCGAAAAAGGCACAAGTGCTGAACGCACGAGAGAATCCTGACATACTTTCGCCGATCGGCCCAGGGTTTGACGTATCGCAGAAGCGCGAGGATGCAGAGGCGCAGCTTGTTGGCTCCGGGGGAAGGAGATGTGCCCGCCGCTGATACTATGCCCGGACATTGTGCGACCCCAGCTGCAGGATCGACCAACACTGGATTAGACATTCTGGTAACGTTAGGTGTAATGGGGAAGAGATGCATGTGAGAGACGCAGTAGAGAGTCCCGTTCTTCTTCTTGTAAAGGCGAGGCACGACGGCGGTGGCATCTGGTGGCATCGAAAACAACAACTGCTCGAACAGACAATAAAGGCGATCGCCATGCGCGCCTCGACGCGACGAGAGAAAAGGCTGCTACGGGGACCCGCTTGGTGCGAAAGAACAAAAGAGCGTCGCAATACGCAAGTCTGAGCAGAAGGTGCATTCTGATTCGTTCTTGCCCCTTGTAAAAGATAGCATTCCTGCGGGTTCATGTCGACATCGTGGCTCGAGACAAGCCACGAGCTGAACCGACTGGAATGACGATGCACCAGTCGGGCCGCGCCCGGCCCGAATGCGCACTGTCGATGGACTAGATATTGACGGTTTGTTGACGGTCAACTTCCACCACTGCTATCATCCCGCAATGTCTTGCCTTCGTATAGATCGATCACTAGACACTTGATCTCGGTCTGCTGCTAAATCGACGTAAGGCACGGTGAAACAGTGCCCTGAAGGCGACACTCCCAGCGCTTTGTAGTACTAGTAGGCGAACACGCGCAAATCTAGTGCAATAGCCACTCCACCAGTCTTCACCTCTTAGGTGGTCTAGGTCTCAAATCATATATGTTCAAGTGCCTCAGGTATAGCGGACGCCGATGAGTCTGCCAAGCTGGCTCATGTATACGCCGGGGGCATTACGATCTCTATACATCTCTTGATGCGCGCATAGAGGGGGGTTTCCGTCACAGATCCTCTTGTTCTTCGGCCACCACCACCAGCATGTCACATCCACCCCCGCCTACCACCGAAAAGGGACACGGGAAAGCCAAACACGATACCCATAGCCCGACTGACAAGTCTTCGCCGACCTCCATCCGAGTGAGGCCTTGGCCCCGGCTTCTTCGTAGATCCATCCTCTTCTGCTTCGCTTGCTCGGCCGCGTTAGTACTACTCTGGACGTCGCGTCATCACCTCGACGTATCAATTCCCTCTCACGTACCCACACGGCCTGCTCAGCTCATGGAAGACCTTACCCCCACGCCAGTTGGTATCGACTTCCAACCAGACATCCTCTCCGAACACGGCGCCGTAGTCACAGTACCCGAAGAAGGCATCTGTCTCGGGGCCAACATCGCCTGGAACGCCATCCCCGGCGACATCGCCGGCCGCGCATATGGTGCGCACGGTCGTCTTGACCTCAGACCGGGCGTCCGGACGGTCTACGTCGACACTGGCTTCCGCAGATCCGGACTCGACGCGGTCTTGCATATCGTGAAGGGTCCTGTGGATCACGCTGTCATCAACGTCGATGCTTTCTCCAACGAGGCGCGCGCGTTGGTTCCCGTCAGCGCTTGCGCGTACCGCGCGGACCTGACAAGGGACGTGTGGCTCAGGCAACAGCCCAATCCCGACGACATGAGCGAGGTATACCCGAATACGGAAGAGGAGGAACTCATGTCCTACGAGGATCTACTCGCATTGCGCATCGCACAGATCCCGACGGAGCCGGCTCCGGGGGAGCTGCAGGAAATCGACTTATTCAGGCTCCAGCGCAAAGGCGCTGATCGCGAGCAGGGCTTTGAGGGGCCCGCCGTGTACTTCAATATCACGTTGACCATACCGGAGGCGGACGATGGGTACAAAGTTAGAGTGGATGTTGGGGACATCATCGATGTGAACGTGGATGGCGACATGGTGCTTGACGCTCTGCGAGTCTTCAACTTTGCGAGTGGGGCGAATACGCCGTTTCCTACACGTGGACGCCTGGTAGCACAGGTGAGGTTACCATGTGTTCATCCAATCATAGAGAGAATGCTGAGACTATGGCTTCCTGGTATCAGGAAGGCTTCAGGACGCATAAGATCGACGCACAGACTCGCAGTGTCAGCGGTCATTTCCGCGTTGATGGCAATGCCAGGATGCACACCGGCAGTATCGGTGGCGAGATGAACGTACACATCGACGCTGTGCGTGAGATTGGCCAGACCCCTCCGCCGATCCTGCTCACGACGTACGAAACGTAAGCTCTAACACCTCAATTGAAGCGCGTCATCTTGCTCATCAGACGCTTCCTGTTTAGTGCATTGAACGCGACAGTGCGCCTCATAGATGCGGAACCTGAACGGCCGGGATACAAGTTTGGCATCCATGCATCCGCCAGAAAAGGGCCGCTCAACCTAACGCTTGTCGAGAGCGATCCGTACTTGGCTGTCACGATACAAGCAGACGCGGAGGATGGTGATGCCCACGTCAAGCTCGACAGGAGGTTCGAAGGCTATCTGTATACACAGGTAGTCGAGCCTCTTGAAGGCAGAGGAACGGGCGCGCATATATCTTTGGAGTCTCAAGAAGGCGACGGATGGAACGCCGAGGACCCGACGGGGGAAGGTCGTAAGAGGAACTTACGTTTGACTGAGGTTGGGCTCTCTGAGATGGCCGGGGAAGTCATGTGGGGTGAGAAAACCTGGACTGCACCGGGTGAAGGATGGTTGGGCGCGAGTCATGTTAGGGTAACTAGTACGAGAGGCTCTAGTTGTATCGAGCTCTGACGATATATTGCACTGTGTTGACTACGACAGGATACTCATAGTACTTCGCGTGTGAAGACGTATTGGCCCATATTCCACCTAACGTTCGTCATCTCTGAACGGCATAGCCTAGGTGCGCCTGTCGAGCTCCTATTCATTTCCTCCAACGCAAATTCGAAAAGCTGGGGTCTAGCGCGTATATCCCTCAGCGCATAATCGCTTAACGTCATGCGCAGGGACCCGTCTGTAGTGTCTGGAAGAGGCATCCTCCAAGCATGCAACATACTCGTGTATGTGCGCACACCGTTCTCAACGTGGACACCTCTACACCATAAGATTGATGCCGTTTCGAGAGATGGGACCCAGAGGAAGTCCATCAGCTTTGCAGATAAATCGGCTTCATGTACCAGATCGAGCGATAACAAGCGAGGGAGGGAGATGCGCTGGGCTATTCCTGGGACGCCATTCGTGCGGATGAACGAGTTATGTAACCGTAGATGTTGTAACGTGGCTTTGCTCTGCGATAGGGCTTCGAGAATTGCGCCCAGGGAAGGTCGCTCCGTTGCCCAAGGCTCGTCTTCATCCCACTCGAACTCGATTTCGAGGGTCGTGAGCGCGCTCTGCAAGGGTGGCCGCATGTAGAGATTGCGGAGATGCAAAAAGCTCAGATTGGGATGATCCGCGATAGTTCTATGCCTTGTTGGCGTAACCTCGTCGTTGGCATCACAGCAAAGTCGAAGCGTTCGAAGATGAGGGAGGGGTGTCGCAGACAATATATACTCCATGAGGTCCTCAAGATCGTCTATATATCCGATAGGGAGCGAAAGTCTCCAAGCACGAGGGATAGATCGAGTCAAGGCATGATCCGGGTCCTTCCAATTGACCTTGCGTGGATACAGAAGGTCCATATTGAGTAGCGAGTTCTTCGTTAGGGGCAATATATCTATGGCCTTGTCGTTGTCCAGTGCGAAGAGGTCTTTAGCCCACAGTGTAGAGTGTTGAAAGACGACCGTGCGCCAGCGTCGACACACTGAACCTAGACGCCGCCTCCAGCCCGAATCTTCGAAGGAGCTCCAGGTATCCTCGGTTTCTGCATCGTACTCGAAGATGATGCGGAGGATCTCCTCGGGTAGGCGTGACACAGGCAAGGCGTTGTTCTCATGCGAATGCTTTCGGGCAATAAGCATTTGGGACCTGCGCTCGAGAGTCCGAGATATGGGTTTGAGCCAACGCATAGAAGCTTGGATATCTGAGACGGCATTCATAACGACCTCTAGCTGAGTAGTGGGGTCAAGTGCAGCTCCCGAAAGAGCGCATGCGCGGATGAGGTTGGCGAAGTCTTCCGGCGTTGGTTCACTGATCTCGCCGTCCAGAACGCTGTTCAGGACGAGTGAGATACATAGATGAGAGATATGCACCGTAGCGTACCTGTCCGCAAGAGGGATCATACTCGGGAACGAGGGATTCATTGTGTTTTTCCGGCCGATGAAGTGGTGGTGGCGTATGGAGGAGGAACGCGAGCGGAAGAAAGCTGCACTTGGTATCTCCGAGATCACCGAAGATCACGTGGGCGCGTTTGGAAACGCGTCGCGCGCTTGTTCGAACGCGTTCGAGTTGCGCTCTGACCGCCACCTGTGCGACCACCATGTACATCAAGACCCTGACCATCCAGGGTTTCAAATCATGTACGTGTGAAAATGCATACCACTGAACACGCTGGAGGCTCACGTTTCTGAGAATAGATCGAGACCAGACGCATATCGAGCCATTCTCGCCAAAGCATAATGTGGTTGTTGGCAGGAACGGAAGCGGGAAGAGCAACTTCTTCGCTGGTGCGTTCTCTTATATATACGCTCTATAGCGCTCTGAAATATTTGAATAGCTATTCGGTTTGTACTCTCGGACGCATATACGGCCATGACCAAAGAAGAGCGCCAATCGCTCTTACACGAGGGCGTCTCAGTCGCTCAAACCATGTCCGCCTACGGTGCTTCTACTTGTCTTCTTGCTTCTTGCTTTGACTCTGATCATGTTTAATATGATAGTCGAGATTATCTTCGACAACTCAGACAACCGATTCCCGACTGGTCGCGAAGAAGTGATTCTGCGTCGGACGATCGGCGTAAAGAAGGACGAGTACAGTCTGGACAAGAAGAGCTCGAGTCGCGCTGATGTGATGAACTTGCTTGAGAGCGCAGGCTTCAGCAAGGCGAATCCGTACTATATCGTTCCTCAGGGCCGCGTGCGTTTTACTGTCTGGTATAGTGGGATGGCGGTGCTGACATGACTATGGTAGATCACGAACTTGACGAACGCGAAGGACGGGGATCGGCTGCATCTATTGAAGGAGGTAGCCGGAACCAAAGTATACGAAGACCGCCGCTCCGAATCCGTGCGCATCATTGAAGAGACCGACGCCAAACGTAACAAAGTGAACGAACTTCTCGACTACATCAATACGCGCATGGAGGAGCTCGAAGAAGAGAAGGAAGAGTTGAAGGAATACCAGGAGAAGGACAAGGACCGGCGGTGTCTGGAGTATGCGCTGTATCAGAGGGAGCTGGAGGACGTTACGGAGGCGTTGGAGGATCTGGAAGAGGAGAGGGCGACGGAGGTGCACAATGCGAACGAGAGGAGGGAGAGGTTTAGTGGGCGCGAGCAGAATATCCATGTGCGTTTATTCTCTTATTCCTTGTTTCTGTCTATATATTGACGAGCTTGATAGGACATCGAGAAACGGATATCTGAAGCCAAGCACAAGCAATCGACCGCAACCCTAACCCGCCAAGGCGCGCAGGACGAGCTGAACGACCTCATGCGACAACGTAAAGAACTCGAACTGCGCGTCGACGACCTGCGCGCAGCCGACCAACGGGCGGGCGGCAAGCGGGCCGAGTACGAGGCCGAACTCGATGATATCGAGAGGCAGATCCGTGGGAAGGAGCAGGAGTTGGCGGAGTTGATGCCGCAATGGGATGAACAGCGCGAGAGGGAGGCAGAGCAGCGCAAGGCAATTGACACCACGCGCGCCAGGCTCAACGCATTGTTCGCCAAAAGAGGAAGACAGGCACGATACAGGACCAAAGCCGAGCGCGACGCGTTCTTACGCGGAGATATTGCATCTCTCGAGGCACATCGCACGGCTCAGCAGTCTGCGCTCGACGGCGCGCGCACGGCTCTCCAGCGCGCTGAGTCTGCACGTGGCGATATAGACGCCCGGTTGACCCAGCTGGACGAACGCGCGAAGGAGAGCAGAGTCCAAGTTCAGAAACTCGGCGAGCAGCTCGCCAAGCTGAACGACGAGCGTGCCAAACAGACAGAGCAGCGCAAGGAGTTGTGGCGCGAAGACGCGAAAGTCAACGCTGCCAAGAGTCATGCGGCGGATGAGCTCAAGAGCTCTGAGCGGGCGTTGGCGGGAATGATGGACAAGGATACCGGCATGGGCTTGAGGGCGGTCGACTCGATCAAGCAGAGGTTGGGGCTGGAGGGCGTGTATGGGCCGCTCTATAGGTTGTTCGAGGTGTCGGATCCGAGGTATAATACTGCCGTCGAGCTCACGGCCGGCAACAGGTAAGGTCCGCTCATCCTGCTCTTCTGCGCTTCATACTGATCCGTGGTCTTAGCCTCTTCCACGTGGTAGTCGACACCGATGCAACAGCCTCCAAGGTCCTCGACATAATGCTCAAAGAGCGCACTGGCCGCGTCACGTTCATGCCCCTCAACCGCCTACACCCGAAGAACCCTCCCCTCCCGAACGCTCAAGACGCTATCCCGCTCCTCGACAAGCTGCGATATGACCCCGCGCACGCTAGAGCGTTCCAGCAAGTCTTCGGCAAGACGTGCGTTTGCAAGGATTTGACCGTCGCAGCAGCATATGTCAAGAGCCACAACATCAACACCATCACTCTCGACGGCGACAAGGTCGACCGTAAGGGCGCGCTTACCGGTGGCTACCACGACGTGCGAAGAAGCAGGATCGAAGGTGTGAGGAGCGTAGCGTCCTGGCGAAAGAAGTTCGACGAGGAAGATGCCCGATACGCCGAAGTCAAACGCACGAACGACCGACTCGAGCAGAGCATCACCCAGCTATCCGGTCAAATCCAAGTACTCACGAACCAACAAATGGCCGCTCGCGCGACCCGCGATTCGGTCGCTGGTGAAGTCGAGGGGCTGTTGAGGGAGAAGGAGAGGATCGAGGAGAGGATTGGGAGGTATCAGGAGGATATCGTCAAGCTTGAGGGCGAGATTGAAGGGATACAGGCGAGGTTGGAGGTGCAGAGGCAGGAGTTGGCTGCGCCTATGGCGCAGGGGCTTAGTGCAGAGGAGGAGGAGAAGATTGAGGAGATGCAGAAGGAGCTCGAGGAGATGCAGAGTGAGTTGATTGAAATGAATCAGGCGAAGAACCAGGTACATCGCCCTCACGCTTTCTTTGCCAATTCACGCTTATACTCTCCGTCGTAGCTCGGGGGCAGGAAGAACCTGATTCAAGTCGACATCAACGAGAACCTCCGACGCAAGCGCGACGAGCTCAGAACAAAGATCGAAGCGCTCGGCGAACCCGAAGCGGGCGACGCTACAGCTGGCGAAGACCTAGAGTTCCACACGCGCAAGCTGCAGACTCTCAACGCGTCGATCGAGAGCCTCTCGAAGCGTATACGCGGTAAGGCTCCCTCCCTTCACCAAGCCAACCTTCCTCCGCCACTGACAACGTCTCACTAGATAACGAGAAGGAGATCGACGCCGCAACGAAGGAGCTCCGCGAGCTCCGAGACCAACTACAAGCTGTGCAGACACAACAGAGCGAGGACAGCAGCTCCATCTCGAAGCAGCAGAAGAACACCGAGCGGTACATGGCCAAGCGTAACTTGTTGCTCGGAAGGAAGGACGAGTGTAACAGGAACATCCGCGATCTGGGCGTGTTGCCCGAGGAGGCGTTCGAGAAGTATACGAAGGAGAAGATGGACCGAGTATGTCTTTCTCCGCATTACATCTTCTCATCGATAACGACGCTGATGATTATTCGAATAGCTGGTGAAGAAGTTACACGCCGTGAAAGAATCCCTCAAGAAATTCGCACACGTGAACAAAAAAGCATTCGAGCAATACAACAACTTCACAACTCAACGCGACCAGCTGATCGAGCGCCGCGACGAGCTGGACAAGAGCGCGGAGAGCATCAACGAGCTTGTGGAGAACCTCGATCAGAGGAAGGACGAGGCGATCGAGAGGACGTTCAAGCAGGTGGCGAGGAACTTCGAGGAGGTGTTTGAAAAGCTCGTGCCGGCGGGACGGGGGAAATTGATTATTCAGCGGAGGATTGATCAGGATGCGGTTGCGGAGGAGGAAGGCGATACGCAGCAGAGCACGGTCGATAACTATACGGGCGTCGCGATCAAGGTCTCGTTCAACTCGAAGGTTGACGAAGGCCTGAGGATACAGCAGCTGTCAGGCGGACAAAAGTCCCTGGTAGCGCTCGCGCTGGTGTTCGCGATCCAGAAGTGTGACCCGGCGCCATTCTATCTCTTCGATGAGATCGACGCGAACTTGGACGCGCAATATCGTACAGCCGTTGCAGGTACGTCTTCCTCGCTTCTTCCTCTTTCATTCAGGATGGTACTGATGCAGACGCCCGCGTAGCAATGATCCACGAGCTATCCGAGTCGGCGCAGTTCATCACGACGACGTTCAGGCCGGAGATGCTCGTTAACGCCAACAAGTTCTACGGTGTACTGTTCAACAACCAGAAGGTCAGCACTATTCGGACGATCCAGCAGGCGGAGGCTATGGAGTTTGTGGACCAGGTGCGTTTGCAAGCACATTCACAACAGGTTTTTCGAAGCTGACAATCCGTGCAGGAGGCGCAGGCGCAGTGATAGGCTGTATTTGACCCTTCCCCGTATGTTTGTGTCTGTCAGGTATCATTTGCTTTGTTTGTTGTTTCCTTCTTGCTGTCGTTGCTTGCGCTCTGGACATCTGTATACTACGTCTCCTTGTCCCTCACCAGATATCACTTTCTTCATCACAATGCAGGGTTAGGGTGCGATCTTCTTCTCGATCAACTTTCGGCGCTCGCTGTCATTCAGGCGTCCCGCGCCTTGCGAAGCATGCATGTTCTGTAGGATAGGTCACCTGTAGACGAAGTTCCGACAGGCGCTCGGCACTTCGATCTTCTCGGACGCACACGTTCTGCGCCTACAGTATCTGTGACCGATTAGGAAGGCCTACAGCTCTTCATACCACGAAGCGGCGATATATACCCTAGGATGCGAGGCCTGTCTATCGCCATGATCTTCACATCGTCGCCCTCTAGCTCTCATGAATGAGGCCTACTCTCAACCTATCCTGGCCGTCAGGTATGTTGCTCCATACCTTATTCTCACTACCTTGTACTGAGATCTCTGCAGCTTGACGTACGAGCAACTCGGCCAATGTGTCGACATCGCCCGCTCTGTCAACGAGCTTTCCTACCGTATGCCCGGTATGCTTTGGCGGAAAGACTGGGCACAGGCTCTCAGCTTTCTCGAGCATATCGATCCCAACAATGAGCTGGGCACAGTTCTAGACGTCCTTGCCGCGAGGCTCGCCTTTCACAACGAGATGGATGACCCGGTGCCGGTGGGGCTAGTGGACGATACGGGTTTTAGGAGGTACGTTTCATTATTGATGGGCGCTGGGATCTTCCGCTGAAGATGTTGTGATAGGTTCCAGGCCGAGGATCTCGTGGGTATGAGGGACTTGCTCGTACACGCCGATCGCGTGTCTGTGGAGGCCCTTTCCCACAGCCGCATATTCGATGATGAAGTGGTCAAGCTCCTAGCGGCAGCCCTATCACATCTGCTCCTAACATCCGATATGCTCCGTGACGAGCGACAGACGCTGGGAACGTGGCTGCGGAGCGGTCGAGGATTGCACGGCTCATCCGTGGCAATGTCCAACTGCGACTTCGTTCAACACATCCTCGAAGCGCTAGAAGATATCACCTTCACGCACCGTGGCTGGCCGCCGCAGTGGCGCAGGTTGATGCTAGTCAACCGCACTTGGCGCGACGCTGTGTGCGCTGTGGGACGCTACGTCGCGCTGCCACCCAGCGCGTTTCCGGACGTTGTCGAGACTGCCCTGTGCATGCTCCCGTCCACGCGCATGATGATCTGCACCTTGACAGATCTCAGCGCGTCGGGCGCCGGCGGCCTTGCCTGCTTACTCGATCTCCTACGAGGCGCTCAGTCACTCACGACTCTGCGAATCGCCGACTGGATTCAATGTGATGCGTCGGTCGATGCAGACCATCTCAGCGTGGTGGTCCTGCCTCGGGTCAGAGACTTTGAGCTTATCGGCACCCCAAGGCCAGCATGGATGCAAAAAGCGGATCCTTCGGTGTCGCTCGTGAGGTACCTACGGCTCCCGATGGTCGAGTGCGCTATACTATCAGAACCAGTCGAATATGCAGGGAGCAGGGCAGAAATCCCGGACCCGCTACGACGTCTGGCTGAGCATCTCGAGGCCATTGCGAGCGCACTCGTCTCCTCTTCTCCGTGTATCCGCGAAACGCAGCAGTATACTGTCAGTAGCGATACCCGGAATGGTGGGCTCGTCTTGCGCACTCGTCGCGCACTGGGCTCCTGCTATGACGGCATGCCTGCGCCATTGACCATACATCTATACCCCTCCCCCGGAGGTCTCCCAGGCGCAAACCTGTCCTCCTGTCCAATCGCAATGCACCTCTTCGTTTGCATGTGCCAAACCTTGGCCCCGATTGTAACTTTGGGCAATCAACCGCATGCCCTTCCTCTGGATAGTCTATCCGTCGTCAACGTATTGACATGGGCTTCACTTGAAGCTACACTACCATACCATCCACCTTGGGAGGACCAAGACGACTGTCGGCGTATACTTCTGGGTCTCCCCATCTATAAACAAGACTTACAGGTGGCGTTGAGTCGTCCAGCTCGCATCGTGCTCTTTCTCGACTCGCATCCGGACGGCGCGACGCTCCTCCCCTTCAAGCTGCTCGGACTGAGGCCGCCAGACCGGATCGTTGGGTCTCCCCCTCGACTGAAGGAGCTCAGAGTAGAGCACATCGAGTTGGACGGAGAGGTATCCGCCCAATTTCAGCGTCAGAAGGTGTGGCAAGCCTCGGAGTTTCAAGACGCCCTCCGGACGCGAGCTGCACGCGGCTTTCACACCCAAAGTATTGCCCTAACGGGCAAACAGAAGCAGTGGCAGAGACCCATTCAGGAGCTTCAGGAGGCGGCACGGACTTGGGGCCGCAAAGGGACAATCGTAAAATGCCAGAGTCAGAACAATGGGGTGTTACTTGTATTTCAGCGGTCATGATGTATCGGAGCGCGTACACGATTCTTTCATCATCGCCGCAATTCTACCAAAATGTGTAATTTGAGTTCGTACCGTTTTAGTTGTCCTGTTCAGGCATATGTAGTCCATATTTTACTTCTCGAGCACGGCTTGCGGTCAGCTTGACCTCCTCAAACGGAGAAGCCATCATCGGCACGAGTAGACCCAGACTGGGGCGAACGCGACCCGTCACGCGTGACCAGACGCGTTGAGCACTCGGCCCGACGAAGCCGGCTTGCTTTTTCTTGCCGCGTACGCTCACGTCGCCCGGCCGTCGTTTCGCAACGGAGGCTATTCAAAATATTCAACTGCCGAGCTGCCCACTTCAGAACCGACTCAGCTGCCCCAGGGAAGAGATCGTCCGTCCAACATGACCCTTGTCTCTGAGTCTTGTCGAGGTCGAAAATGGGAGACGTGACGGAGGGCTGCGCCGGCCGCCGGCTCCTTTGCTGACGCTTTGGCGAGTGGTAGACAAATGCAAGATCGCCTCAGTACTGATTGTGGCCACATACATTGTCTTGAACTACCATTGAGATGGATTCAAAACATGATCGTGAAGCCCCCTGGCCTCACGCTCATTCTTCGAGCGGACTTCCGGCGACATCTCGCTATGATCACAATACTGTACCGCGACCTACCAGGTCTGGCGCACATCAACCAACTTTCATTGTGTGTCTCTCCTGGAGTGTCACCACAGTCGAGAGGCCAGGCCGAACCTCGATCTCTCACTGGATCGCTGCGCTCCCGCGTTTGCCGCCGGCAGTAGCTGTGCACGACATATGACGCGTCCTTTCGGCGCTACTTTAGGCGCTCGTGGATATGTACACGCCTCGTAGGCGCACAGCGCGCGCTGCACCAGTATCCGCACCTTGTATCTGCCCGTCATGGCCCCCAATCAGACCCCTCCTGCGGACACTGGCTTCGGAAACGAGAAGGCTGCGATGCCCGAGCCTTCGCTTCCTGCGCCCGTTCAAGCAGACGCTGAGACGGCCAAGTTCAATCGTCGCCGCAAGGTCCGGCGTATCGCACACTTCTTCATCATCTTCTCGGGCCTTTGGTTTGTCTTCAGGCACTTCTCTCGCGGCAGCTCCGACCATAAGAAGGTTGAATTTGGACGCCATGGATGCGGGGTACGCTCTTCTACAATAGTCAAAGGATTTTGGCTCACAGCGCTTTGTCAGCGGTCTGCAATTGAGTTCCCAACGCTCATCACGGGCGCCTCCAGCTGGTCTGATGACGGAGCGGCTGCCCAGTGCGTCGACCGTCCCCAGGCTTGGAAGACCGAAGGTCCTTTCACCGGTCACGGCACCCATGATGTCTACTCGGCTCAAGTCGACTTCGAGTTCACATCGTCGTCTTTCGGGAACATCATTGAGGCCGTCGGAGACATCAATCTTCATGCGCCTGCCAACGGCAACCTCGGTAACATCGCTTTCGTCTCGGCCTCTTCCAATGAGACCAGCAATTTGTCAATCGACGTGCATGTCACCTACTCCGACCCTGTGACCTTGAAGATGCTTCGCGTCTGCGACGTGCGGGCCGGCGATCAAGCTGGTGTAGTGCTTGGAGTAAGCTCTGTCTGATATGAACATTTTGAGTCTTAATGCTTACAGGTTGCTATGTACAGGCCCTTTGGTCTCATCGTCGCCTCTCCGCGGACCCCATGTTCGGCATCGGAATACGTGTCACCGTCCCTCAAGAGGGCTTGAGCTCAGAACTCAAGACGAAGCTGCCGGGCTTCCTTCACGATGTGTACCCAGGCGTCAATCTTGGCTCGCTTGACATCGTCACGGACCGGCCCGTACACTTCCAGGTAGGCAGTTACCTCTACATTCTAATGGAGAGGTGTTCTAACTCGGACCAGTCTGGTAGCGCTGTAGGAGATGTATCCGTGCAGACTGCCAACAGCCCCATCACGGGTTTCTTCAACGTCAGCTCCAACTTGAAGCTTGTGACGAGCAATGCTCCGATCGACGTCGATGTCGAGGCATACCACACAAGCCACCACTGGCCGTCGACTCTTCGTTTGGCTACTTCCAATGCGTACGTCTCTTCTCTTTCTTTGCCGTTCTATTATCACCGAGTGCAACTTCTAGTAACTTGAACGCGACTCTCGCCCTGAAGAACACCACGCAGATTGGTATCTTCCGCGTCTTCGCCCAGACCTACAACTCGCCCGTCAACGTCACGCTCGCCGAGAGCCCGATTAACGGCTATGTGCGCGTGGAGGCCAAGACGAAGAACGCTCCGGCCCTCTTAGGGCTCGATTCAGCCTTTGAAGGCCGGTTCGCGGCGCACACCACCAACGCCGATGCCAACATCGAGCTCAAGGAAGGTGTTGAAGACCCTATTGGAGAGGGTCGCGAGCGCTTCGTCGAGAAGAGCTATGTCACCCCTAGGACCCAGGGAGGCTCGGTCGCTTGGGGTAAGCCTCTGAGCGGCCATCACAGCAGCATCGCCGCCGTGGCGACGACCAATGATCCTGCTGTCATCGTGCTTTGAATCTGTTATACACACGCCGCACTTGTACTGGTTCCTTATCGCCCCTACTCATATTCGGACTGTGGAATGACGCGTTGCCTATGATGTATGGCTCTTGTATGATAGATCAAGGAGAGATATTGTGCTTCATCTAGTCTGAATCTTTGAGGACGCCGCGCGCGCTTCTCGCATAATTGATCCAGTCAATATGAACAACGCATGTGATCGCGTTCTACCGCGTCCTCGACGCGACGCGCGATGAGGAAGGACGATTTCAGACTGGCCACCATGGGGTCTACTTCGTAGAGTGACAACGTGCCATACGACACTCTCTTGATATACATCCCGACTGACTGACGTTCGGGTATTTCGGCGTAGCGAGAGCCTATACGAGGTAGACATGTGAATGGTACCCCTGTGCTTCCGGTCGACGGCCGGCTATTCGCTGGACAGGTCTCTCTTCTCGCTCTCATGTCTTCACAAGCACCCGCTGGACGCCGTGTGGCCATTGTGACCGGTAGTGCGCAGGGCATTGGACGCGCCATTGCGTTGCGTCTGGCTGTTGATGGCTATGATGTCGCGGTGAACGACTTGCCTGCCCGTAAAGAGGATCTTGAGGGCCTTGTGCGCGAGATGGGGAGCCATGGCGCTCGTGGAGCTGCGATAACTGGAGATGTGACTGTCGAGGCGGAGGTGGAGAAGCTCGTGGCGAAGACAGTAGAAGCGCTCGGTCGAGTGGACGTGGTGCGTGCATCTCCATAGTGTCGAAGATATAGTCTGACCATGAACGACAGATGGTCGCTAACGCCGGAATTGGCCATGTATCTCTCATTGTTGACAGTACGTCTCTTGACTGGCTCTGTGTAATGATCTCACTTACGCTGTGTCACAGTGGACCCGGAGGCCTTTGACCGTGTATATGCCCTCAACGTACGCGCCGTCGCGCTCTGTTATAAGCATGCTGCTCGGCAGATGATCAAGCAAGGCTGGGGTGGCAGACTGATAGGTGTGTACTCTTTCGCCGCCTAAAATTATGCTTCTCAGGCTGACACCCGTGTTCGAAGGTGCTAGCTCAGGAGCCGGGAAGCTTGGCGTACCCGGGCTGTCAGCGTACAGCTCCAGCAAGTTCGCCATTCGCGGGCTCAGTCAATCCGTTGGTACGTCGTACCACGGTCTGCTCTCGTACTTACACTAACTCCAAGTCTACTTTAGCTATGGAATTGCGGCGCCACAAGATCACTGTCAACACCTACGCACCGGGCCTCATTGTACGTCGATTACGCTGCTTTCTTTGCCACCCAACTGAATGAACGCCTGATAGGATACGCCCGGTATCGGTATGCCTTTGTCATAACGTTCACTGTGTCTTGGCTCAGCATTTGAATAGGAAGGAACGCTGCCAGTATGATGGATAAGGGCACTATGACGGTGAGTTTTATCCTGCTCGTGCCGCTGATACAACCTAACCATGTCCTCAGCGACCCAAGGGTCCAGGTATGAAGACGGCCATGGATACATCTGTTGTGTCGAGCATAGTGGCGTACCTCGCTTCTGAAGAAGCGCATCACATCACAGGTGAGCCAGGGAAACGGTCAAATCATCCAGCCTGGCGCTGACCACGGTGTAGGGCAATCAATATCGGTCGACGGGGGTCATGTCATGTTATAGTAGCGAAGCGCCGCTGGCCATACGCGCACCGATGTTAGCACACGATATAGACACAACAGTATTTTATATGGAATATATGAGAGCGAGATACAACCAGATGTCAAGAAAGCAGTATGTAGAGCAAAGCAAGATATGCACAAGAAAGCAAGGAGGATGATAGCGGATAGATGGAGTATGATGAAAGCAAGACAAGGGTGAGATCGGGAGGGAGAAACTGTCTCTTGGCCGCGTACGACTGGTATCAGGTCCGGCGAATGTGCGGAAGTTTGAACGTTTCAAGCCTCCTCGACCTCGTCCTTAGGCGCAGTACCGACGGCCTCTTCATCCTGAGCAGGCTTGGCGTCATTCGCCTCAGTCTCGCCATCGACATTGCCGACAGCTTCGGCGTCGGAAGCGGCCACCTCCTCCTTCACATCCTCGTCAGCCTCAGCTCCGGCCTCACTCTCGTCCTCGTCTTCAGCTCCGTCTTCGCCAGCTTCGTCCAACGCTAACGGACGAGTAGGAAGCGGCGGCTGACCCGGAATGCGCTTGAGCGCGAACTTGCAGACCAAATAACCTCCGGGGTTCATTCCTGGCTCCTGCCACGCCTAGGTAGTGGCGAGTCAGTATATTATGTGTAGAACCCAGAACAGGGAACATACCTTCTCGACGGTGTACAAACCATCGTAGCGGTAGCCTTCAACAGGCGCGTACTCAGAGTGTAGCTTGTATCCGCGGATCACGCGCACGGGCTTCTTTGTCTCCGAAGAGATCTGAGAGACTATGAGCGCAGATACGTGGATGGTAGGCGTGCGAACTTACACGGAGGGATTTGTTGTTATTGTTCTCGAATGTCTGGTCACAGCTCTGGGGAGCAGTACGAAGCTATCCAGGGTACGGTCAGCCTAGAAACAGAGCAACGAAGATACCCTTGCACGTACGTTCTTCGGGTTCTTCTTTGTACCCTTCAGATCGCGACCGCCTTTACAACGTCAGCCCAGCTTCAAGACAGTAGCGATGGTGACATACCAGCACCAGTGTAGGTACTATCATCTCCATCAATACATGTACTATGCGGAATGAGAAATGAGAACTCACAATCCCTCTCCAAGATCAACGTCGTCCTCGTACCCGCCCGAAAGGGCGAGGGAATAGGCGCCCTTGGGTCCTCCGGCGATCCCGGCCACCCACGGTCTGTGAGAAGTTCAGTAGCGCCCACTACCGAATACAGATATACGCACGCATGTATAGCAGCCACGCTGCAGTCTTCCCTGCGAGAACAGTCAGAAATTTTGACTCTGCTTCCGTTCGGGAAAGCCATACCTTGTCTGCCACCAGTCACCGACCTGCACTCCCGGTATAGAACCGAACGTCTTGCTATAGAAAGCATCAGCCAGAGTTCCAGGTAGACCATGATATTCACATACGGGTTATGCACACGCTTGGACATCTTGCTCGGTTCCCTGTCGATGCCCTCTCCCTTGTGGCGCACCACGGTCTGCACCGGGTCCCCGACCTTCTCCTTGGTATAATCCACACTCTTCCCCGCATTTCTCGAGCTCCTCCTCAGCCCGCTCTCATCCACGCGGACAGCCTTCACAACCGGTTTCGCCTCTTCACCATCCGTGTCCGCGCTATCCGACGGCGGAGGAGTCTTGCGCTTGCGCACCTTGGACTTCTTGGGAGCGGGTGCGGATTTCGCAGGCTTGGGCTGGTCGCCGAAGACTTGCCTCTTGGCTTCCTGGATATGAAGACCAGCAAGAAGAGCTTTGTTCGCCGCGATCCTCTTTTCGCGGTCAAGCTCGTAGGGTGTCGGCATGGTTGTGGTTATGGTGAGACAGCGAGGCGTGACTGTCTCAGTCGCCTCGGCCTCCGGGGTGTAACGCGTGATGGACGCGGTTGATATTTGTGACCGATCGCGTTTATTTCGAGATTCCTTCGGCTCAGACCACATAGAGCTTGTATACAAGTCATCAATATCCCATCCAGTACGTAGTAGATCGTGATTATACATGTCAGACAACATAGGAAATCCAAACATTACACATGAACCTCATCGCTGCTCTCATCCGGCGCCTTCTCGTCGCCAGCAGCAGCCTCCGGTGCCGCACCATCACGACGCGTCTTCGCGCCCATCCGCTGCTTGCGCAACCTCTGGCTCTCCCGAACGCCGAAGCCGGTGCGGAACACCATCATCACCTCTTCCAACGACAATCCGGCCGTTTCAGGGAAGCAGAATATCACGAAGAGAAGGCCGAGGAGGCACAGGCCTGCATAGAAGCCGAAGGCGCCCGCTGGTGTGATCTTCGCCATGAGGGAGAGGTAGGTTGAGTTGATGAGGAGGTTGGCGGCCCAGTTCGTCATGGTGGCGAGCGATGTGCCGATACCGCGGACTGGGATGTGCGTCAGATGCGGATACGGAGGAGCAGGGCTGGCGCGGCATACCTTCAAGAGCGAAGAACTCGCCCTGCTGCCATGGGACGTTACCCAGGCCCAAAGCGTAGGAAGCGACGAAAGCGATCATGGAGAAGAGTACAAGGCCAGACCAATTATGGGGGTATTCAGTGCCGTCTACGAGCACTCCGCCTGTCTTCTTAGTAAGGTCTAAAGCGACGTTGGTCAGCTCATCTCCAGAAGGCGATGCATGGCATCTATACGTACAATGGAAAGCAATGCTAGCAAGAGTCAAGCCAAAGATCATACCCGGCGCGGAGATAAGCATGATGGTGCGCCGGCCGATAATGTCGATGTACTTCAGCGCCACGAGCGTGAAGATGAAGTTGGTCCCTGATACGATCAGTCCGACGGCGGTAGGTTGATCAAAACCAATCTGCTTAAAGAGGGTTGCGGAGTAGTACATGAGAGTGTTGAACCCGCAAAGTTGTTGGAAGGCCTGCATGCCGCATGCGACGACTGGCGGTGAATGAGCACGGCGAGCTATGACGCGATACATGTATGACACGTACTGAGAGCCCGACGGTTGACCGGTTTGAAGAAGAGCATCCGCAACCGTTGCCAGATAGTGGTCGTTCGCGCAATCTCGATGCTCTGACGTACAGCAGCTTGTAGCACCTGCACCTTAAGCGCAACTTGCTCCTCGGTAGCATGCGCGTAGATCTTGCCGACGATGTTGTGTGCGCGGTCGAGCTGTCCCCATTTGATCATGAGGCGTGCTAGAAGAATGTGTCAACCTTCCGCGTGATCAAGTGCTGCTGATGGACGTACGCGATTCGGGAAGCATGAACAGGAAGATGAGCTGGAGACCGGCCGGTACAGTCCCGAGACCGACCATCCAGCGCCATCCTCCGCCGACATTGGTAAAGCCTGCGTCGATACCGTATGCAATGACCTGTCCTAATGTGATGGCCACAACGTTGATGACCACCATACGACCACGCAAGCGGGTAGGCGAGAGTTCCTGAATGTACAGCGGCGCGACGCAAGCAGCAACACCGACACCCCATCCAATGAGGAAACGCGTGCCGATCATGTCCCATACAGTCTTCGAGACAGCCTGGCCGATTGCGCCGCCGATGAAGAGGACATCTGCGATGGCAAGTACGGGTCGACGACCGATGTAGTCAGACAGAGTTCCTGCACCGATACTGCCGAGGAGAGCGCCCAAGGTAGTGGCCGATGTAATCAGTTCCTAGATAGGAAGTCAGTACACGCGAGTGAGCTATCTGGTTCAAACGCGCACCTTCTGCCCATTGTCGAGGCCGTTCGCATTTAGGTCATTCCCAATCGTGACCAGCGCGCCAGAGATGACGCCCGTATCATAACCTATAGGGGCTGGTGAGCAGTCACTTCCAGACACGAGGAGGCGCCCAACGCACCGAAGAGAAGACCGGAGATGCTGCTGCAGAAGACCAGGAGCCAGACGAACCACGTCGTGCGCTCTTCGCCTTCCGCGACGACCACGAGCTCCGAGATCTCGCCCGCGGCGAGGTTATCGGCGATATCCTCAATCTTGGACGTCTCTGGGCGCTCCTTCTTCGCGTCGGAGGAGGTCATGGCGAGAGGGCGTAAGGTTCAAATCCACACGATCTTCGCGAAGCAGGCTGCACCTCTTTATTGGGTTCGGGATCTTGGCCAGGCGAGATCACTTGACAGAGAATATCACAAGAGGCGCCGGAATCCGTCAGAAGCTGGAGGGTATCGGATGGTCGAGCACCTTCGTGACCGCCCAAAGCAGCCGGGAGAGAACCTCGTCGAATTTTTTATCGTAAGCCCGGCACCGGCCGCCAGATGAAGATAGGCGGAGACAAATCTCTCTGCCGGTGGCATGCACGTCTTCGCTTTTCGTGAAGATGAGCAGGCTCTACGGGGACGGGCTGGCAACACACCCTCATCGTCGTAGTCGTTCTGACGACGCCACAGCCAGCTCCAAATCTCTCGTACAGGCAGGCGTTTAAGCAGGTCATGGGGCCGTAGCACGCTGCTCAGCTGTCCGGCCTTTTCGGTCCGAGAGTGCATAGAGCGGATCAATCGGCCTCGGGATGCTTCCGTTCACTTCCCCGCGTTTCCGCTTCCATCTAAGTTACCACCACCACGACTTTACTACAGGCGATATTACACATACAGACACTCCATGATCTGGAGGACCTGGACAGGTATATGAACTATTGCGAAGGACAGTAGACTTACGCCAATGCGAAGCTTAACACCATCAACTAGATCCGGCCACTCTTCCTGGCGTCGGCAGCTGCGGGTTCTGGCAAGTTCTGCAAGTATTCACTGGAGGGCCATGACGTTTCTCGTGCAATCATGGAGATCTTGCTGCACGGCTCAAGGAGAGTCCGAAAGCGGCATAAGACTGTAAACCGGTGGAGAAGAGAACAGGACAGTTGTGATGCGTCTAGAGGCAATCGTCCTAATGGTCGGCATACAAGGGTGGGACAGTGTATACAGACGTTTCCGCTGATCCAACCGCCATCTCGTGGCCCAGTATTTCAAAAGCAATTTCCGACAGCATAAGGTTTCAGCGGGCATGAGAGACGTGCTCTTAGCGATCTATGTTACAATTAGTCCAATGACGACAACATGTCCAGACGTACTCACTTATCGGTCACTTGCACGCTCTCTAGTACTGTTCAATTACGAATGTCGCTGGACGCTCCAACGTGCGGGAAGATGATTTCACAGCCAGGCAAATACCCAACTCAACTGCCAAAGGCTCGAGGTTGAACTTACCCCATCGACGCAGCTTTGCCCAATGGTATGGTGGCCCTGGCGCCGTGATGAAAAGGCTACGTGAGTTGGAGAATGCCAGTAGACGCCTAGTAACGTCCAAGGTCGAGTTTAAATCAAGGAATTGCGCGTGAACTTTCGCGTATCGAAGGTTGGGTAACCAGAGATAATTGAAGATCTCGGCAGAATTGTCGACGAACGCGTACTCGAGATGGAATGTCGACAGGAAAGGGAATGCAACGCGCGGGGCCGTAAGACCTGGGCCCGGGCGGACAGCGGGGTAACAGTGTCGAAGCTCCAAAGTACAAAGCTGGGTGTTACCCAATAGCAGTTGGAGAACTGCGTCCAGAGACGGCTTCAGGTAGTCCTTTATACCCGACAAATTGACTTTCAAGGTGCTCAGCCTGCCATGAACGGAAGGGGCGAGGTAAATGTTGGTCAACGAGAGGAGTTGCAGACGCGGGTGCTCTGCCATCTGCGCCGTGGTCGGAGGCCCACCTTCCTCGTTCCGAGGGTTATTCAGTGTCAAAGTCTGAAAAAGCGGCAAGGACGTGGAGCACACTGCGTCGACAATGATGCGCACGTCCTCCTCTCCGGACTTGCTGGTGCTGATCCTCCAGGCCCGCGAGACGATGGAAAGCGCATCCTGATCTGAGCCTACATCCTTCAAAGAGCAGCCCCACAAAAGGTCCACATCGAGAGGAGCACCTTTCGTTAAGGGTAGGGCGCGCATCCACCGATCCTTGCCGAAGGCGAAGAGGTCGTCCGCCCATATCTCTGGCATTGAAAAGACAATGCGACGCCAAAGCCGGCACACATTTCCCAATCTGAGCCAAGTCTTATCGACCTCAAGTCGCTCGCCAGGGCTCATCCGATGGTCGTCCGCGTCAGACTGAAAGATGTAACGCATGACCTCGGTAGGGAGACGAGCAATTGGAAGACTCATGTTCCTATCCTCCCTTTCGAGGGCGCATAGAAGAAGGTGCCGCGCTTGGTTCCTCTGCAGTGCATGACCAGGCGAACCCGGTGGCGATCTGGCAGCGAGGGCACTGGTGGTCGCAGGAGTAACGACTGATATCTCGGCCGGTGAGACCTCTGCCTCGCCCAATGGACGATACGCCTCATTCGTAATCTGTTCGTCTCTGGTGGACGCCAGATTCTGCGTCTCGTCGCTGAAGACGTGCGTTAACTCGGTCGCGTCCGTCTTCAGTGGCGCAGGCTGACGCACCTAACGAGCTCCTCGAAAGGAGAGAGAATACTCGGAAACCTCATCGTGCTCATAGCTAAAGATCCATAAGCTTGATGGTATAAACGCGAGGAGGGACCCGCCTGGTGCTTTCGTGGTGGTTCGGTGGTCCTGACCGTTGTGTCACGCTTCGTCAAAGGGAGCACGTAGGTCACATCGAACATCACGCGTGATGCGACGCGTTGCGGACTGCTGACGCTCGGCTTGGCTTCGCCCATCACGGCGTTAGCAACCCCATCTTCTCGCGCCAAACTCATGCGTAGGCGGCATATTTCGCGTACCGGCGCGCCCGTCTGCTGCTCACGCGAGGACTCAGGCCCTCAAACTACTCCTCAAGTCGCGTTCACGAGCAGCAGTTCCATTACGAGGTTTTTGGTATCTAGACCGGATGAACGCGCTCTACCATTGATGCTAGACTCCATTCTTTCTCCTCCCACGTCACGAATGAAGCATACTTTCTATGACCGCTAATGACAAGGGCTGACCGTCTCGTCTCGAGAATCACCATCACACCTCGCTCCATTCTGCACCCTCCTTCGCTACCTTCAGTTCTGAACCCGCCAAATCCTCGAGCTCTCGGTCTGAGCAACACTCTACCGATATCGCGACCTCAATAGCGAGACCATCGGTATTAGCGGAGCGTATGTTGAGCGGTGATGGTGCTGGTGAGCGCAATGCAGAAGGCGCCATGGTCCTTCGCACATTATTAATATCCAGCTGCGCCCGAGAGGACCCGGATTTTTACGACGGGTGGACGCACCTCATGGCTGCTATGCTTTTCATACTCGACTTCTCCGTGGATGAGGGTAATGAGACTGGCAGTACCCCAGACTGAGTCCGCTTCAACGACTGCAACGTCCTTCTGGGCAAGCTGATGACTGCCTTGATGGCCTGCACATACATCGCCCTCGTGTCGCGCGTGAGACCGAAGAGACCGAATAGGGCCACTGCGAGCCAGACGTTGATCCACTCATTCCAAATCACGGTGAAAATCACGAAAGTGCCTTGAGCTTGCCACTCAGATGCTGTCACTGCCACGGGGGTCCAATTGCCATGCACGGCAGACCAACCGGCATAGAACTCGGTTGGGGCCGGAAAGCAGTTCACGAAGGCCAGAGCGGAAGTCATCAATAGGATCACTCCGAGCGTGAAGATTCGCACGTAAAGCGAGCGCGGGATGGCGATCTGGCCTCCGAAGAGACGATCCATGTTGCGCTTGTGCTTCCACAGGACAGCGATCGTGGCAGCTGTAGACATCATTAGGTCATCATTGGTGCACGGCTGGGTCTCTGTACTCGATGCTCACCCATGTACGAAGCAGAAATGGCAAAGAATACCAGCGGGATCCCGTTTATCAAGACTATAGTCATTCCCGTCGACGGTAAAGCGAACCCGCATCCGAGTTGCTCGATAACCTGGAACCGAGAGTTCTGTACGACATAGTCTGAAGGTATATGTCAATATCAATGCTGTACAAGCTCTTGAATGAAGTCCTTCTGTGACTTACATAGTGCCATAGACAAGGATGGCAATCCGATGAGGAGAAACAAGTTGAGCATCAATTCACGTCGACGCTGGATTCCGGCACGAGTTAGGATCTTTCACGAGAAGATGAGCCCGGCGCAGCACATACCTCCCCTGTATTGCCGGAGTCTATTGCCCGGTAGCGTACAGTCCTATATAAGCAACGAATGATGATGAGAGCACAAGCGGGTTGGGACCATAATGTGCCAACTTGTATACGCGTGACTAGGTACACCATCAGTGACATAGCTCACGGCGTGTAAGTCAGAAACGTACCCAAGTCGCACAGTGCCGGCGCCAACGTCGTATCTGCGCTGTCTCTCCAGAGTATGGTCTCGATGCCAGTCGCCAATGCCAGTATAGATATCCAGGCCGAGAAGACGCAAACACCTAGACGCCATGACTGCCGGAGGTGGCTCGTCACCATCACAAGGAAGGCGAGGAAGAACGCAATGAAGTTCACTACGGGGACGAGAGGATAAGTGGAGTCCATGGCTTTACCGGGCTACATACGAACAACGGAATCCCTACTTATAGTCTTTCATGCAATACACCATGGGAGTACTGTACTTCGCAGAGGGCAATTCGATCCGTGATGGACCTTTGAGTCTTCAGTGCCACCGGGGAGCCAGTGCCGGAAGTGTGCTCGAAGATTCTCGACTCCAATTCAAGTAAGGATGCAGTCAGAATAGAGATGGCACTACTACCAGATCCAACATGTATGCAGGTGCGTATGCATGGTGGCCTGTGATAGGTATGCACATTGATTCCGTAAGACTGCCAATTTTAGACCTGCTGATGTGAAGCTGTCCGCGACGGCCAGCATCGGGGGGGTGTAAACCCTAACAGGGCACAAACGGCTCGTGTACATGGCTGTCTTCTCGTCGAGTCCGGTGATCCGGCCCGGACTAACAGCTGGAACGTGCCATCTGGCAGATGGCACTTTCCTAGCATGATCATGTCGCATCACACTAAGGTATACGATGCACATATGTGGCGCGGCGAAGCAGATAGCAGAGATGCGTACAGTTTTCTTCGCGTAGGCATAGCTCTCAGGAGGGGATCAAGGAGTTATCTGATGCGGCGCGAGAGGATCTCCGATGCCTGGCATATCATGCAGCAAACGTGAACTAGACATTATCACCCAGCTCGAATGTCGAACGAGGTCTTACAGGTATTGCATGCTTGTTCAGGATGGTGAGGGTTTGCGACAAAAGACCACCGCCGCGCGAGGGCGCCATGTCGCAACTCGCGGACTAGCGCTCGTGAGAGTCGCGCTTGCCACGATTTGTATTTCAAGTTGCCTCTCACCACCAACATCCCCATCCGACCGCACCTCTCGTTCAAGCCATGATATTACCCTGCGCAACCTTTATGACGTGCCCCGCTAGTCTCACGAGCGCTTTCTCCTCATCAAGATTGACCCAAAGATCCCCACCCCGCGCACTCGCTTGATGCGAATGCATCGTTGCACCTTTCTTGTCGAGCTTCCGATTCCAATATGGGACCAGTAGCCCATGCGCCGAGCCGCATACGTGGTCCTCGTACACTCCCGAATCAGGCGCGAACATCCGTGTTTCGAAAGCGACGCCCTTCTCGCGTGCCGCGGCATGGGGGCGGGCGCCAAAGACGTGGATGATGAAGTCGCTGTCCAACTGTCCTCGCCGTCAGTGAACACCTATATACCCACCGTCCGACTTGGGACTCACAAATCGCATGAAGTCGACCTGACACGCGCCGATGTCATCCGTGTCGAGCTCGATGAGGCAGTATATCTTGTACGACCCCGTTCTCGCGCCCATGTACAAGACGCCAACGTCCACGCCGAACGCCGCCGCGATTGCGGCACGCAGTCGCACCGCGCGCGCGTCTTCTCGATCCATCTCCTCGACCTTCGCGGCGTCGAGTGCAATCTGGATCTTCCCATCCTCAACCCTTGTAGCGGACAAGTTATCCGTCAAGCCCGTATAGCTCAGGGTCTGGGCGGTATCTCCTCCCGGGATAGATACGGCGCTTTGCGAGCTCTCGTTGAAGAAGAGGCCAGAGGTGGCGAGGGTAGCGTGGCCGCAGACGTTGTGCTCCTGCACGTTCGTGAACCAGCGCACGCGACTCACCATCGGGCTGCGGAACGACGAACATGTGCATCGGCTGGTTCAAGTTATGCGAGATGGTTTGCCGCTGGGCATCTGTGACCTCAACGTCTTGGGAGGGCGTGAGGCGGGTGATGGACGCGGGGTTACCCCCGCTGAAGGAGGTTGTGAAGGCATTCACGATAGCGAAAGGGAGGTTGAGAGGTGCCATGGGGAGTCCAGTTGTATCGAGGATCAGCGCATGGTGAAGGGCTTGCGCTTATATCACAGAGCTGGACGGTGTTTTGTCATTGTCGTACAGCCAATATGCGATATGACTCCTTCAAACTGCTGGCCGAGGAGGGATTGCCTCGGACTTGAGACACCGACACTACGTTGATGTCACCGCGTGTACGGTATACGTATCAGCTTCTGGGGTCAAGTGGATGCCGCCTATGTGCCCTGCATAATGGTGTACGACCAGGGGAGAAGGTCTGCGCGTGCTGAGCGCCCGCTTGACATACTCATCACATTGTATCATTTGACCTCAGCTTCTCTCTTTGAAGTCGGTCAGGTCAGGATCGGCAACGATGGTCTTGCAAGAGCGACGGTCCTGTAAGAGGTAGCTGACTGGTATGCGTACGAGCCCGCCTTATGAATGCTATTGAGGTGCCCGACCTGTGGGGCTGTTGCACAATGAACGCGCTGAAAGCCACGGTCTTCCACTCACAACATCTGTCGCCGGGGTACTTTGATCCGCCGACGATTGCTGCATGCAGTCCCGCCACCATTTAAATCGAACAGGCCCACGTCTGACTTGTATGAGCGTAGACGGGATCGAGACTCACGAAGTCACTTGGCTAGCATATCTTAGCGGACCCTCTGTGAGGACATCTGCGTCGAGTGACGGAGAGTTGAAAGCTCTTACTAACGAACGCCCCCAAAGCATTATATCAATCTGGAACAAGATTAATAAGGAAAGCGCTCTACTATCGTGACGGTCCCCGTTTTATACAGTATCATTACTAATCCCTGTTTATTCAACAATCTCGCAGTCACACCTTCCGCGTAGCCTTCTCTCCCGTTCCCGACCCTGTCAGAGTTTTCGCGTCTTCGTCCCCTTGGTACTCCACCGTAACTTCGACTTCAATACCTGCCCTCTCCGGGAGAATAACAGCAGCCGGGGGAGGTACCGGTAAAGTACAATCGAGCAATGAAGCGCCTCTGAAGAAGTCGGTGAGTTGAGTACCACTGACCGAACGATTTGGCGGTATCATACCTTAGTTTGGAAAGCTTCAAAGCGCATTTCAGGCGATGGCGAGGCAGGATCGAATCATCATCCGCATGAGATCTGCATAGATGCAGCTTCTCAGGCCAACCAGCGACGGCTCGAAGGACGCGCATATAGGTTGCTCGCGCGTCATGCGTGAGCCCGAAAAGCCCGAACGTGGCTGTCGAGAGCCAAACGAAAATCCATCCGTTCCATACGACGCCGAAGATGGTCAAAGATCCACCCGCCTGCCATTCTGCAGTCGAGACAGAGAGAGGTGTCCAGTCCGAGTGTACCACAGACCACCCAGGATAGAACTCCGTAGGAAGAGGGGCGACATTCGCGAACGCCGCTGCCGAGACTAAGATCAGGATGAACCCAAACGCGAGAAGGCGGAGGTAGAGGGACTGAGATATGGCCATTTGACGCCCAAAAAGTCGATTCATGCTACGCCTGTGTTTGACAAGAAGGGTAATGGTGATACCTGAGTATGCTCTTCAGCACGGCGCATGTAGGTTGGGAGTAGTTGACACTCACTGAAGTATACGAATGAGAAACAGAATACGATAAGAGGGGGGCCGCTTATCAACATGAGGGTCAAGCCAGAGACGACTATCGCAACCCCACATCCTGATTCTTCGAGGACAGAAAAGCGTGCTGATTGCACTACGTAGTCTACCGACATATATTGGGGTTCAGAACTTGCGCCACGAGTATTCACAAAAACGCGTATGCTCACAGAAGATGTTTGAGATCACCGGGAGACCGAGGAAGAGTACAAGGTCGAGAAGCAAATCGCGCCGACGCTGAATCATCGCTCAGTATACATTCGGCTCTGGTATCCCTGAGATGACTGACCTTACGAAATTTCACAGTATTTATTACTGAATATCGAACCATGTCATGCAGGCAGCGGCAAGTGATAAGTGTACACGCGGGCATGGCAATCAAGGTGCCCACTAGTATGCGTGAGACTGCACGATGTCATATCTTATATGAGGATCGGTGAGATACAAAGATGACTTGACGGACCTATATCGCAGAATACGGGCGCAATGGTCGTGTCGGCGCTATCCCTCCAGATGACCATCTGGATGCCCGTGATAAAGCTTAAAATAGACACCCAGACCGCGAGGTAGATGATGCCCTTATTACATGGTTGTCGGGGTTGACTGATGATGACGAGAAATGCCAGGAAGGACGAGATGAAGTTCGCCACGGGTTGGAGGGGATAAGTGGGATTCATGTCGGCGCACAGTGTTGCACACGGTGCTAAGAACAAAGCAGTGGGCTTTTTAAGAGATGGGTACGTATACTATGATGGGAAAATCGGCGTTCAGAAATGGAAATACGGAAATACGGCACGTTCCAAGTCGCCCCACTAGGAGAGAGGCAATAGGATACGGGTAGATGTACAAGATGCCTCCCTCGGGAGTACGTGGCATCGACGGGATCCGACGAGATATACATTGAGTGCTGGACGAAGAGGTCTTAAAGAAGTCTGTTGCGGGAGAACGCCGCACGCCAAGCCCTCCGGGATGTTATCTGAGCGGCGGGCGTAAGCTTCAAGCATTAAATATTGGCGGATCCGGCAAATGAACAACCCGGATGGACAAGAAAGCCCCGTACACGACATCGAAGGCTGATGGGTGGATGATGCTTGGGCGTAGAGGCTGGCGTAGATCAAGTGGCATTGCCCAAATCACCCCTTCAAACTTGATGAGATGGAGGTACGTGCCGGGATTATCGAACATATCAACGGCGAATTCTGTACTTGTCCGGACTATTTGGCATTGTACTCTTATGTGGCGATGAGTTATGGGATGCACTCTGTGCGCGAAGAAAGACCCTTACTATCACATGCCACGTAATGCTTGCCTATTCACGTCTGTCTCAGCATCGTGTAGGAGCACAACTACCGGCTCACCTCGCGACAAAATGCATTGAAGGAGATACACAGAGTCGCAGGCTGTGTACCTCTTATCTAGAGGGCCCACAAAGATCGACACGTCGGGCGCTTGTCGTCCGAGGGTGCACGCCAACTGCCCGACTCTGACCACATATGACTGCCTAGAAGCCGGTAGAGAAGATCTTGGGAGCTAGCTTGAATGAGCTTCAAATCACGGACGTCCGGGCTGTACGGTCGAGGTTCACCCTTGCCGGGGGCATGCGCCCGTGGAAACCTGATACTAAGTATAGCTTCTCGGGGTCTGCATCCCTTGTAAGCGACGAAATTCCACAGCATTCAGGCGAGCGTACGCTCGATACTGGGCTTCAAGTGCAAGCTTGAGCTTCGGGTTACGCTGAGATCTTCTCGGCTTCACGCAGTGATGTATTGATGCATCAAGTCCTGTCGAATCAGTGGCAGGCGCGACATGAGATCTGAGTAGATATGCTCGCTCAGCTCACACGTGAAGGAGCGCAGCAAGCTGTCGAAACTGACGCGAAACAGGCAAGACGTGCACAGACGTGCGCGCGGGGATAAAAGAAGGCCGTCAGTGGGAGCGCCGCACAGCAGTCTGGGGAAACGGCAACGGCGGGCCCAAAGATAGAGTCGTCGTGAGCCATACGCAGACCATAGTCCACTCGTCTACAGTAGAGACGGTGCACATATCGATATAACTTTGAGTGGCTCGCTGAGGGCCGTCTGATGATGACGGAAGGGAGGAGAGAAAGAAGTTGGCTGGGCGACCACGCGGCGCGGCCGGCTGTCGCCGCGGGGTGAAGGCGCTGCTGACGACGGCGGGAACGGTCGTTTTGCACCTCGACCTCTGACCTCCACCACCGTCCCTTTGCCCTCGGGCACCCCCGTTCTTTATTCTACACGATGAATCGGCAGAGCACGCTGATTCACCAGCGGCTGGAGGCTGTCGAGGACCTCACCCAGCTCCAAGGGCTGTCGGACGAGACGATCGTCAGCTGCTTACGGGAACGCTTTCTCTCCGACACGATCTACACAAGGATAGGATCCAGCGCGCTCGTGGCCGTGAACCCGAACAAATATGTGCCCAGCAATGCCGACAGCGTCATGCACAAGTACGCGGGCGAGTACCGCTCCGCCCAGCCAGACAAGGCCCAACAACCGCCGCATATCTTCCAGCTCGCGAACAATGCATACTACCATATGCGGAGGACGACACAGGACCAGTCTATACTGCTAGCGTGAGTATTCACCCATGATAATGGGGATAACATATATTGATGAATTGATGAATCTTCAGCGGCGAGACTGGGAGTGGAAAGAGTGAGAACCGGCGTTTGGCGATCAAAGCGATCCTCGAGCTCAGTGTACCGACCGCCGGCAAGAAGGGCTCTAAGCTGGCACACCAGGTGCCTGCTGCCGAATTTGTGCTCGAGTCGTTCGGCAATGCCCGCACGCTCTTCAACTCGAATGCTTCCCGATTCGGAAAGTACACAGAGCTCCAGTTCTCGGACAAGGGTCGCTTGTCCGGCGTCAAGACGCTCGATTACTACCTCGAACGCAACCGCGTCTCTGGTGCTCCTTCTGGCGAGCGCAACTTCCATATCTTCTACTATCTCGTCGCAGGAGCTACGCAAGAGGAGAGGCAGCACATGCACTTGACCGACAAGGCTACGTTCCGGTACCTCGGCGGCCGAGGCGTGCCCGCTGCTCGTCAAAACGTCCGCGACGATGACGCACAGCGTTTCGAGCATCTCAAGCTTGCTCTCAAGAACGTCGGCTTCTCTAAACGTCATGTGGCCCAGACCTGTCAGCTCATCGCCGCCATTCTCCACCTCGGCAATCTCGACTTCACCGTCGATCGTTCCCGCGACGTTGATGCCGCCGTCGTGCGCAATACGGATGTACTCAATCTCGTCGCCGAGTTCTTGGGTGTGCTTCCCAACGCTCTCGAGACTGCGCTCAGCTATAAGACCAAGCTCGTTAAGAAGGAGCTTTGCACCGTCTTCCTCGATCCCGATGGTGCAGCGGACAACCGTGATGACCTTGCCAAGACGCTCTACTCCCTGCTCTTCGCGTGGCTCAACGAGCACATCAACGAACGTCTCTGCCGCGACGACTTCGTGACCTTCATCGGCCTCTTCGACCTTCCCGGCCCGCAGAACTTGACCAGCCGGCCCAACTCGCTCGACCAGTTCTGCGTCAACTTCGCCAACGAGCGTCTCATCCACTTCGTCCAGCGCAAGACGTTCGAGGCACATGTCGCCGAGTACTCTCAGGAGGGTATCTCCCGCTTCGTCCCACAGATCCCGTACTTCGACAACTCTGAGTGCATTCGTTTGCTCCAGAACCAGCCCGGCGGTCTCATCCATATCATGGACGACCAGGCGCGTCGCGCACCGCGCAAGACGGACCACACGATGGCCGAGGCTTTCGCCAAGCGCTGGGGCAACCATGGTTCTTTCCGCACGGGTTCGATGGACCGCTCCGGCTTCCCGACGTTCACGGTCAACCACTATAACGGACCGGTGACATACAGCACCGACGGTTTCCTCGCGAAGAATCTCGACGCGCTCAACCCCGACTTCGTCAGCCTGTTGAGAGGTCGCGATGGAGAGGCTACGGGCAGCGAGGGCACGGGCAGTATCAACCCCTTCGTTCGTGGGTTGTTCAGCGCCAAGGCTATCGCGACTCAGGTTCACCCGCGCCACGACGAGACGATCGTCAGCGCTTCGCAGCCCGTCAAGCCCATGCGTACACCGTCGACCCGTCGCAAGAACACGATCAAGCGGGGCACTTCTAATACGCTTGGCGCTATTGACGAGAAGAATGCCGGTGCCGATGAGGACGACGATGGCGGAGACGGGAAGAAGAACGGCGGGCAGCCTTGCGTCGCTGGCGAGTTTAGGCAGGCGCTCGATACACTATTCGAGACGCTCGACGAGACGCAGTCATGGTTCGTCTTCTGCATCGCGCCCAACGACTCTCAACTGCCGAACCAGCTTGAGGGCCGCGCGGTCAAGGGCCAGGTGCGGGCGCTCGGCTTGCCGGAGTTTGCGAGGAGGAGCGCGAATGTGTTTGAAGTTGGCATGACGCCGAGGGAGTTCTGTGATCGGTATAGGGAGCAGATTGCTCAGGCGGGCGTTGTCGAAGGCGATACCAGGGAACAGGTCGAGCAGACGAGGACAGCATTGCAGCTGGGTGAGGGGGATGTTGTGTTGGGACAGTACAAGGTAAGCGTTCTCCCCTCATTCTCGATCAGCATTTTATAACTGAATCTACTATCACAGGTCTTCCTATCTCAACGTGCATTCCACACCCTCGAGGACTTCCTTCGTGCCCGTGATACCGAGGAACAGCGCCGCAACCGCATGCGGGAAGCAGAGCTTGAAGGCGGACTCGGAAATAGCGACCCCTACGCGCCCTATGCGGACCCCGAGGCACCTGCGAATGAGCCATACACACCGCACAGCGCGGACCCGTACGGCAGTGGCTTCAATGCCTCTTCGAGCCAGGCTTTGCCGCTCATGGACCACGCATCGCCGTTCCAGCGCGCGGATATGTATGGCGAGTACGACGCGCGGGGCAGCGCAGACGATTTTGATGCGCGCAGCCGGCTCACGAGTGCGCGTGATGGCGATGAAACAATGTCCATCGCCACGGAAAGTTACGCGCCCAGCCGAAACATGTTCAACGCTACCAACGGCGCTGCCGGTGGTGTGGATAAGAACGCGCTGCTCGAGCGTGAAGCATTACCCGGCGAGGTGCACGAAGGCGAGACGGCCGAGGTGCTCCGCGAGTCCTCAGCTCGCAGGCGCTGGGTTGCGCTTTGCTGGCTGCTGACATGGTGGGTGCCCACGCCATTCCTGCGCTGGTTTGGGCGCATGAAACGTATCGACATTCAACAAGCCTGGCGCGAGAAGCTGGCGATCAACCTGCTCATCTGGTTCTCGTGTGGTTGCGCGATCTTCGTTATTGCTGGCTTGACCCTGCTCATTTGTCCCACGGAACACGTTTACTCGACGGGCGAATTGAGCAGCCATGGGTACAATAACGGGAAGGCGGACGCGTTCGTGGCTATCCGCGGCGAGGTGTTCGATCTGACACAGGTCGCTCAGACGCATTTGCGTATTGTACCTGTTGTCAGCACCAAGTCGATCCTGCAGACGTATGCAGGAACGGACGCGACGGACCTCTTCCCGGTCCAGGTCTCGGCGCTCTGCAACGGTGTCAGCGGCACAGTGTCACCATTCGTGTATCTCAGCTTCAAGAACGACTCGTCGGACGCCAACACGCAGTACCACGATTTCCGCGTCCAAAGCAACGATTCGCGTCCCGATTGGTACTTCGAGAGCATGACGGTCATGCGTTGGAATAATCGCGTTGGATTCATGGGCTACACTCCAGACGAGATCAAGAACATGGCGAATAGCGGGAAGAGTGTTGGCGTGTACAACGGCATTCTCTACGACCTGAGCGACTACATTGCCGTTGGACCCGCACTCGGCGCGCCACCCGGGCAGAGCGTACCGAGTGATCTTGGAGGCGACCGTGACTTCATGGATAGCTCGCTATTGGACGTGTTCAAGTACAACTCGGGCAAGGACGTCACGAAGGACATCGATAAGCTCAACCTCAACTCAGACGTTCTGCAACGCCAGCGCGTCTGTCTCCGCAACCTCTTCGCGATCGGCAAGGTCGACAACCGTCGTAGTGCGCAGTGCCTGTTCTCTGCGTACTTCCTTCTGGCGCTCTCGATCATGATGGTCAGCATCATCCTGTTCAAGTTCCTCGCGTCCATCAACTTCGGAGCTGCGCGTGCGCCGGAGGATCACGATAAGTTCGTCGTTTGCCAGGTGCCGTGTTACACGGAGGGCGACTCTTCATTGCGCAAGACGATCGACTCCCTCGCAGAGCTCAAGTACGACGACAAACGCAAGCTCATCGTCGTCATCTGCGACGGTATGATTGTTGGATCCGGTAACGACAAGCCCACGCCCCGTATCGTGCTCGACATCCTCGGCGCCGACCCCTCGCAGGACCCCGAACCGCTCTCGTTTGGCAGTCTCGGCGAGGGTGCGAAGCAGCACAACATGGGCAAGGTCTACTCCGGTCTCTACGAGGTCAACGGACACGTCGTTCCCTACCTCGTCGTCGCTAAGGTCGGCAAGCCCTCTGAGCGCTCGAGGCCGGGTAACCGCGGCAAACGTGACTCTCAGATCTTGCTCATGAGGTTCTTCAACCGCGTGCATTTCAATGCGCCCATGAGCCCGTTGGAATTGGAGATGTACCACCAGATCAAGAACGTCATTGGTGTTAACCCGACGTTCTATGAGTATATCTTCACGGTGGATGCCGATACGACTGTCGCTCCCTTGTCGCTCAACCGGCTTATCTCGGCGTACGTCTTTCCTCTGTGGGCTAGGATTGCAAACTGATGACTGCTACAGTATGATCCACGACAAGCGCGTTATCGGAGTTTGTGGCGAGACGTCGTTGGCCAACGCGAAGCAATCTATCACGACGATGATGCAGGTCTACGAGTACTTCATCTCTCACCACCTCGCCAAGGCCTTCGAATCGCTTTTCGGATCTGTCACTTGCTTGCCCGGTTGTTTCACGCTCTACCGCCTCCGCACCCCCGACACGCACAAGCCCGTCCTGGTCTCTACCCAGTTGGTCGACGATTATGCCGAGAACCGTGTGGACACGTTGCACATGAAGAACTTGCTGCATCTCGGTGAAGATCGATACCTCACGACGTTGCTCCTCAAGCACTTCCCGCTGTACAAGACGCAGTTCGTCCGCGACGCACACGCGTACACTGTCGCTCCGGACGACTGGAAGGTCTTGCTCTCTCAGAGGCGTCGTTGGATCAACTCGACGGTGCACAACCTCGCGGAGCTTATCTTTTTGGACAAGCTGTGCGGTTTTTGTTGCTTCTCGATGCGCTTCGTCGTTATGATTGATTTGGTGTCGACCATCATCCAACCGGTCTCTGTCGGATATGTGCGTGCTTACATTATTCAGCTTTGGCTGGCGGTTCCACTAATTTCATTCTCCTTCAGATCGCATACATCATCTATCTCGCAGCATCAGGCGATCAGATCCAGACGGTATCCATTGTGCTCATCGTTGCAGTCTACGGTCTCCAAGCGCTAGTGTTCGTGCTCCGGCGCAAATGGGACATGATCGGATGGATGATATTCTACATCCTGGCCATCCCCATCATGTCGCTCGCCATCCCGCTCTACTCGTTCTGGAAGATGGACGACTTCTCGTGGGGTCAGACGCGTATTGTGCTCGGTGAAGCCGGCAAGAAGCTCATTGTGCACGACGAGGGCAAGTTCGACCCAAGGTCTATCCCGCTCAAGAGCTGGAACGACTACGTGCGTTCGATTCCGTCCATGACCTTGAGAATAGGGTGCTGATCTATGACATAGGAAAACGAACTTTGGGACAAGGAGAGCAACCACTCGATTGGCTCATGGGTACCGCCTACGAAGCTCAAGAATGACGGCTACGCCCAGTCTGCTACCGCTTCGCTCTACGGCCGCGAGACGTACTACGACCCACACCCACAACAGCAGCGCTCGTTCTCGCCTTCGCCTTCCATGCTTGGCTACGGTCATCCTGCCGCCGCGTATGGTCAACCGCCAGGCTACCAGTCCGGACGCGGTACACCAACGGGTGGCTACGCGCAGAACCCCTTCGGCGCCGGCGCACAAAGCGTGTATGGTGGGCAGAGCATGTACGGCGGTGTGGCTCAGCCCACGCCTTCCCGCCCTGCGACGAACTACCTCGGCGACGTGCAGATCCCGATGACGGGCAGCCCCGATGGGATGCACGGCGGCGGGCCTAGTGACGCCGAACTCGAGCATGGCGTGCGTGCGATCCTGGCAGAGGCGGATCTGAATACGATCACGAAGAGGGAGATCAGGAGGAGACTTGAGGAGCGGTTCGGGACGAATTTGGATGGACGCAAGGCGGTCATCAATGCGGCTATTGACCGTGGGCTGCTTGAGCACGCCTAAGTGGTCGATTATCTTTCGGACCTAGGTGGCTCGTTCTATTTTCTCTCTTGGTTTCGCACTGCTGTTCTTCCACTTTACGTTCACGTTTCCGTTATCGAACTCTCACTGCATTGGTGTCGTGGATCTGCGACCCTTGGACGCTATTGGACCTTGTTTGCATGCCTCCCTTCCCCACATATAATCAATTCACCATCACATCTTCCCCCGTATCCCCGTATCCTCAATATCCGGACTCGTATCGTAGCGTATGGTCGCCCACCTCATCGGGCTCGCGCATTCTTTACTAGTAGACAATGATGTTTTCGTATAAAGCTGTTGCATGTTTCGATGATCATGGACTCTCTGTGATATCCTCTGAATCTTGCACATTCAGCAATTGACGGCAGGTGCCAAGTGGGGATGGGCGTATCATGTCAGTCTGAGGTGGTACTATGTACAGCTGGTTTAACTAGCTTTACGCTGGCATACTGATGATCCCGCCTTCCGCCCGCAGAGTTTCCCGCCTGTCGACGAATTCCTGCAGCCCATTCATCCTTGCCACGCGCAGCCCTTCGGCCATCGCGGCGTCGGCCTCTTCTTTGCCTCGCCGGCCCGGGAACATGTAGCCTATGAAGTGTAGGCGGGGAATGGGAACACCGGCGTGTGAGCGGTTCTTGAACAAGGTATTCAGCTCATTCCAATGGTCCTGCATACTTTCTGGACCCGAATTCATGGCATCGACGCGCCCAATAAGCTTGACTAGCTTCGGAAATACGCAGCCATCCTCTTCGTCGTCTTCATCGTCGGACACCTCTAAGACGCTAAAGTCGAAGTCGGTGAAACGCCCCGATACCGAAATCACCGACGAGAATGGGCAGAGTTCATCGCGCAACACGACGCGAGGTTGGTAGTCTGGATCGTCTTCAAGCTCATCGAACAGCTCGAACTCATTGAAACAGTCGAACGACATGTGCTCGATCTGCCCCTCCTTTCCCTCGAAATTCGATAGCACGCGAGGCAAGACGTACTGCAGTAGGGGATCGCCGTCAGAGTCATCCCCTTCATCGCGGTCGCTTTCTTCCTCGCCATCGGACTCCGGAATAATCTCGAGGGATACGCCAAGGTGGTCCATGCCAGGGTCTAGCACGCCTGGCTCATCTGCGTCGAAGTGGAAGGCACGCAATCTGAAGAGATCGCCTTGCCCACGTAGAAAAGCTAGCGCATTGTATGATTCGTGGGTTAAACGCGGCGCGAATGTGTCAACAACGGGACCCCAGCCTGCGTTCCCTCGATAAGCGATACGAAGATCTCGCATATCGTCCGGGAGAACGAGCTTCTGCCAAAAACCAATGATGTCTGACTGCTGCGTCCCGAAGAGATGTAGGTTGTGTAGTCGGGAAAGGATCACAGTGGGGCAGTTGTTGCCGCTCCATGTGATAGGCCCCTTCGCTAGTAAGATGACGTCTAGGTGCTCGAGATGAGAGAGGTTATTGAGCATGTCAAGAAAGCAATGCACGGGACTCGGCAGCGAGTGCTCGACTACCAAGCGCCGAAGGTGCGGTGCAATCACCATTGTAGGCATGTTGTACAGTTTGCATGACTGTAGCTTTGGCGCTCGTAGAAGCATATTCGAAGATGGCTGAGTCTTCTGAAGGATGTCCAACGCGAGGAGGTTTGGAAGATCCTTGTCGTGCAAGCTCGTGTACCAATTGAATGTGTTTGGATTGGAGAGGACGCTGACCCGGCCCATCGCGGTTGTAGCGAGCGCTGTTAACTTTTTATAGCGGGGCGAGTACTGGTTATGGTCCAGAGTGATATGTAGGGGAGCATTGCCTGCGCGCGATAATGCTTCATCCAGCGCGGATTCGGGCATCACGGAGAATACCTTCGCCCAGAGTGAATGAAGAGAGAGGAGCAGTTGTCGCCAGCGTCGATTCACATGCGTGAGATATATCCAGCCCAAGCGGAAGCGAACCTCTCCCGGACCAATCACTTCATTGGCTCGCGCTCGTGGAGGATCGATATCGCTCATGAGCTCGAAGAACTCGCAAAGAACGTCGTCATTCAGGGCCGAGAATGAGTTGTCAGTGCCCATAGATATTGGCTGCGGTGGGAACTGGACTGGTATAAGTTATGAGTCCCTCGTATGATCATCGGGCACGGCTGACCAGTTCCATGTCTCGTTGAATGGGGAATGAGGCGATGTGGCGATGGTCGTGGTTCTGGACGCGTTGCGGCTACTTACATTGCGCACCTGGTCGGCGAGATCGGCAGTCACGTCCACGTGCTCTTCCCCACGCTTGCCGTGCGTACATCCACCGCGCCTTTTCAGGCCTTGCCACCGCACGCGGTTGTTCCCTTGACCAATTCGACACCACGCAGGGTCGATGTTGGGGACAGCTGTGCGTGCGCAACTCGCCTCTCATGCGTCGTCTGGCGAGAATGGATTACACCGCGCTCCTGAGCTTCTCAACAGGGAAGCCTTCGTTCAGCAGGGTTCAACCCAAACCGTGGCCAGCTTCTCGTGCTCCTTGATGGCGCCACCGCGATATACACTCAGCGGAATAAGGATAGTAACTGTGTTACCCTGGGACAGATGATGTTGAGTACTTAGTCCAAGTACGGACGTTATTCTATGGCGTCCTCAAGTGTATCCTTTGGTCAAATACACGACCGCCGACTCTGGAAGCACTCTTCCGAGTCGCACGCTAACATTTGCAGGATGTTAGACTTCAAACTCACTTGGCGCACCTTGGTCTAGAGTTTCCCGTCGATCCTGCAACCGGCGGATGCACCATTGGTCCGAACACTTAAATCATGCCATCGCTTCGGTTTGCCGGAACCGATATGTTTTGTGCATGGATTGCAAGAGACGGCATCTCTACACATCTTAGCATGTAGATGCGCTGGGTATTGTGTACCTCCGGTGCACACGATCGTCACAATGCATATGGTGGCCAAGCATTCGTCCAAGGCAAGCACTGAACGCTGACACACTTCTTTCATGAACAGGATCGACCCTAATGTTCAGGCCATTGAGGATGTCGGTTGATGCGCGTGCTGGGCTCACGTTGTACATGACGAGCAGGAGTATCATTCAGCATGAGCTACACGCGGAGCCACACATTCGGCTGCGGCGAGGGGACGACTGACGCCGTGTGTAGCCAAAAGATATCTTTGGCGAATACGGATAGGATATATAGCATGGCCAAGCTCCCAACGGAAAGTGTCAAGCAAGTACTCAAGCTTCTGCAAGTGCGGATCCTAGTCTCATGAAACGCTGTCAATGGTCACTGACCGAATCCTCAGTAATGTCATCTCCCGGCTTGTCCGATCTGCGCAAACTATCCAACATCATCAGCGACTCGGTTGACCGCATCGAGAAGGTGCTCGCGTCTAGCTCTTTAGACTTTCCGTCTCTCGTCTCGCTCTACAGCGAGAAGCAAGAGGCGGCGCGAAACCTGCCAGGGGTCGCCAAATCTGTCGTTGCGCTGATCGCTGCGTCAGAGCAACTTGCGATGACTGCTAGATCTCCCAGCGCATCTCTTCTCGACATGTCGAAGAAGGTGCATGAGTCTACCTCTCTCTCATAGCTCAGAAGCTCTGACCGGATCTCTTCCCAGTTCCAACTCTGTGGAGCTTTGAGGATTGCGCTGGAAGCTGACGTAGCGGAAGTACTGAGAGAGAAGGGTCCTTCGGTAAGTGGATCATACCGAACTCCTTAGACCGCCTCTCACTGTCAACCCGAAGCATGTCGATTACATCGCCAAGCAGAGGAATATCGACCCTTCCAAGCTTGGTGAGGGCTCGCAAACACACCTCCGTTGCAACACGCTCACTATGCACACTAGCACGAGCTCTCAGGATGTTAGCAACACACCATGTCTTCACCGAAGTCACCCCGAACATTTTCGCCAACAATAGAGTGTCTAGCATCATGGATTCAGGGCGGCCATGCTCTCAACTTGCTGCAGAGTATGTACACGCTCTCCATCTCTCGCTACGATGCCACTCATTTGTATTACGCTAGCCCGTCCGCCAAATTAGTCGGATTGCCTGCACAACTCAGCTTCACGTGCGACCTTTCACTCTGCTCGAATTGGAACGATCTGACATGCGAGCCCGTTGGCACAGTCTCGATTTTTCTTTCAAGAGAGGTGGCTACTTGGCAGACGTAGTCCTATCCCCGGCCACATCACATTCGACCAGTCCCTGCGACACCGCCTGGAGCGGAGCCGATGGCATCAACGGCGCTTTCTTCGAGTGTCTAGACCGTCCCGGCAACGAGCGCTTAAGGGAGACGTTCGGTGCTGCTATGCTCGGGATAACGGCGCTCACCCATCCCACTGCTATTCTCGAAGGTCTGCTCTGTGCATGTAGCCTTGAGGTGCAGCGCTCAACCTTTGTGACAGGGTTTGACTGAACGTCGCTGCCAGCTGGGAGCGTTGTCGTCGACGTTGGCGGCGGGATCGGAACCCAGATGCTCATCTTGGCGCGTCACTTCCGGCACTTGAAACTCGTAGTCGAGGACAGGGCGGCAGTATGCCCTGACACGTTGAAGGTCCCCGCGCGCAGTTCTCGACTCAACGATATGCTAACCTATCGCTCAAACATCGCAGTATCTCACGTATGAGGCGCCGTACATTCTGGCTACGGGGCAGATCCAGATAATAGGCGAGTACGACGCGCCATTGATGGAGTACCATGTAGTGATCGTCATACAGGTCACGATTTCTTCAATCCCCAGCCTGTCAAGGACGCGTCGGTCTTCTAGTATGCCTGTACACGTCCGCTTTCCTTCACCTTCTCTGATTGCGTCCGAATAGCGTCAGACACATCTGTCACGACTGGCCGGATGCCGAGGCGGTCAAGATTCTCAGAAACCTTCGCGAGGCGGCTCAGCTACATACACAACTCGTCTTGCACGACATGATCATGCAGCACGCCTGTATTGATGACGATGCGGATGACATCCCAGTAAGGGGAGGTCTTCCTCCGCCACCAAGTCCTCTCCTCGCGAACTGGGGGCGTGCAAACTCGTACACGTACACCATGGACATGCAGGTGCGCAAGTGCCGATATGTCTTCAGCCAAGTTGATGCTCAGTGAACATGTAGATGATGACGGCTTTCCACTCGAAAGAGCGCACTCTGGCCGAATGGCGCGTCCTGCTCGCCCAGAGCGGTTGGAAGCCTGTGCAGATCAACTATGGCAGCCGTCCCATGGTCATCTCAAACAACACTATCATCGCAGTTCCAAAGGTTCGTGAAGAAGGTCACAAGGTGGATGGGTCGTACATAGGCTTTCCGGAATCGTGAGAGTGTTGTACAATCGTAGTATACTTGATACAGAACTTTGCAATCATCAATATTGTGTTCTCTACTGCTGCTCTGGTCTGATGCCACGGCTTAGTCGAATGGGACTGGACGGATGCCCGGTCCCGCAACGAGCCCAGCCGCACTATTGCGACCCTTCTCCGCCTGTGCTGCAGCGAATGCAGACGGGACCGGAATACCGCAGCAGTCGCCCCACGTCGAAGTAGCTTCGCCGTGTGCATGAGCGTGGCCGTAATGAGGATCGCTGGGATCCACGTCCGTGGAAGGCGGAGGTGGGCCCTCGTAGGGTAGTACAGTCCCGAAAAGGAAGTGCTGCATGACTGGCAGTTTACCCAGCACTTCTGCGCGGTACATCTTGATCATGCCCTCGTTAACTTTGTCCCAGGTTTTGACGGCGGAAATGTCATCCAGCATGGGAGAGTGCCAACGTAATGAGGCCGTTTTCACCTGAGCATACGTCAGACGTATATGTCTATGCACCACGGGGGGACTCACCGAGTTGATAAACTTGATGCAGGCGAAGTACATGTAGTCCTTGGCGAACTCGTCTACGATCTCCGCATCATGTATGGACTTCGGTCGTAGGTACTTATGTCCTGAGATTTATCATCAGTATGCATATAGTGAGAAGAGTGTGATGCGTACCTCGAAGTTGGGCGGAACCAAAGAGGAATGGAAGAAAGTGATAGTCGTCTAGGCCCCACACACCATGCGAGCCAGCCGGTTCCAGCCAGTACGTTGATTGTAGAAAGCGCATCACTTGAATATACCTGACCAGCATTGTCAGCGCGTTGTGCTAGAGACATGCGGCGGCCTTACCTCCAAAATACACGCGTCACCAATGCTATATAGTCCGTGTCCTTGAAGACCTCAAGACGTTCGAGGCAGAGCCTGCATTCTCCATGAGTATCATCGCCTCCCGTGGGGGTTCAACACGTACATCCAACACAGAAAGTTCAATTCCATCCCGCTCCCGTAGTCGATTCTACTCCGGCTACCCCAGCATTCTTCGAAGTACGCCTTCACCTCCTGGATCGCGTCCTTCGGCAAGCCAGGTAACGTCTCGTGAATGGTCGCTGATTCCTTGATTGAACAAGAGCGGTTAGTCTTATGGGTATTAGATGAGAGGTATGAAGCGTACTTCTAGCACTCGATCGTGGAACGTCTTGAACGCAGGATTGCCGAAACGCGACGCCTTGTTATCCACGGGCGGGGTGGCGCGTGCGATCTCTTCAACTCGGTCCAGTGCCTTCAACGCAAATTCTACTCCCTGATCATCTCAAAGGCAGTTCTGGACAGATTCAAACACTACGTACGGAAGATTGGGAGCAGTCCATAGTAAGCTTGACGTTTACGACAGCCGAGTTGAGTGTCTCTATATATGATATGAGCGCAGCGTGCGTTGAGGTCGACTCAAACGCCTTCAGTTGCTCTGCGGAGAGTATGGCCTTTGTCGGGGTTTTGTAGGGCATTACGGAGATGGTGGTGGTTCAGAGGAGACCATGCGCCGAACCGTGACAGTACCGTGACGCCCCTTACGAAACACGCGTACATACGCTTGACGCCACGCGCGTCCGATAGCATCCTTACCGTCAACCATCGACGTCTTTCCGAGATGAGTACATCGTACAGGCAATTTCAATGGAGTCCGGATCCGCATTTCGCCCTCCCGCAGGCCATCATTAACGCCCTTCGACGAGCAGCGACGAGCACGTGGGTTCGATGAGGCAGGCCAAATACTGTTAAATAATGCCGATCCAGGGACGCGATGCATGTTTCTGCACTTCCGCTTCAGCTCAGGCTCTTGCAGTATACCCGCACAGCATCGTTATACCGGTTATGCTATGCGAGGGTATCAGATACTCCTATTGGACCCACCCTCACCTTTGCGGATGCTCCTTGGGCTTCAACTCGGCTTCGACATTGGCAAGAGACCACATCGTTCGGGTTCGTATTAGGCGACTGGCTCCGAAAGTAAACAGTTACTTTATCCCATCGACTCATTCGATTTCTCATTGCTCTTCTCCTCCCTCACCTCAGCTTATGAATAATTGACAACGGGTTATCATTCGTGTTGGGTGTGCAAGCGTTCATGGTTCTGGCTGCCAATGACCAGCGTGCCACGCTGGTCACGGCGCCGTTGGGACCGCAACTTTTCTCATTGAGGCAAGCATTAAGGGCATGCTGAGACAGACATTGATGGCCTGCAAATTCCGGACTGAGTTGTCGCTCTAAGTATCACAAGAGATGCATAACCAGCGCCCAGAAGATCCGTGAACATCCGAAGTTAATTCTGTGACAGCTAAAAAGTGCAGAGAATCGGTATCTCGCTACCATGATCCAAGCATTATTGGCGAGTCGCGGTCACGCCTCCAGATCTGACCCATCCTCCGCGTGCGCTAAGAGGGCCCTCTACGGTCATCCATGTCAGCTGATGTAAGACATACCAAGATTCGGGAAGACCTACGCTTTCTTCGCGCTGCCGTCTCTGCCTCGGCGGTGCCGGCCGTGGGAACTCTGGCACATCCCACAACCGGACCGTGTTATCTTTCGAGCCGGACACTATGCGTCTACCATCCGGAGACAGCGCGACCGACGATACACCCTCGGCGTGCCCAGTAAACGGCCTTCCCAGCTGTCGTCTCGTCGCCACATCCCACATCCGGATCGTATGATCGTCTGAGGCCGAGACGATGCGCTGTCCATCCTGCGAGAAGCCCACACAATTCACCGGGCCAGTATGGCCGTTGAACGACGCCAAGCTCTCCACCGCCACATCTTGGCCCTCTGCCGCCACTGCCACTGACCACAGTCTCACCGTAATGCCATATGCAGATACTATGAGCTTGCCATCCGGAGAAAACGCAACGGACCTGACGGAATTGCTTTCTGGTCGACCTCCGTCTCTGAGCTGCCCCATGCGCGGACTCCCTATCAATCTTCTCGTCTCAACATCCCAGATGCGCACTGAGTAGTCGCGAGAGCTTGACACGATCCACCTGTCATCGGGAGAGAATGCAGCAGAGTAGACTCTCATCTCATGACCCGAAAACACTTCTCCAACTGTTTCGCCCGTTGCCACGTCCCAGATCCGAAGCTCGTTGTCATTCGAGCCGGAGAGAAGGTGTCGCCCGTCTGAGGAAAACATGACGGACCTGACCCACTCAGCGTGCCCCGAGAATGGCTCGCCAGACTGCCCCCCCGTTCCCACATCCCATATTCGGATCTTGCCGTCGCCTGAGCCTGATGCAACGGATTTACCATCCGGAGAGAATGCGACGGTCCACACCACGTCGCTATGTCCCTCACAAGTAGTCACGGTTTCGACGTCGTCCAAGTCCCAAATTCTCACCATCGAATCGAATGAGCCTGAGGCAATGTGCCTTCCATCGGGCGAAAACGTAACGGAACAGACAGGGACAGTCTGATTGCTCAGACCTGTGGGATAAACATCATGAGCTGATTGTATCCGGACGCATAGGCTATCGTGCTCACTTCGCCAAACCAAATCCGAGAAATGTCCCACAAAGCGCTGTACGATCTGAAGATCTTCTTGACTTGCCGAGTCCCCGATATGGCGCAAGATCTGCGATCGTACTGTCCTGTATTGTCCCAGCATCTCATCGGGGCGGCCAGAAGATCTCTCCAGGATTGCGCTTAAAACGCTGCAGAGAATACTACTGTCGATGTGGGCAGGCGTGGGATCTTCGTTGGACGGTGCGAGTTGCAAGCACTTCTTTAACTCGTCAAAGAGCATTTGCCGCGTATCCGCTGTTGAAGCATGAGACTTGGCGACGCCATACGATTGGAACGCGAAGGGTGTACCTAAGCTTGCATAGAAGCGTATCGCATCAAGCTGACGGTGTTGTGTGACATCGCTCTCTATCTTGCTATCGTAGCCGACGTATTGTTGGAATATATCTACGGCATGGTTAGCTCGTTCTCGAAGAATGAAGGAGACGAATCGATACAAACACGATAAATGATTGTCTGGACCGTCTGCTAAGTTCTCCATGAAAAGCCGGATGGTCTGGCGTTGGTCGTCCGTGGCTTCTGCAGGTAAGCGGTGTATTATATGAGGCCACAGTTCAAGAGGCGAGGAGTCCTTCGCCCTCGTCCCGGCCCGGGTGAGGATCGCCAAGACACTACACAGAATATCTACTGCTATGGGCCTGGCATGGTCGCTTAGAAGCCCGTGTAGCCCACGAAGCAACACGTCGCGGCCCTCCACTATTCTCTCCGTGAGGAAAAGATATGCCTGAACATGGGTGTGAAAAGTGCTCACCTGATTTGGCATGTATGCTCATCATTGCCAGTTGTGTCCGCTGTGAATCGTCGTTAGGGTCGACCGCGGGGTGGGCGATGTACTGTCGGAACAGGTCAGGAATCGAATCGTACAGATCCACCTCCCTCCAGTCTTTCCATTCATCCGCCGTGCCGATGAGCGCCGTATCCGGTTGCCTTATCTTCTGCCAAAACTCTGGCTCCGAAGGCAAGTACGCGCTTGGCGTGTACATCGTCTGCGACTGGCTCCAAAAGGTTAGGCGAGAGAGAACCGAGCGGGACATTGTGGCAGACATCGAAGTCTTCATGACGTTCGACTCTGGTGCGCCAGTGGGATTCTCGGCAACGACCGTGCTGAGATTCTTCGAACGCCAGACCGAGGTATGGATTCGCTGGCCAAACTGAATGACGCGTCCCTTGCCACGATGTGGCCTAGTACTGTGGTGAGGCCAGCACTCGGAATGACATCCAAGATTGCGTACCAAGAGGTTGTCTTGTTTGCTCGCCAGCCCTCTGCCTTCTGATCATCGACACTGGTCGGCTGAGCCAGACTTGTCAAGGGCCGGAATACAGACCAACCCGCGCGGAGCCCACGCTTGTCCATGGTGACAAGCTTCCACAAGAAGTGAAGGAGGTTGAGAAGCAACTCAACCAATTTCCATACGAGCAGGACGAGAATTTCGACAAGTCCCCATCGATTATCTATCCAGCGCCCTCCACCTTTCCGCTCGCCGTATGTCAGGCGACGGAAGGGCGCATGCTCGAATACCCTCCATACAAGGGTGAGAGACTCCTTCCCGATCTTGATGTCATCGATATCCTCAGAGTTGCGTATGAAGTGATCAAAGCGAAGCCCAGCGGCGGAGGCCTCAGAGAACATCCATCTCAGAGAAGGGCGAGTGCGATTGAGGCTCTTGTTCTCTTCATTTCCACCACCTCTACGAGCACGCGTATCAGATAAGTTGAAAAGAAGGGCTCTGACACAAGAGTATCATCACGCAGAGAACTCACACGTCCGAATGTGTCCCCGCAAACCACACCTCCTTCGTGTGTGGTTGAGATTCGTCCGAAACCGGCTCTAGCTGTGACTTGGAAGGTCCAGCGCCACCATTTGCGTACTCTGGCAGAAACTTGACTCGACGCTCGTCCAGAGCCAATGCGTGCCGGAAGAAGCAGACGTGCGTCATACCATCGATTGTCTCGGGGAGGAGTTTTCTGGCACGTACCACCCCAATCGATGACACCGTATCCCTAATGACAAGGGTATCAACTTAATAAACCGACTATGCGGGTAGATAGAATGCATACCATGCGCCGACAAAGTGGACCTTGACCTCACGGGAGAATGTCGTCTTGAAAGTTGCAGCAGACGACTCCCGTGGAATAGACGCCTCCGGATCTTCAATGTCCTTAGCAGGAGGATGAACCAAGTCACTCTCAGGATCGGCATATAACTGATAGGCACTAGCAAACGGAAGAGAACATTAACAATGCGCAATGCACGAATGAGCGCCAGCCATAAAGCATACAATGGAATTTGCGCCTCGTTACCCCGATGAATCAACCCGACCTGTGATTACCACTATTCAATGGGTGTCGTTGGATAGGACCTACCGAGAACGCGCCTTGCGTATCATTGCGGAGAGTGTGCGGACTTGATACGCGCCCCGCGAAAAGCCTGTGCGAATTTGAGGGTGCGAAGGATATATGGAACAGTTATATTTTCCCCATACCAAACAAGAATATGCAGTCTCCGTCCCTATAATTCTCGGATAACCAGTGGTACGCGCCAAGGAGAATGCGCTCGAAGTTCCTGAAACGTCATGAGAGGTCGCGGTGTCAGGGTTGGTGTCATTCAGAAGAGCGTCTCACCATGCGATAGCGAGATCGAGCTTGTGACCAATCGTTCTTTTATAATACGACCACGTCTTCGACGACGGCTGGGCATATGTTCCAATACCGCTGTTGTAGTAAGTGAGCTGATTGTCACCTTCCCCCTTGCGGATCAGGCGGTACAGCTCTATGACGTTCGTGTTCTATCGAGTGTTTGATACATTCTGTCCGTCTGCGCCGAACATTGACCGGAGATGGCGTACCTTATCACCATATTGATTCGAGGTCCCATCAATGCAAACAACCAACCGCCTCCCATTCTTCCTACTTCCACAGCAACTCCTCATCGGGTTCGAGGGTGGAGGCTTGTTAATCCCAGCCTCATCAGGAGCAACCGCATTGGGGCCACTTGGGAGCGGTATCTCCGGTGCTGGTGGGGTATCCATGACCGCCGGAGCATCTTGTACTATCTGAGCGTTAGGAATATCGGGGATACTACCCGAGCCTCCTAGGCTTGCGAGAAAAGCCAGAAATGTCAGTAATGGTGGAGGTGCTATAAGCAGGTGAGATATCAGCGGATGCGAAATGCGCGTATGAAGAAGACGTCACCAGGAGCCCGATTAGCAGTATTCCGAACCGAAGCCCGCTCCGCCATAACTGTACTCGAAGAGTGGTCAAAGGCTTGTGGATGATGAGGGCAGGAAGTGGGCGTTCGGGAGGGGGAAGAGCCAGAGGGAAGATGGTGGTTAGAAGGGTCCTCACCCCATCCAGATAGGAACAATTGGCACACTCACTGCATGCGTACGTTGATGTTCTTTTCTCACGCGAGGCGCTGTACGGGATTCCACTGCAGGTAGCGCACTCATGTTTGATCTCCGATACTGCTTCGCAATGCCAGAATGTACAATGGAGATGATATAAGTCTACGAAGGCCGTAGAAGCAGCCGTTGCACCTGCTCGTGTTGAAGGAGCTGCGTCCGTTTACTATCTGACAGGCCGACATTCCGCTGGCGCCTAAACAGAGTTGGGGAAGGCATCCCTGGCGACGCTGTATTCACGCTCGGCCCCCGCGGTGCTTCGATTTGCCATAGCTCTGTGGCGGATACGTAGACAGTATCTCTTCGGATCACTATTTGTGGACATTGTATTGACAGTCTCAAGGTAAAGTGATGATTGATTATGTCTGCAGCTATGGGGATTCAGTCATGGGTCTCATATCATGCCAGGTACGACTTACGCAGTCGCAATCAAGAAGCCATACAGTGTGTTTGACGCTGGAGCTAGGAGTTAAGAGGCCGTACGTGACATGATAGACGCGTAGGGATAAAGTACGGTCGGACATGGCGGGGGCCATGACATACTGATAAGAGGCGCAGGTGACGCGGAAGCTTGAGTTTATGAATACCGCTTCCCGAGGACCGGTTATCTTCAGCTATGCCGATGTGTCGGTTGGGAAATGGTGACCGATTTAGGAAAAATGCCCTCGAAGAGCCTCGAGATGCACGAGGTACGGTCTACTTAGAGAGGCGTGTCAACGTCGTGTGGCTAACTGTGAACACGATAAAACTGATCTTCTATGTTCGGCGGCCATGATTGGGTTCTATACGCGAAACAAGTAAGAAATGAGCCAAGAAGGGAAGAGAATGCTCACCCATGAGGCACGCTGGTAATGAGTTGTGGGCGTTCTTCTATTTATCACGGTCCACGTTCACGGGCTCTCGACGTCTATCCAGCTTTTGGTAGGCTCAAGCTAGCGAGTACGCGAACAGTCTCACAGGAGTTGAAACACCCGATGTATCGAGCCTGCTACCGCGAACCGTGCACTTCATTCCCCATGGTGTCGTCCCAAGGTACTGAAGTAGAGCACGAGTCAACTGCAACTGGCTTGCGGATCGACCAAGAAGGCGGCATGCCTCCTTCTGGACCGTCGCGTCCGATGAAGCGAGAGCCTCACCCGAACTATGTTCGGTAGAGACCAAGAGTTCTTTGAGTTTGTCGAGGTCATCGCGTGTCAACCTGTGGATAGCGATCAGCTTTACTGGCGACATTGTCCACAAATCAGAGTCCCGCGCTCGGTCTGCGCTGAATCAGAAACATACCTTTTACACTCTGATTCATCAGAGTTGACCTCTTCAAGCGGTACATTCAACACGAAAGACCGAAAGTACGAAAGCCGGGCCGAAAAGGCATTGATCACTTTGTCCAGCACGACACATGTGTCCGCAGAGGGTATCGACTCAAGCCCGCTCTGCCATTTGGGGCGCCATACAAGCCCGGTATCTGGAAGGATATGTCGTTCGCTTTGCTTGCGAGGTCGGCGCATTAACCAAGTTCCTGGAGTGTCAAGCTGACAAAGCCTTAGCTGATTTCATGGATCAACACACAAATCAGTGATCCCAGCCTGACGGTCAAGGAACGAGTATCATCCTGGCCTTCCGTATCCATGGTCGTGGGCGTTGAAAGCAAGAGTAGGAGGGAGATGGCCGAGGACGCGCGAATCACACGTGCCGCGCCTCGTGTTCCGTTGGGAGAATCTGTATCTTACTCAGGCCCCGTCCTCCACTAGTCTGATGACCGACTACAAAAAGAGTGGCGGAGGCAAGCTCGAGTACTTAGTCGTCTAGGCCCCACACACCATGCGAGCCAACCGGTTCCAGCCAGTACGTTGATTGTAGGAAGCGCATCACTTAAACATACCTGAGCAGCATTGTCAGCGTGTTGTGCTATCGAGACATGCGGCGGCCTCACCTCCAAAAATACACGCGTCACCAAAGCTATATGGTCCGAGTCCTTGAAGACGCCAAGACGTTCGAGGCAGAGCCTGCATTCTCCATGAGTATCATCGCCGCCCGTATAGGCTCAACACGTACATCCAACATAGAAAGTTCAACTCCATCCCGCTCCCGTAGTCAATCCTACTCCGGCTACCCCAGCATTCCTCAAAGTACGCCTTCAACTCCTGGATCGCGTCCTTCGGCAAGTCAGGTAACGTCTCGTGGATAGCCACTGACTCCTTGATTCGTGAGGAGCTGTCAGTCTTATGCGCAGAAAGGAGATGTACAATGCGTACTTCTAGTACTCGATCGTGTCTTGAATGCAGGGTTGCCGAAACGCGATGCTTTGTTATCCACGGGCGGGGTGCCCCGTGCGATGTCCTCAACGCGATCCAGTACCTTCAGCGCGGCATCTAATCCCTAATAAACTCAGAGGCTAGCTCGCCCAATCTGCGGCTCCACGTACGGGCGATTGAGAACAGTCGGCGGTAAGCTTCACGTTCACGACAGCCGAGTTTAATGTCTCGATATACGTTAGGATGGCAGTATGTGTTGGTGTGGACTCGAACGCGGCAAGTTGTTCTTTCGATAGTATAGCCTTAGTTGGGGTTCTGTACGCTGTGGGCATCGTGCTGGCGGCGACCGTCATGGTTCGGTGCAAATGTGAAATGACTGATCGAAGCTGACGAAATGGCCAGGCATTTATTCACACGAGTACGGTTGCCGGCTAGTCCGAGGCCAACTCGCGCGTCGCGTCTCGCGCACGACGCGTGCGGCAGCAGTTATCGACCCGACAAGGACTTACCGTATCCCCACCCTTCGCTCCAGCAGCGTACACGGCTACCAGAGTACCCTCCTGGCATAGTTATAGACCTTCGACAGCCTCCTCCGGGCGAGGTTACACCCGGGAAAGTGGCAGTAGATAGTTTCGCAATTTTCCGAACATTTCCCACGCCTCGGTCTCGAGCTCTGGAGGACATGGAGTACTATGGACGCTATGGACACTCAACAGTAAGACTCGTACCATCTGCAGGAGCTTCACAATGCCCGAGAATTCGACATACAGCACCATAGCTAGACCCAGTAGACTTCATCCCCATTTTTTAATATATTGCTCATTCATTAAGGAGTCAAAGGTCTTAGCCAGGTAAGCCGCACTAGCGCGCATATATAGTCATCGTTGATGCGCAAATGCTATCAAAAAGTGAGTGCTTCGATGGCGTCTTCCTTGTCTCCTTCGCAGACCTTATAAATAAGGTCTGCACCAAAGATGCGCGTCGTTGCTGGCGCTGCCCTATCAGCTGATAAGACCGGCGCGCGAGAGTTGTCAGAAGTGAAAGAAAACCATAAAAATGTTGTCAAAAAGCGATAAGTCCCACGCGCGCGGGGCCGCGGCGCGCGTTCGCTCTTTGCTCTGCGCCACAACTCGAGAATGAGCACGCCCGACGCATCTACGGGCGAGCTTGACGCAGACGATGCCGTACTGGACACGGTCATGAAATACCTCCAGAACCTTCCCGGGGAATGGAGCATGGGGAGACTCATCGCAGTCTACCTTCGCGATCCTAAGCAAGGCTCGACACGTTCTCCTACACATCGCGCATCTGTTCAAAAGTTCCTCAGTGGAGCAGATACCGTTCACAACGCATACAGAGCTGTACAACTCATGCTGAAGCACCCATCCTCCATACCTGATAAGAAGCATGACGACTACGACAAAGACTACTCGCTCAAGCACGATCCGTTGCGATTTCGGCACTTTACCCCTGCTATCACGAGCTACTTCGCACAAGATGTTCTGAGTGTACTGCGTGGACAGCTGTATCAGCTTTTCAAAGAGACCAGCTTGAGAGCACGAGTTTCGCAAGTTAAGAGACAGAGTGATCCTTTGCCGGCTGCAGGCGAAGCAGGTCCTGTCTGTGAGTCTTTGGGCAAATGAGAGAACAACTGTAACTGTATGCTTAACCCACATAGACTACTCGGATGAAGAAGAAGACCTCCAGGACTCCGAGGAGCGGCCCGTAGTCATAAGAACTGAACCCGGTAGATATAGTTTTGCTTCGCTCGTAGACTCATGATCGTCTGACTATCAGTACCAGGACTTGAACCAATGTCCGCACAGAAGAAGACTCGAGGGAAATCAAAAGACAAGCTCGTCGACCGGTCGACTATCCGCGACTTTACTATGAAGGGGTTATCTACGACTTACAAGCGAACTTCGCCGCTTCTCTGGGGTCTCCTCTTCGGTGTTGCAAATCCAACTGAACGCACGGATCACAAGCATAGGCCACCCTGGATCGTGAGTGAATCCCGATGGAGTATATGCTTGCAGAGCTGATTCTCTCCTTGAAGGTCGTGACTAGTGCTCTCAGTCAGCTAGTGTTCTGTGCGAACGCCCACGTGAACAAGTACCAGTTCCTCATGAGTGCGTACATGTTCGGGACGAAAGCGCACCACTCTATGTGGAGAGTTGGTAGTCGCCTCGGGCAGAACCTATCTTTTACATCCCTACGCAATGGCCTCGCCGTGATCTCGGGCTCGAACATCTCCTGGATACAGACTACGACCGAGGATAGCTCATTCGACTGGGCCGGCATCTTAGACAACATGCAGTTCTATGCCATCCGCCGCGATGTCCGCATCGGTGTCACCAACGCCATGGAGAATGGGACAGGGGCTTACCTGTTGCGCATGGTAGATCTGGAGGATGGGGCCTTGGACCTACTTCCTATTCTTGCCAACATTGTTCAAGGGAAGCGCCGTGCTGCTACGCTCGAAGCTCTGCTCGATGACATCGACTGGGAGAAGGCCGACCTTGTCGTCACACTGCATATCCTTCGGATTCTTGTCAATCGTATCGACTGTCTTCGAAAGCGCTACCTCGGCGATGTTGACAAGCTGTTCTACGAGAAAGCTTCGATGCTCCAGATCAATCCTCACCGCAAGTCCGAGATTCATCCCCTTGGTAGCAATGGTGCGAATGAAGTCACTCATAAGGGCATGCGCGCTGCTTTATCGGACTTCGTCTTCACCCAAATGGGTATCAAGCCTCCCGCCGCTGCTGTATCTGAGCCTCCCGCCACTGCATCCGAGACTCGTTCGGTGACACCCGAGTCTCCCAAACCCTCTTCCATCCCTTCATCTCCAACCACTACTGCTGTATCCGTATCAGCAGGACCATTACTGGAGTCTATGGAAGAGACCGCTCGTGTGTTCCGGAGAGGCTTCCCGTGGTCTGGCGATGGCAAATCGTATGACGGCATTCTGCGAGTCAAGCGATTGCTGCATGCGGAGAAGGACGACAGTGTCTCGAATATGGCTTTCATTCTACCCGAGCTTGAACACTGGCACGAGGAATGGACGTACAACCGCTCTCTTGTCCATGGTCAATGGGGTGAAGGTTTCGAAACCGAGGATTCGTCGACCCTTGGCTTCGCCGCCAATCGCATCAACAGCCCAAAGCCCGCTGACTTCTCGAAGTCCGTTTTCGACACAAACGACCGTCTTATACGTGTTGCGACAGAGGCACATGTGCTTACTATGTGGGAGTGCGTACATACATCATGCATCATGATCCAGTAGACTGACAGCAATCTCTAGGGAGCATCTCATCGACGATGTAGGGCCGAAGCGCGAGTCGGCGACATTGGAACGATACTTTGAACAGCTGGAGAAGGCAGATAAGATCCCGTCGCTGGCACAGCTTCTATCCGATGCAGAGCTTCTACATCGGCAGTATGTGACCAAGGATGCGTATCTGCGAGCTGTGCAAGGGAAGTATCCGTCGGACACACCCCTCGCGAAGCCTCCTCTGGGCAATAGTGTGTGGCGGCGAGCATCCACCGAGGTGGCTAATGCTTCCGCTGCTTCTGCAGCCTTTCCGACATCATGTGCTTACAGCGACGAGATTGACGGCCCGATGCCAGAAGACACCGGGGCAAACAAGGGACATGAAGCAGAGTCGTCAGTTGTCGAAGCTTCAAAGCCGAAGGAGACTCGTGCAGAGCAAACGAAGCGGCGTGAGGCGATGCTAGACGATCTCATCGCCTCAGAACTCGGCCAAGAACCATTTGCTGGGGACTGGCAGCTTGCAAATGGCTGTATGCTCCTCATTGAGGGGCTGCTTTACGAGGAGTATCGGACCTCTATCGCGTGTGGCGATGTTGGAAGGATGTTCAATGTCGAGAAGGTCAGTCTGCCATGCCCTCTCGTACGGAGATATGAATAGCTGAGCCCAATGCACCAGCAAATAACCATCAGGTTTGCGAGTGGGAGTAACCCTCACTACTTGTCGTATGGTCTTGAGATGTGGTGCTCTCACAAGTATGACTATCCTGCGAAGACGAGTCGCGGACTACTGCTCAACTCGTTGGTGAACCTACACGGCCAGCCCAAGCGGTTCATCCCGAAAGATCTACACCTAGAGCATCTGAATAAGTGGATGGAGGTTAGTAATTAATGCTCCTTTGCTTGGTAGCATAAACTGACATACGTCGCAGGAGATGGGCCAGCACAAGAACCAGGGTTTTGATTCTGTCTGGATGCGCCAGGTTCTAGCTCCCAACTCTCACGAGTTGACCCAGCTTATCGACCGCATGGAGGGAGAGATGGAACTATCGCCTCGCTCGAAGAAGCACTCTGAACCCGACTGGAGTAACGAGATCCGCGACCTGAGGAATCGCCTTCGCGAAGACCAGATATACCGTTTTCACCCCGGAAGAGACCGCGGTTTCCACACAAAGGATACGTACGAGGCAGGCTGCATCGCCCTAGGTCAAGGTGGAAAGTTGGCAGCTTTTATCGAGAGTTCCACCGACATCAGGGAAACGCCCCCCTACTAAGGGCCACTCAGGGAGGGCAGATTAGCAG